>CM053593.1:239930275-239960900 GCA_028646575.1 Pseudocheirus occidentalis | reverse complement strand
AGAGACTTGCTGCAAAGATGTTTTCTCAGTTGTTTCCCTTCTAATCTTAACTATTAGATTTATGTTTATGTTATCAAAATTATCCATTTTTCTTCTATGATCCTCTTTCTGGTTTAATCATGAACTCCATAGATCCAAAAGTAACTTTCTTCCTTATTCCTGACATTTGTTTATGAGGTGATAGGATACCTAGGTCAGGTATTCATTTTGGAGCCTATCTTAGTATATGCTGTGAACACTGGTAGTTTAAACCTAGTTTCTGCCAGACTGAGCTATTTTTGTCAAACTGTGAGGTCCTTTTTACTCAAGTAGTTAAAGCTTAGAGTTTATCAAACAATGCTACCAAGCTCTTTTGCTTTTGTTACCTTATCTGTTCCACTGATCCACCTTGCTATCTTTTAATCAGGGCTGAAATATTTTGATTATTGTTTTGCATTATAATTTTAGATTCTTCTCTGGTTAGGCCCATTTCCTTCCCACTTTTCTTCATTATTTCCCATAAGATTCTTGATCTTTTGTTCTTCCAAATGAATTTCATTATTTTCTGGTAAATGTGATAAAGCAATATAAAGTAATATTTCGGTAGATTTGATAGTTATGCCTGTTAAAATTTACTTATGTACAATTATTTTTATTATTCTAGCTCAGCCTGATGGGCAATAATATTTCTCCAATTATTTAGGTCTATATATTTACAGTTTTGTAGTTGTAGCTACAGAGTCCTGTGTATTATCTTGGTAGGTAGGTTCAGAGTATTTTATGCATTTTGTAGTTGTTTTAAATGGGGTTTCTCTTTTTATCTTTCTGCTGGGTTTTTGCTAGTATTACACGTTTGTTGTTGTAAGTATACTATCATATTAACCTGTAAAAACTGTCAGTTTTGTTTCTTCTTTGATTATAGTCACTCCCTCAATTTCTTTTTCTTGTCACCATTTCAAACCAAAGTGGTAACCATGGAATTCTTAACTTACTTCTGATATTATTAGAAAAGAACTTTATTCCATTAGATACAAGGCTGGTTCTTGCTCTTTTTTCTTTCACTTTTTACCACTTAATAGTATTTTATTTTTTCCAATCACACGCAAAGATAGTTTTCAACATCCACTTTTATAAGATTTTGAGTTCCAAATTTTTCTCTCTCCCTCCTGACACACTCCTCCCCAAGACAGCAAGCAGTCTAACATAGGTTATACATGTACAATCATATTAAACATATTTCCACATTAGTCAAAAATTAGAAAAAGGAAAAATCACGAGAAAGAAAAAAAACAAAAGTAAAAATAGTGTACTTTGATCTGCACTCATTCTGTAGTTCTTTCCCTAGACACAGATAGTAGCATTTCCCATCATGAGTCTTTTAGAATTGTCTTAGATCATTGTATTGCTGAGAAGAGCAAAGTCTATAAATGTTGATCATTACACAAATTTGCTGTTGCTGTGCATGATGGTCTGGTCCTTATATATTATTCAACATGTTAAGAGGTTAATTTATTCCTATTTTCTAGTGTTTTCAATAGATATGGGTGTTGTTTCCTTAAAAACTTCCCCCCTTCTATCTATTAATGTGAACAGGATTTTTATTGTTCGTGTAAAATGGTCTCTTATATTGACAGTTCTTCTAATATTGAACCAATCCTGTATTCTTGGTACTAATCCAATTTAGTGATAGTGTATAATCTGTGAAATGATGCTATTATCTCCTTATTTTTGTATCAATATTCACTAGGCATATTAAGCTATAATTTTATGTTTCTTCGTTCCTTCTCCTAAAGACCATATATAAATAATATAAGGAATCCAGTTAAAGACCCCTTATTTTCCTTTTTATTTGGAGTATAATTTGTCTTTAAATATTTGGTGAAATTTGCCATTTTCATTATAAGTCCATTTTGGTCCCAGGACTTTTTTCTCTAGGAAATATTTTATGGCTTATTTTTTAAAGTTAATTTCTCTTTCTCATTCTAATAATCTGTGCATTTTATATTTTTGTAAATATTCATGTGAACATCAGTTTCATTAGCATATAAGTAGGCAAAAAATTTCTAGCAATTTTCTTTATCATTTGTTGTGAATTTGTTTTCATTTTTGTTTTATTTAGTGAAAATCTAACTTTCAACACTCATCAAGGTGACACTGTGGATAACAAAGTATATACATGGAATAACAACACATTTTAATTGGGATTGAGGGAAGAAAGAAGTATCAGTTAAATGATTCCTTTAACTGAATTGTTGTATCTGTGTGGCTATCATTCCTCTACTAGCTGATATGTGACTTGGTTACTTGTCAAGTAAGTAACAGCCTGTTGTGTTCCCTTAAGGGGCTATTTAGAATTACGTATTTTATTCACTGTACCTTAGAAAATACACAAAACCATCTACCCATCTACTGATTATATGTAAAGGACCATTAGATTACTTTATGATCCAACTATTAAAGGACAATTAATTGTATGCAAAGGAAAACTCCATTAGAAAGCTCCTTAATAAGCTAAGGAAGTGTCAGTAAAAAAAGGATCAGAACTCCCATTTCTTATGCTCCCCAGTTAATCCACTCAGACAAAACACTGTAGCCCTGTATTCAAAACCTTTCACAGTCTGCATTTTTTCTGCCTCATTCCAGCCACTTTTCTGATCTCCCAAACTCCATCCTTAAGACTCCATTCCTGTGTTCCCCAGCTGTGATAGGTGAATTTCCAACATATCTCACTTTGAACCAATGATCCACATCTAATTTCCAGGTCTTTTCCTCAACATATTACTGAACTTTTATTTATATTTCCAGCCCCATTACTTAATAGTAGGCCTGATACTTAGCAAGCATCGTATCAACTCCCACAACTCTCTTTTACTAACTTTCTGCTCCAGCCAAATTAGCTTACTTGGAACATGCCTTTGCCCATACCATTCCCTTCACCTAGAATAACCTTACCCACCAACACCTACTGAAATCCTAGACATCATTCAATGTCTAGATCAAATGCCAGTACTTTCACGAAGCCTTCCTTGATCATTCCTTGAAAAATGATCCTTTCCTCCTTTGTACTTTTCACCTATGCTACTATATATCCTATACTCACTTGGATCCTGTCTTTAAGACTGCCTTGTATTTTGTGTACATCTGATATTCACCAAATTATAAAGGTCCAGGATGTAAGGGGAAATGAGTGCTTTACACTCAGCCTCAGGGTTGTTCAAAGTAAAGCACTATATGTACTTTAGAATGTTACATGAACACATAATCTGATTTCACACACTAAGTTACACAGAAAAGGAACTCAGTACTTTGAATGAATACATCATCAAACTATAATAACCAGTAAAGGAGTAACTGAAAATCATCGTAGCAGTGGCAAAATAAAATAGCAAAGAGCCAGAAGACCTAACATCTAGCCTAGGAACTGCCAGTAACCAGCTGTGTAGTTAGGAGCAAATCACTTCACTTCTGATCCACTTTGTTCATTTGCAACAGGGGTTGGGCTAGAGGTTGTAGTCACATTTCCAATTCTATCCTGTAAATACTGTGATTTAGTAGCAAAAGGAAGCAGGTGGTAGTGGTAGCTAAGAATAGATTGATCTTGTAAAAGATACGTAGTCTTATAGTCACTGTTGCTTCTTTCAGCCAGAACTTTCCTGTAGAAAATACACATTCTGTCAGCTCTTGGGAAGATCCATTCATTACTTTTCTGGCAAACGTATATAGACAGACAGAAACAGACTGTTACCTCCCTGGCAGCTTAAGGCCTCAATTCATCTCCACTTCTTACCTCTGTCATGATGAGAAACGTTAACTAAAAAAGTGATTACAGTCTTCAAAATGGTATACACAACCTAAAAGGTGAATGTGTAGGCAAGACTCCACTAAGGAGTATTTGTATTATAAAATAAACCAAGATAATTCTGTAATACTTAAAGTGTTTCCTAAAGCAAGCATGAGAAACTATATATATGATATTCCTAAAGAACATATAAGGATAGATAATAAAGTTCTGTAACCTGGATGCCAGAAACTAAGGAGAGTAAATCACTACCATTATTACTATAACACTTTACCAATTCAGGGGTAACAACTTCTGGGCTGGCAATATTCCTTTTGCAGAACTCCTGGATTATGTATTTCTTAAACCCCTCATAGAAGCCAGGGGATGCATATGGCTGGAAGTGATAAAATAAAAACAGTCATCCTTTGATCATGTTACCCATATGCCTGATATGTAAATTTAAGTTTAATTTTATAAATACCTATGTTCCAGGTTTCCCTTAAAAGCCTATTGCTTTGCCTCACTGTGGTGTGGTGTCCTTAGGTTCTGAAAGGTTATTGACAGAGTGTAAATTCTGGCAAGACCTGTTAGTAAAGTTTTTTTTTTTTTGAGGGTGTAAAGCAGGGTAGTTGCGGTTAAGTGACTTGCCCAGGGTCACTCAGGTCCTCGACTCTAGGGCTGGTGCTCTATTCACTGCACTACCCAGCCACCCCAGTAGTTTTTAGTATAGGTCCAGCAAAACATGTGACTTTCTAACTAGCTTACCTAATTTTGGAAATGTTTAAGTTTAGATGATTTAGTCATGGGATAATTAATTTTATATCCTACCCAACCCCTTAAACTTCTGTAGTGATGTGGCAAAGTAGAAAAGAGGATATAGAGCAGCTAATAATTCCAATTTCAAGATAGACTACTTAAAAACAATTTGTTAGCACTTTCAAAAAGCTATGTCCAATGAATTGACACACTTCTGAAAGAACTGAAACACATTCATATTGACATACCATAAATGAAACCAGGAGACAAAATTGCAGTGGAAATGGCTCCCAGGTTTTCAAAAGTATTATATAATCTTAGATTTAGAGCTAGAATACACCTTACAGGCTCATAGAGTCTGACCCTGAGTTTTACAGATGATAAATTAGAGTCCAAGAAAGGTCAAGTAATTTCTCAAGTTTACACAGGTAAGCAAGTAGCACATCTCAGAGTCTAAACCAGGCTCACTAACTTTAAATTCAGTGTCCTTTCTACCACACAGTGCATCCTTCCATATTAAGTAGTTTCCCAAAAGTAACAGATATGATTTCACTGGGCCTTTGATTATCTCACCTACAATGTTAATGATGAACATAAACTGCCTACTAGATAACTAGTACTTACAAAGCTTCCAGATCACGAACCAATATATACAGGTTGAAGCAGTACAAAAGTTCTGAGAACATATTGCAATTCTCAAAATGCCTGTCACAACTAATAGGTTGAAAAAGTCCAGAAACCACAGTGCTAACCATAAAGACAACAGTGGGTCTGAACAGGTTGTAATGTAATCAATAAAAACATAATAAATAGGTGACAATGGGCCAGTCATACAGTAGACAGTAAGGAAGGAAGGGAACAGGGGAGGGGGTAGGGGAGAAAGGTAGAGGGGAGCAGGAAAGAGAAAAGGATGGAAAGAGGGAGAGAGAGAAAGAGAAGTATTCATGTTGGTAATTTAAAAAAACACATAATTAAGAATTAAATGTTCTTTTCTTTATCTTCACTGGGTAAAAATTTTTACAAAATAATGTTGACCGAAAATTAAAATAAAAAACAAACTAGGGCGCACGTGAATTAACTGTAAACAATACTACTACTATGGTTTTCAATTTTCTTAAACATACATAGCAATAGCAGGAAAAACAGCTTATTAAAATGTCACCACTTTCTAAAACTGCTAGGCAAATGTTTACTTGAGATGCATGCATTTTTCATGTTAAGTAATTTAAAACTCTGGTAAGAATTATTAACCAGTTATTCTACCCACCAAGAAAACCATTATCTAATTAGACACTGGATACTTTGTATAATCGAGTCATGCTGTTTCAAGTATCTAGTAACAAACCTTCAGACCTTTTAAAGAAATACTGATCAACAACCTGAAGACACAGACACACCAAAATTAACTTGATGTCTAATGCCAGGTCTATACAACAAAAGGTGTATGTAGGAAAACATAATTATCCACTGACTGTTTTTCTGGACAAATGATTTGAAAATATAGTTTTGAGATATCCCATAATGTCTCCTAGTGATTCTAGGGAAATTGAAATGCACACACTCAAAATTATTTTAAAACATTCTCTTAAAAAAAATCCGGACAGCTTCTTTGGTTAAGGCAGTTCAATTTGAGGGTTAAGAAAGATTTTACCTAATCAAGGAAGTAATGTTATATATGTTAATTATATAGTTAAAACACTTTTCCTTGAAATAAGGTAAAAAGACAATCTGTAATACTGATTTTTATATTTACAGTACACACATTTGGACAGTATGTGCAATGTATTTCTTAAAAGAGGCTAAATGAATCAATTTTGCAAATTTTCTATTAAGTTCATTTTATTAAAAAAATAAGTTCTATGTTCAACATGTATATTAGCTTGCTGCAAGACTGCAGATCTAAAAGCATCTTACCATAACATTTATTAAATGATGATAAAACTAAACATTTTCTTCTTCACATCCTGAAATGTGCTCTAGGGTATTTCTAACAATGAAATAATCCTAACATGTCATCTGAAATAAAAATTTTGTAATGAATCACAGGTATTAGCAAATAAAAAGAAAATTTATAGCTGACAATTCTAATGCTGAACTTTAAAAAATGTGTATTTCTCTTCTAAATAAACGTACTAAAATTGCTTTTGCAAGGAAAGGACATGGAAGAGAAGATGATGAAGGAAATAATCTCTATACGAATTATGACTGATTTAAGTTTATCTCAATAGTTTTCTTCCTTTAAACAGTCAACCTTTTCCCTCCATAAATTTTAAGTATAAGTAGAGAATGGTCCTTGAAAGTTGCAAAAGATCTCCAAACTGAAACAAAAACCACTTTTTAAAAAACCAAGTAATTTAAAATGTTCCCCCCATCCAACTTTTGCTCCCACCTTGCTCCTCTCTTCCCTTTATATCCTATATACTTTGAATTTTATCATGAAATGCAGTTATTTCAAATTCTTAACACAGCTTATTTTTTTTTAAATAGACAAAATTTATCTTTAGATGTATGAAGATTTCACTGGAAAAGTAATAAATAACTGGGTAGAGTCTTGCAAGGTCTATACATGACAGCTGTAAATCTCTCATCTCAATACCAACACCTTTGAAAATTACAAAGGAGAATGTAAGGTAGGAGCTTATTCTGCATTTTACAATGATTTAAGGCTGTAACATCCTTTACATGTAAGAATAAATCATACGATGAAAATATCTTGATTAAAAAGCTTAACTCTATCTAAAACCCAAGAAAAATCAATGAACACTGAATATATTTTGCAGTAGAAGTTACAAAAAATAGTAATCCTGTATTTCATATATGTATGCGTATACAGATTTTTAAAATGTTCTTTACTTAAACTATGGCACATAAATTGTAGCACATTTTGAACTATAATATAGAAAGGTAATGTGGGCAATTTCCAATTCTAACCATACTTACCAAAAATTCTATAATGAAACCTTTCAAAACTTTTCAAGACACATTTATATAGCTAGTACAGCATATTACTAAGCAGTATAACTCAAGACACTACTTGAAATTGCTCTAAATGCTGCTTTTGATGAAAAAGTTGTTTGTGGACAGTTACACAATGGAGTGCATGAAATGAAAACCAATAGATTTAAAGCCTTTAATTTTTACTGCTACACTGCTTGAATTTGTGCCTTGTATTTGTAGATAGTCATCATTTTACTGGGCCTAAGTTGAATTTAGACATAGTCTAATACTATTTTAAAATTGTACTCATAGTATTTTAAAACTAAATGTAAAAGGTTAAAATAGGATCACAAAATACCTGAATAGTCCTTTGAATTATGTACATTACACTCACTGGGGAACTTATCAAGTTACTAAAAGAATAGCAAGTTAACCACTTTATCCTATAAGTATTTTCTTTTTATTTGTCTTATGTTTAGAAGTTGCTATTAAGTACTATTAACAGAAAATACATAACAAAAGCTTCCTAACAAGTGAAAAAATTAATTACAAATGCTGGAAAAATTGGCTTCATTAACATATTTACAGAATTTTACTTAATACATACTCCTTTGGGAATCAATTATGACACATTTGTACAAACTTTTTAAAAACATTCCCAATCAATTTTGAGTAATGAAATACTTCAGTTCTTTAGTCTATTTAGCTGAAGGTAAAAACATTCCATTTCTGACAGGAGAGCTAACATGCAACAGAAAAATTCAGTCTGAGCTGCTGTTGATATATTGATCTGCTTTTTCCTGTAAAGATGCTTCTGATAAACTAATGTCTCTGTTTCCCTTCTTTTCTTTGCTCTGCTCTTCCTGTAGTTTTAGGATTATGTTTCGGATTTCTTCTCGTTTAGTTTTCATTCTTGGGCGAGGAAACCAGTCTGTCAAATTCATTGGAAGTTCAAAATTCAAAATTGGATTCTTAATACAAAAAGGAAAAAGATGTCCGTTAGATAATAGCAAACAAATATTAATTTCTTTCTCACAGGACTATAGTGAGGAAATTGCTTCGTAAACTTTAAAGTGCCAAGAAATGGCACCTGTGTGTATATGTACATTATGCATCTATGATTATGTATGTTTACATAATAACAGAATGTAATTAATTTTTAGGAATTTATTTCAACAACTGGAATGAAATGAAGCTGCAACGAATTGCCTCAAGAGCCAAGAAAACAACATACATAGTAACTACAAATATGTAAACATTATGTAACACATACTCCCCCCAAAAAATCAAAGGTAAATCTAAAAATTATAAAGATCAAGTGGGACTCAAATGAAGAGATATGATAAGACATCCCCCAACCTACTCCTATGTGAAGGTAGGAGGTCCACTGATGGATACACAATGCACGTGTTTTTGGACTTTTTCAATGTACTGATAAGCTGTGCTGACTTTTTTTTTTCTTCTCTAAAAATACTCTATCATATGGGGGGTGGCCCTCTGGGTAGGGCAAGAGAAGGGATGCATGAAATGCCAAGGTGATGTAAGAAACAAAATATCAACAAAAAAAAAATGCAATTTATAAAGAAAAATGAAAAAAAAATCTAGTAAAATTATCACTAAGTGAAATTTATTATGGAATCTTCTGGTTCTCAATTTTATCTCCTAATGTCAGATCTTTAAAGAGCATAAACAGAATTTTGGTTGCCTTAATTTTGACTGGTATCATGAAAACCATTCAACTACACACATTAAATGAATGAATTGAAACTCACCTCAAAAAAGCTTTCCACATATTGCAATACATATACCCCACAATCACTGAAGTTGTTTTGCTGTGGTACTTTTGGATTAGAGCCTTTCATGAGATCTTTGGAAAAACTTCTTTTACTTCCTTTCCTTACTTCCCATTCCACTTCCAGATACCTGTGAAAATGCACATATAGTAAAGTTGTTTTCCTACTTGTTCTAAAAAATCGAATATTACATAAAGTACAAAGAATAAAGACTTAGAACTTACTCTCTCAGTGTTTTTACAACATTAGAGCGAGAAGGACCTCTGAGTGAATCCATAAGCAGGATACAGGGTCTTTTTATGTGTGTATAAGGGTGGAAGGAGAGAAAAGAGGGAAAAAAAAATTACTGTCATTAAGTAACATAGCTGCTGCAAAGACATGAAAAATTACACTGAAAAATTAAAGTTTAAATCTAAAACATTACTATTTAATTTCTATAGCCGTCAGTAGACAGACACTAAAGAGAAAATAATTTCTTATACAGTTTACTAATAGTGCTTATTTGTCAATACTTTAAAAGTAGCAGTAACATTAGTTTCAAAGGAAATGAAATATATTATTATTATATGGTAGACTTTTAAATAAACTTCAAAAGGTATATATTTGGAGACTACATCAGATATACCTTGCAAAAATACAAGAACGTTTTCCTAGTCTTAATTCAACCTACAAGTGAATTGTTTCTACATTGGTAGAAGTTTCCAGGAAAATTCTCATGGCAAATGAATCACAGTTCTGGAATAAATATCCCCACATACAGCCCTAAAGATGATCACATGTTTGAAAATACCTCTTAAAAGAATTTAACCTACTGATAAGCTGCCTACGGACATGTAATGGGCATGAAAGATCTTGGGGCCAAATGTAATGGTAATCTGAAGATCTTCCCTGCCCCTTGATAAGTCTAGGTGAATTTGAGGACCTATCCTGATTTGAAAATAAACTCTGCCCCCTAATAGGTTGAATGTGGTCACGTGGAATTTATGTTGGGAGGATTGTTTTTCAGGAAGGCAAAACTTTTGTTACTTTGCAGTCAAGTGGGTTGAGGCTTGTGATGTTCTCTTGACCCTGGAGAAGGCTATATATACCTCAGATGCAATGTTTTACTTTGGGGTTCACTTATGGGAAGAGCTGTGTGATTTGTCCAGATGAGACTCTGGGCAGCTGTTGAGCTCCCTGGCTTTGGAAACCCAGATACTGGTGTGCCTCTCTGTATGGTAACTCTCTATATGTATATGATGGTCAGACAGCTGGAAGCCCTGTCTGCTGAATTGTGTTATTTCTGCCACCTGTATTTTTGTCCACTTGTAACTTCTGTGTATATTCTCTTAAGTTCAGGGTGCTGACTTTTCCCCCTGAACTAGAAAAATAAATTTTTTTTAATGTTTTGATTAAATGTAAGAAATGTCTGATTAAAGTAAGATTATTAATTCCTTTTGAGTTGCTTTTCTGTAGAAAGGCAGATCTAACAGCCTGTGCTAGCAGCCATCCTGGGTATGCCAGGGTGCTTGCTTCTTTACCTACCAAAACCAAATTAATTTCTACTTCAAAAGAATGAATATCCAGAAGTAGAAGGACCCCTCAGAATTCAGTCAACACTCTTCTTTTTCATATAAGTTAACTGATGTCTAAAGAAGTGAAGGGGCTTACCCAAGGTCACACAAGTAATAAGGATCAAAAAGGGAAATTCAGCTTGGGAATCTCAAGCAGTGTTCATTTCACTGTAATATTACTGTGGATATTTGGCTTGTGGATTAATTCTAAGTTAAAAATAAAAGGTAGCATAACACAAAGATAAACTGATCTAAGCAAAGACCTCTATCCATTGCTGATATGCTAAAATACTATATATGCATCCTCTTGGCCAGACACTTGAAATGCTATGAGACACCCATTCAGACATGAGCAAAAACTTCTTAATTAAAACTAAAATCTATTACAGATTATTTCCAAAGTAAAAAAAAATATGCACTATGAGTCTTAATGCAGAGTAAAGATACTTTACTTTCTCTGGTTTTATTTGTGTTTTCTTTCACAGCATGACTTACATGGAAATGTGTTTTGCAGCACAACACATGTATAACCTATATCAAATTGCTTGCCATTTAGGGGGGTGGGGGGGAGAGTTTGGAACTCAAAATAATTTGGAAAAAAAACCCAGTAAAATTGTTTTTATATAATTGGGAAAAAATAAAATATTAAATTACAAAGAAAAAAAAAAAGGAAAATATGCACTAGAGCTCCTAGAAGTTCTAATTCTATATCTTCTTTTTACCCAAGGATTGCTACAGCATACTGAAGTATACTGAAGTTATACTGAAGAACAGTTGGCTCAAAGGAGAATTTTCCAGACTTCTGCACCTAGTTCTGTGTCTATTCCTAGTTTTAACTAGAACTGTCAGGGAACTCTCAGGCAATCTAATACATTTGGGAAGGAAAGGAAAAGTTCATACACCCAAGGAATCCCAAATCAACTGTTCAGTGACAAAAAACTTGTATTAAAAACCTAACCTCCTCTCCTGAGAGTCCCTCCGAACAGACATAATTTCTTTTTTTTTTTTTGCCTTTTTATTTGGAAGGTAGTTGGGGTTAAGTGACTTGCCGAAGGTCACACGGCTAGTTTTTTGTGTTAAGTGTCTGAGGCCGGATTTGAACTCAGGTACTCCTGACTCCAGGGCCGGTGCTCTATTCACTGCGCCACCTAGCCACCCCCTGACATAATTTCAAATCAGGGTATCTGGTGATGGAGGGGAAAGAGGGTATAGGCCTGGGAAAATACCTTTGGAATATTCATCAAACAGAATAATCAAAGAAGTTAATGGTTCTCACTTGTATTTCTTAATAATCAGGATTACAAAAATTTCAATGTAACGTTTTAATTAATTATAAATAAAATGGTGACAAACTATTTGACTATTTTTTTTTTTTGATGAATTAACTAGAAACCCAGTTTAATTCACTCAGGAAAGGAAAAAAAATGCACATGCCAGAAGAATCCCACATCTGCAGGGTGATCTCAGTGATTCTGGAACAAGTCTATACTGGTATGGTCTGGAATCCATCAGCTTTAAGATTTTTCTACCCCACATTATTTCTATACTAAAGTGGTTACTAAATGACCTATTGTTTTCTATTTTCCATCCTACAGAACTTGCCATTTTGCTCTTAGATAATCTCACTCTGTACTCAAGAACTCTAACTTAATACTTACTGTTTACAGATAGTAGGCTTCAGATGCCACTGTCCTAATTCAGAACTGCAGGTATCATCAAGACCCCCATCATCGCTGCTATCTTCCTATAAAAAGGAACCATATTATTTATATTTGTAAAGTGTACAACCACCTAAAAAATTTTTAGGCAAAATAAATGCATAATCATTCTTACAGAAAAATTTTAAAAAGTACATATATATATATATATTTAATTGATGTACTGCGGAATAACTCCATGACTATTATGAGTAATATTTGACTAATGTCTAATATTAGGTATTAATTAAACATAATCCAATTCCACATATGGCAATACTGACATATAAAAACAGTATTAAAAGTCAGAGGGTATAAGAAGTTCTTTTTTTTTTAAAAGAAGTTCTTTTACTAAACCAAGAATAAGACCCTAAGAAGGGATTCCTAAAACTTCTAATAGTGTTATTAGATTTTAATCAATATGTATGTTCTCCTACAGTTGCCCAGATTTGAATTTCTAACTGGTAAAAAATTTTACAACAGTAAATTGAAATTTCAAAGAAACTGTTACAAAATAGGATATAACCCATGCTAAAGAAACATAAAAAAAAAAAAAGCAATACTGGACTTGTCTAGGATATATTTATAAATATGTATCTTAAGAGCTATTTATTTTTCTTGAAGACACACCAATGTGGGGTAGCTGGGTGGTATAGTGAATAGAGCACCAGCCCCGGAGTCAAGAGGACCTGATTTCAAATCCGGTCTCAAGACACTCAACACTTACTAGCTGTATGACCTTGGTTAAGTCACTTAATCCCAATTGCCCCCCAAAAAGAAAAGAAGAAAAAAAAAGGACACACCAATGATATTGTAAGATGGAAGCTTTTAAAAAAGCAATAAAAGAATCATAGATCTAAAGTTGGAAATGATCTCAAAGGTCATGTAGTCTAATTCTCTCATGTTACAGATGAAGAAAAATAGGCCTTGGGCTGTTAAATAACATGCCGAAGATCAGAGAAATAATGTCAGAGGTAGATTTTTAAAATTCAGTTGTATTTATTCCAATGCCTCTACTGTACCATACTGTTTCTAGTAGTGCTTATGGCTTACAAGTTCTTGATCACTCTTGCTGTAAGACCCTTCTCCCCCCAAATCACTGTAATATTCTGAGAATGTTTTTGGCTGGCATAGGAATGCAGTTCACAAAAATATAAGATACCCCACCCCCTTCCTGGCCAACAAACAAAATGAAACCCAAGGTTATGCATTTCTACTAGTTCATGACCAAAGAGCAATACCATTAGGCCAAAGTCAGGAATATAATTATCAGATACATTAGTTTGTAAGGGATAAATTCAGATCCAGAATTCAACTATATCCTTGGTCCAGAAAAAAGGATGAAGATAAACTAGAAAGCCCTCAAAGGAAACCCATCAGTATTGAAAAACAATTCAAAGACATCCTGATGGTAGCATCAATTATTATTAGCACCTATTAGCTGCTGTATCAAAAGTATAACACATTACCTTCAAATAAACGATTCACACACACAACAAAGTATGTGCCTAGGCAAAACTAAACTTTTAGCTGAGGCTTCTAAAGAAAGCCTCTCTACCTGTTCTCTTCCCCCCAGCACCTCTCCCTGTGACTGTGTGAATTTCAAAGCTTTAGGGCCTGTATGTAATTGTAGGTAGAGACACATGTAAACAAATTAGGCAAAATTTTGACAAATATGTGAAAAATAAGCAATACAGAACATAACACTATGTTAAATGAACCAAATTAAAAAATCACTGGACAACTTGGCAGTGAAAAGATTATAGCCTGAAGAAATTTATACTCAAGGCTTATAAATATAGCAATCCATTAAATTAAGAATAAATTTTTGAAAAGGAAAAAAAATTTGAGGAAATGGAGTAGTTTCGTTTTGGTATTACCCAAATCCATAGGCAGTACAGTTTTATGGCTTTTCAGAACTTAAGGAAATTGCTAAGTTCTTCACTTGTAAAGTTTTTTTCTTTACAAAGATGTCTTTGAATTGAGGACAGGACACTACTATCCCTTCTTTTTTACGCAAGTATTATTCTTCACCTGGTTATCTTGATCTTCTGAGAAGTCAATAAGATCATCTTCAAGTAATTTATTACCAGTATCAGCTGGATCCTCACTATAATTTAATCTGATTCTGTTCAAACCATCTGTATCAGTAAGGAAAACAAACATTACATGAAAAAAGGTCACATATATATTTCAAGAATCCTATGGGCTAAATATCAGTATTAATAGGTGCCCATTATCTAAATTTTTCTACACTTGTGAACAGTGTGTCATCACTTACATATTAGAACCACATATATATAGGATCTAATGAAACTTCTGTTTGTTATTACCATAAATACAAGATAATGGAAAATATACCAAAAAAAAACCACTCTAAAAAAGAATACTAATACAATTATAAAATATCTTTATAGAAATGAATATTTAAATAGTGATACAATCTGTTCATGGTTGGTTTGTGATAACAGAATAAAAACAACAGTTACACATTTATACATTAATTTAAAGATTTAGTGCCATACCAAATTACCAAAGGGTAATAATACAATGGAACAAAATAATAATAAGTTCATCTGGACAGAGAAAATGTCAGGGGATATGAGGGCCTAGCAGTAGTAGAACTCAAATTATATTTCAAAGCAATTTTCAAAATTACTTGTTATTAGCAATAAAAAAAAGTTTATCAATAAAACAGGTGAGTCATATGAGACCCAGAAGCAATCAAACATAGTAACAGAATGTCTAGTGAATCCAGGGGCAAGTAGTATGGCAGATATTAGGCTTAGACTATCATCTCAAACTGATATATAACCTAAACATAAAGGTCTTTCTTGGAGAAAGGTAGGATATACTTTAAAATACTATGCCATGCTCCTTTCTTCCCTACAGCACTAGAGAGGTTCATAAAAAATAAGTAAATTTTGATTATATGAAGTTGAAAAGCTTCTGCATAGGCAAAATCAAAGCAATTAAAACTGAAAGTTAAATGAGAAATAAATTCTTTGTAGCAAAACTTTCTAATAATGACTGATTTCCAAGACTTCAAGATTTGATATAAAATTTATCAACAAGAGCTGTTCCCCAAAAGATAAATGAACAGAGCGTATGAAGAGGCAGTTTTCAAAAATAGGAAATTCATGCTTATCAATAATAATTTGGAAAAAAAATTCAATTTGATAACCTGATGGTCTACTTCAAAGTCATTCCATTGGCAAAGATGATAAAAAAGGGAAAAATAACAGTTGCTGAAGTATTTTACATACTCTTTAGTGGAGCTCTGAAATGGTCTAAAAACTAAGGAAAGCAGTCACTCAACCAACCACTATTTATTGAGTGTTTACTATCTACCAGGTACCAAGTTAGGCTCTGGGAACATAAGAACAGATAATGAAATAATTCCCACCTACAAGGACTAATGAAATAGACAACAAGAATATATGGAAACACATACATGTACATATAATATAAAGTGAATAAAATATATACAAAGTAGTTAAATACAAAGTACTGTGGGAGGGTGGATATTAGCAGTTTGGAGATCAGCAAAAGCTTCATACAAAAAAAAAATGGTGCTTGAGTTGTGTCTTAAGAGGGGAGGAGGACTGTGAAATAGAGGTAAAGAGGAATCCATTCCAGAAATATGGGTTAGCCAGTTCAAAGGGAAAGAAGGTGGGAGATAGAAGTACTGTGTGTGAAAAACAAAAGGCCAGTTTGCTGGATCAAAGTATGGGAGGGAAAACAAGGTTTGATTAGGTTGGAAAGATAGATTGTTGTCAAATTGTGTGGGGCTTTAAAAGGAAAACAAAGGAGGTTTATGTTTTATCATGGAAGCAATAGGAAGCCACAGAAGATGACAACTGAGTAAGGAGTGGGGGGGTGGTGTCATAGTGGCATGTGTGAAAGAGGGTGACTATGGGTGTGGGTATGTGAGGGGGAAGGGAAGGAGAGGGAGAGAGAAGAAAATAAGAAATAAGAAAATAAGAAATAATCTTATCTTACTCATGTTAGAAGGCGTAGCGGCCATTAGGGCCTGATCTCACCTGCTGATAGGCATAGTAACAATACCAGATAGCACTTTTACATGTTACCTTAAGAGAGCTTTGACCTACAAAGCTTTGAACCTGGGCGAGTGTGTGCCTTTTTGGGCAGCTTGGTGGCTCCCACTCTTGAGGACTCACCATACTGGTGGTAGATCATAGAACTTAGCACATCGCAGCTCAGATTTTCTGAGTTCCTATGATCTACCACCTTCTGCCTCCCCATCAGGAGGGGATTACAAGCATGAACCACCACACTCCCAGAGGTCTTATTTATTTTTAAGGAAAGTGTGTAAGATGGATTGGAGTGGGGAGATTTGAGGGAGACAAATTAGGAGTCTACTGATAATACAAGTGAGAGGTGATGAGGGCCTAAACTAAGGTGGTAGAAAGAAGGGGTCAGGTACAAGATGTTGTAAAGGCAGAAAAGGCAAGGCCTGATATCTGACTCCATATGTGGGGGTGAGGGAGAATGAGGAGTTAAAGGTAATGTCATGGTCATGAGCCTGGTAGAGTGGCAGGACAGTAGTGGCTTTGACAGAAATAAGGAAGTTCAGGGCGGCTAGGTGGCGCAGTGAATAGAGCACCGGCCCTGGAGTCAGGAGTACCTGAGTTCAAATCCGGCCTCAGACACTTAACACAAAAATCTAGCCGTGTGACCTTGGGCAAGTCGCTTAACCCCAAATGCCCTCCAAAAAGAAAAAAAAAAAAGAAATAAGGAAGTTCAGAAGAAGGGAGGGTTTAGTGAGAAAAATACTAAGCAAAGTTTTGAATATGTCGGGCTTACTGTGTAAAAGTGGGAAAGAGCTGAAATTGATGAAGAAAAGGAACAAGAAATACTCCCACTTTCCCCTCCAGGATCAGTATTAGATACAAAAATGGGCATATTCTCTGACACAATGATACCATTACTGGGCATGTACTTTGAAAAGGTCAAAGCAGAGAGAAAGAACCTACATGGTCAAAACTTTCACATATATGTTTGGGGATTTTTTGGGGGTAGGAAAGACCCAGTAGCAACAATTGGGGGACTGCTAGATAAATTGCAATATAATGGAATATTACTGCTCCACAAGAAATGTTAACTATGAAGGATTCGGAAAAACCTGACAAGATTTGTATAAACTGATCCAATTATAAATGAGGAGAGTAGACAGAACAATTTATAAATTGACTACAATAATGTCAAAGGAAACAACTTTCAAAGATTTAAGAACTCCTACCAATTATGACTTAAAAATATTGATGAGGAAGCATGTTGTCTTACCTCTTAGGAGAAATGTGATGGGCGATGGGTACAGAATGAAATATACATTTTCAGATGATATTAAATTAATCTACTGACTTGTTTTGCTTGTTTATACTTATTTGACTTCTACTTGAAGGGAAGAGGATAATTGGTGGATAGTGATAACAGTATGACAAAAGAGCAGTAAAGAAATATTTCTAAAATATACATGAGAGCAAAAGGATATTCAGAAAAATATAGGCAAGGCAGTTTTGTTACTAGCAGGTTAACTTTAATACACAACTTCAAAAATGTAGATAACACAAGATAACTTTCATATTTTTTTAATATTGAAATGTTCATGATTGCTGGTGCTTGTTGAATTTATGTGGAAAAAGACATTTTTAAGAAAAAGATAATTACAAGGCTACAATTCAGTATTATTAATTAATTTTCTATAAAGCCAAAATGTTTTTTAAAAAAAGGATGATTTTAATACAGTTTCTTAAAAATATTGTTTAGTCAAGGTCAAGCTGGCCTTGATTCTACTTGTGCAGAAATGGTTTGCTAAACAAAGTATGGGTGTAAAAAAAGATTAGGGTAAGGATTGTCTTATTACAGGTATAATAATATCGGGTCCTGAAAAGTTGCACGTTAACCATTTTTGCTAAGAATCCTCCTTTAAATCCAAAACATTACAATTTAAAGGAGTTCTATGGGAAATTTTTTTGGAATGTAAAGAATCACCTTCAGATTTATATCTTTTTCTTAAATCAACATGTTTTCCTTTCAGGTTTGTATAAAAGCCATTTTCTGTTGTAAAAGAGAATACATTTTCAGTACCCACAAGAAATTTAAAAGCACTGATCTATATATAATAGATATATGTGTTGTAAGTCGTAGAGTGTAATACCACAGTGCCTGGCACACAAGAGAAACTTAGTAAGTGCTTATTCCCTTCCCTTTTTCCCCTCTCCAAGCTGCATCCCAGACTTTTTCTACCATGCTTTCATTCGACATACTTTTATTTTCATGTTGTCTTACTCCTTTAGAATGTAAACTCCTAGAAGGCAGGGACTGTCTTTATTTCTGCTGGTAGCTGTATCACAGAGCTTAGCATAGCATAGTGGTAAGCATACTCTAAGTCAGTGGTTCTCAATCTTCCTAATGCTGCAACCCTTTAATACTCGTATGTGGGCGGACCCACCTGGAGATGGATAGAGGAGCAGTATCTTGGTTCCTAAGACCATTTACGATGGTCACTTAGGCAACCCCTGTGAAAGGATTGTTTGACCCCCCAAAGGAGTAGCAACCCACAGGCTGAAAACCACTGCTCTAAGTGCTTAATAAATGCTTGTTGACTGATTAGTAGCAATAAACTTAAGTCAAGATTAAAAACTCAAAATATATACTATCACCATACAGAGTGCATAAGAACGACCACACTTTGAGAGGCCAATTGCCAATATTTGGTTCAAATTTATTCAGCATATATTATTAGCAAAGCATGTACTGAGTACAGACTATAGAAGCAGGTGCTAGGAACACAAAGCTTACTACAAACTTTTAATACAGTTGTATTTATATGTAAAATGTATTGTGTAAAATATACAATGTTCCATGGCAAATACATCAAAGAAATGAACAACTGAGCTTCTTACGCTTTGTGAGGCTCAAGAAGATTGTCCAATGGGGGTTCAGGGATGACTTCACTAAAGAGTTGGGCTTTAAAGGATGGATAGGAATTTAGCAGAAAAAGTGATATTCTGGGAACAGAGTGAGAGAGCTATGGAGTGAAGAAAATGCAGGATATGTGTTTTAAAAAGAAGGAGTGGGGGGCGGCTAGGTGGCGCAGTGAATAGAGCACCGGCCCTGGAGTCAGGAGTACCTGAGTTCAAATCCGGCCTCAGACACTTAACACAAAAAAAACTAGCCGTGTGACCTTGGGCAAGTCACTTAACCCCAACTGCCCTCCAAAAAGCAAAAAAAAAACCAAAAAACAAATAAAAAGAAGGAGTGGCAGGGTATTTTAGATTAGGACCTGGGAATGTCAGACAAGAATTTGAATTTGAAATGTAGAAAAAAGGAAGTCACAGAATATTTCCATGCCAGGAATGATGTATTACACAGTCATCTACTATAAGGAGCAGGGAAATGAGGTTGAGTAGTGATATAGCAATTTAGAATGAATAAAGAAATTACCATGAGTACCTCCCTAGGTATAAAATAACAGGGCATGAAGGAAGAAAAGGTCTAAAAGATAGTCCTAATGCTCACAGTTTATCACTAAAGAAGAAATAGTTAAGTAAAATAATGAAGGGACTTGAGCAAAGTACACTCTTTACTTAAAAGAAATAATGAGGAAAAAAAGAATGTTAGGAAATATTTTTTAATCTAAGAAAACAGGTTATTCATTTAACTCTTTTTCTTTAAAGTCACAGTACTCATTAAAAAATGTATCTTATGAAGAAGTTATATTGGAATTTGTACTCTGGATTCTAGCAATTTCAGCCGCCTGTTTGAAATAGCAAGCCTCTGAACTTGGCTCAGTAATGATGACATTTAGGCCTTAAATGTGTTAAGTATGTATAACACAATAGCTTCTCTTGGATGGAAAACTCCCATTTCCCTTCAGCCTCTGTGTTTATGACAATTTTGTAACTAATGAAAAAGAGATCACAGGATTTAGAGTGAGAGGGATCTTAATGATTACTTAATACTTCTCATCCTTTTACAGATGATGAAACTAAGGTCACACACAGGTAGTAAAGAGAGTCTAGTAATAGAAAAAAGCTGAACACCAAAAATGATAAAAAGTCTCAATAAAATCATAATGCATGAGCAGATAAATCAACAAAGAGAACACTAAAATCAGAAGAATGATAAAAAACCACAAGAGCATGCAACATTCTCTTGGCAAACATAATAAGAAATGAAAGAAAAATGCCTGATTAAAGAAAATCCTGGGGATGGCCCAGAGAAATTACATTAAGAAAAATCACAAAAGAAGAAATAAGCGGCAAATATTGGTCAGAAGATTTTGAGCTCTCAATGCAGAAAAAAATTATTTTTAATAAAGAAGAACAGCAACAAAAAATAACTAGCAGATTAGTTTAAAATGAATCCAGGACAACTGCATCAAAGAAGCAGAATCCATGAGGGGTAAAATAAGGTATCTGGAAATACTAACATGGAAGAAAATTCAGAAGATAAGTAAAAGGCAACAATGCTAAAAAAACATGTGATTTGGGGCGGCTAGGTGGCGCAGTGAATAGAGCACCGGCCCTGGAGTCAGGAGTACCTGAGTTCAAATCCGGCTTCAGACACTTAACACAAAAAACTAGCCGTGTGACCTTGGGCAAGTCACTTAACCCCAACTGCCCTCCAAAAAAAAAAAAAAGGACATATGATTTATATAAGCCAGAGTGACTAGTCTTGAAGTCAAGATGCACAGAAATAACCTACAGAATATAGGTATCCCAGAAAAATAGAAAAAAATCAGAAAATAATCCAGAGGAGTTTTGAATACAGACAACAGCCAGAGCAGACTTGAGCAGTGAATCAGCAGCAGCTCTGATGGTTTCCAGACTTCTCAACTCATAAACACAAAAGACAAGGTAAAAAGTCAGTGAGGACCTTTTTTGGAAGGTTGGGGGGGTGGCAGCGGAAGTGCATGGTCTGGCCCCTGGCCCAGGGGCAAGAAGCTGCAGAGGTACGGCAGCTGTGCTGTGTGGCCTCAGGAGCTCCTGGCCTTCAGACTGTAGGGGGTACCAAGAGACCATTCAGAGGGTAATTGTTTTTGCTTTAACCTGCTTGGATCTGGATCACAGTCTTGGGTGGTAGTCCTGGGGTGTGTGGCCATTGAGCTAGACATTGTGGGGGCTATAGAGATGGCACCAAACTAATAGCACTGGAAGCTGCAAAAACCCCAGTGATTTGGGACAAAGTTCTCTCCATTCTGGAAGCTATGTTTTACTGCAGCAAAGAGCTCAAAGTCAAGTAATTAACTGGCAATATGAGCAAGCAAAGGAAACACAAACAGACCACAAAATCCTTCTTTGGGGACAAAAAGGATCAAGGTATGGAGTGGGAGGAAGACAGCAAAGTCAGAACTCCTGCATCAAAAGCCTCCAAGAAAAATATGAACTGATTATAGGCCATGGAAGAGCTCAAGAAGGATTGATCAAGTAAGTGGAGGAAAAAATGAGAAGAGAAATGAGAATGATACAAGAAAATCATGAAAAGCGAGTCAACAGCCTGACTGAAGGAAAAAACACCTTAAAAAATAGACTAATTCAAATGGCAAAAGACACCCAAAAGCCAATGAGGAGAAGAATGTCTTAAAAAGCCTAATTTGCCAGATGGAAAAGGAAATTTCAAAAACTCACTGAAGAGAATAACTCCTTCAAAATTAGACTAGAGCAATTGGAAGCTAATGATTTTATGAGAAATCAAGATACTATAAAACAGATCCAAACAAATGAAAAAATAGAAGACAATGTTAAATATCTCACTGGAAAAATCACTGATATGGAAAATAGATCCAGGAGAGAGAATTTAAAAATTATTGGACTACCTGAAAGCCATGAATAAAAAAAGAGCCTACACACACACCATCTTGCAAGAAATTTGTCAAGCAAAACTGCCCCGATATTCTGGAACCAGAGGGCAAACTAGAAATAGAAAGAATTCATTGATCACCTCTTGATAAAGATCCCAAAGATAAAATTCCTAGGAATATTATAACCAAATACCAGAGTTCCCAGGTCAAGGGGGAAAAAAAACTGCAAGCAGTCAGGAAGAAACAATTTGAGTACTGGGGAAACACATTCAGGACAACACAAGATCTAGCTGCTTCTACATTAAGGGATTGAAAGGGTTTAGAATATGATATTCTGGGGAGGCTAGGTGGCACAGTGAATAGAGCACCAGCCCTGGAGTCAGGAGTACCTGAGTTCAAATCCGGCCTCAGACACTTAACACAAAAACTAGCCATGTGACCTTGGGCAAGTCACTTAACCCCAACTGCCCTCCAAAACAACAACAACAACAACAACACAAAAAACAACAGAATATGATATTCTGGAGGTAAAAGGAGCTAAGTCTATAACCAAGAATCAACTATCCAGCAAAACTGAGTATAATGCTACAGGGGAAAATACGGTGATTCAATGAAATAGAGGATTTTCAAGCATTCTTGAAGAAAAAAAAAACCAGCTGAACAAAAAAATTTTACTTTCAAATACAAGAAACAAGAGAAGCCTAAGAAGATAAACAGGAAAAAGAAATCATAAGGATCTTATTAAAATTGAACTATTTACATTATTACATGGAAAAATGATCATTGTAACTCATAAGACTTTTCTCAGTATGAAGATAGTTGAAGAGAATATGTGTGTGTATGTATACATACATATATGTATGTATAGGAGGGCATATATGTATATAAATATATGTGTGAGTGTGCGCATATGCACATTCATGTATTTACAAAGGGCACAGGATGAGTTGAATATGAAGGGATGATATCTAAAAAAAAATAAAATTAAGAGATGAGAGAGGAATTCATTGGGAGAATGAGAAAGTGAGTGATAGGTTAGGGTAAATTATCTCATATAAAAGAGGCAAGAGAAAATTGTTACCATGGATAGGAAGAGCAGGAAGATGAAAGGGAATGGGACAATCTTATTCTCCCTGAATGTGGGTTAAGGAGGGATTAACATACACATTCAATTGGGTATCTTACCCTACAGGAAAATAGGGGGCTAGGGGATAAGAGGAGGGCAGATTGGGGGAGAGGATTATTAGAGGAAAACATTTTTGAAAAGTGATACAGGCAAAGAAGAAAAAAGAATGAGTGGGGGGTGGCTGGGATAGGATGGAGGAAAATATAGTTAAGTCATTCATAATATAACTACTATGGAAATAATTTGGGTAATCAACTATACACATACAGCCTATATTAAATTGCTTGTCTTCCCAGTGGGGGCAGGTGAGGAGAGAAGGGAAAATATCTGAAACTCAGATTTAAAAAACAAATGTCTGCAAATTAAGAAAAAAATTTTTTTTACAACATTTTACAACAACAAGATATACAGGTACTGGGGTATAGAAATCCATCTTGCCCTACTAGAAAGTTAGGGGCATGATGGGGGAGGATATAAGAGAGAACAGATTAGGGGAGGAGATATTCAGTAGGCTTGCTATTTTGTGGTGGTAGGGTAAAGATGAGGAAAAAAAATTGTAGCTCAAAATCTTGTGGAAATCAATGCTGAAAACTAAAAATAAGTAATTTTAAAAAAAGACATAATGGTTAAATTTAACATTTTCCATAACAAAAAACAGACAACATCTCCAAGTTTTATAGAAGCCAGAACTTTAAATATGAAGGTCTCAATAGCCAATTTGGCCATAACCTTTCAGGAGCAAAAGCCTGCCAGAGCTGCAAGAGAGACAGCAGTAGAGCAAAGTTCTAAGCTGCTGTCCTGGGGAATAACCTTCCAACTTCCAATGCCCAGCCAAAGAACTGAGAACAGGAGTAGTAGTAAAGATAACCAGGTCAGGAAACCCTGTGTGTTAGGGGCTATGTAGAAAGCCTAAGGGAAAGAATATAGCACTTAACTGGGGACAGATTCAACCAGTCAAGTTAGATGAGAAAGAGAGCTAGGTGGGTGAATCATGAATTACCCAGTGAAGAGAGGAGGTATAAAAATGAGTAGAAGTACCTAACATGCAAAGAGACTGCATTTTAAAACCTGTTTTAAATTCAGGTACATATGAAACTCAAAATTATTTTTTCTCACATAAATGACACTATTATGATTGTAGTGAGAGGGGCCTAGCAATGTGCAACTGACCTTTTAGGGAATGTTTTATATTATATGCATCATTAATTTTCTTTCTTTTTTTTTTTTTTGCTTTTTGGAGGGCAGTTGGGGTTAAGTGACTTGCCCAAGGTCACACGGCTAGTTTTTTTGTGTTAAGTGTCTGAGGCCAGATTTGAACTCAGGTACTCCTGATTCCAGGGCCAGTGCTCTATTCACTGCGCCACCTAGCCGCCCCTGCATCATTAATTTTCAAATGATCAACAGGTGGTGGTGCTAGTAGTGTGAGTAAAAACAAAAGACACAGGAACAACAACAAAACCAAACCCTCTACCTTTTTGTGTCCTGGAATAGTAATGTCTATCAGGATTAAGGCTGGGTGCATCAGTGACAGGAGAGGCTTACAAAAATTAACTATGCCTGCCATTACTGTTTTCTTCAAATTCCAAGAAATAAATTTTAAATTCATGTTCTACAGAACATAATTTGAAAACCACTTACAAAAGCTTTTCCTGTAAATCATTACAAAGAGCTCTTGTTAGGAATAGTTGAAAAACTTATCAAGATTATAAATATTAAGACACTCGCGTGAAAAGTAAAATTGCCCATTACTTTGTACTACAAGCAGCCTAATGCCTGTCACTATTTCTTCCACTAACTAGGTAAGGCATAATTGGACTTCTACAGAATCCATTTTGAGTTACGTTATTCAGTGGTGACACATATACTACGTGGATTATTTTTGTCAAAGACAATTTGAATAAAAAAGATAAACTGCATGTTTTACTATGCTTTTAGCTAAATAAAACAAAACCAAGAAGTTACAAATAGGGTAATGATTCCCATAATGTGGAAAAGCAGGGAAGTTATCAATGATAATTAGATATGAGATTTCATGCCATCAAAATCAGAGACTTTAAATCAATTTCACCACTTAAATATGCTAAATATTCAAGAATAAAAAAAGACCATTGCTTCTTTTTATCCAAAGAATGTGTCTAGGAAGAGACAAAGGAGAGAGAGGGCTCAAGAATATTAATTCATCTGCCAAATGGATTATCCATGCCTCTTCATCCCACAAAAAAGGGTTCTTTTTGCTTTAAAGATAAAAAACAAATTCTTCACAAATAAGTTTATTTTATATTATTTTCCTCATATACTCTACATTTCAGTCATATCATAATCTTAACTATTTCCTGAACTCAACGTTCCAGTCTAGCTTCTATTTCTATCTCTATCTCTTTGCATAGGCTATTTTCCATTCTCTGGAACACTCTCTTAGT
Source organism: Pseudocheirus occidentalis (assembly GCA_028646575.1). Classification (NCBI taxonomy): domain Eukaryota; kingdom Metazoa; phylum Chordata; class Mammalia; order Diprotodontia; family Pseudocheiridae; genus Pseudocheirus; species Pseudocheirus occidentalis. Next base: position 239,935,029 of record CM053593.1, on the reverse strand, counting down.
TAAGGCTAAATCACAAACTTCCTTAAAGGATTAAGCAGGTGCCTTTCTGAACTGGCACCTCCCCTCAACTTGTTAGCCCTCTCTTTTCCTAACTTATCTTATATTTGTTTATCTGCACACATTTTATGATACAAGCTCTATGAGGAAAGGATTTGATTTTTTTGCCTCTGTATTCCTAACATAAGGTTTAGTACCACATAAGTGCCTAAGAAATGTCTACTGAATTGAAATGAATAGAGGAGTTTGGATCATAATTTCTCAGGGAAACAAGTCTGAAAGGTTGATCCATCTTTATGCATCAATATTATTACTCTTTCACAACACCAATTTTATTCCTTGCCTTTAGTGTTTTCTCTCCAATATATAGTTTCTTTCTCTTCCTCTTGTCTTTTTTTTTTTGTCTTTCTGGAGGTGGGAAGGCAGGGCAGTTGGGACTAAGTGACTTGTCCAAGGTCACACAGCTAATAATTGTTAAGTGTCTGAGGCCACATTTGAACTCAGGTCTTCCTGAGTCCAGGCTGGTGCTGTTTTCATTGTGCCACCTAGTTGTCCCCTCTTTACTCTTATTGTTTCTGATACATATTCCCTTTCCTATTATTTTTCCAGTTGTAAAGTTTAGAAGTTATTATTTATATAATGTTTCAAATTCATGAGAAATTAGCAGCCTACTTTTAAATTTGTGTTAAAATGATTGCTAAATGACACATTTGACTTTAATTTAAATTAAGGGCTATTGTTGGGGCTCTTGTTGGTAATGGGTTGAACTGGTCCTCAGCTAACAGGAGGCCCGTGATCACCTCGTGGCAGAATGCGGAAGGTTGCACCTGTTTGGGATAAGCAGGATTATCTCTCTGCCTTCGGGGTGATACACAATTGGCTCACTGTGGCGAGGGCAAGGCCAGGGGAGGGGCCCTAAGGGGCCCTGGAGAAAGGACTTAAATACAGGCTACCCGGTTCCAGTCCCACGCCAAGCTTAGAGAATGAGAGGGAGTTTCAGCCACGCCAAGCCTAAGAGAAAGTAGCAAGAAGCAAACCCTATGTCTTAAGTTTTCTGTGCAGCTGTTTCTCCCGGAGATAGCGGAAGCCGGAAGCCGGGAGCCGGGGATGCCGGGTATAGGTGAAACCTATACAGCCTGACCCCCAAAACCTGTAACAGGCTATAAAACGGTATATAAATAATTAAGGGGTTTTTTTTTTGGTGTTATTCTGGGGAATCTTCTAAACTTTTCCGTCTATGTTATCCTGTAATAAGAATGGATATTCAGAATAGTTACTGTGAAGCATTGAATAGTACTTGGATATGAGCAAAATCTCTAAAAAATACAAGACTAAAACAAAAATTAACCAGAATAATCTATTTACTAAACATTTAAGCTTCCTACTGCATTAGTGAAAACACCTTATTGTATAAATTACACCTTCATTATTTCTCATCAATACTAGTACTCCTGTACCTGAACAGCATTTCTTCCTTGATATTTGAAATTAAAACAAATTCCAGTATAATTCATGGTAAAAAAAATTGTTTTTAATGTGAAAGTTCAAAGAAGCAGGACTACTAGCATTTTAGGACACAAAACACGAAAGAGAATAGGGGAGATGTGAAAGAACCATCAGGGATAGTTTAAAAATATTTTAATAATAAAAAAAATATAATATATCTAGTAAGTTTTATAAAATTTTTAATGTCAGCTGTTTATTATAAATCATGATACATCAAAAGCTCAAGGAATTACTATAAAGTTAACAGCAATGCTTTTGATTTTTAAATATAGATAAACTTTTGTTGTTTTTGCAAAGAATTTGTTCTGGTTTTGATTCTAATAACAACATGATTTTATTTCCATTTTAAAATACACCTTAATTCCTAATCCTCTTAATAAAACCATTAAAATTATTCTGAATATTCTGTCTTTTAAAAAACATTTAAAATACATACCTGTATGATGTGAAGGTAGAAATTCATTCTGCACACCATTCTCATCTTTAGTCCTATTATCAAGTTTCTGAGAAGCAGATTCTACTTTAGTTTCACATTCAATATGATTTATTTTTTTCAAAATACTTTTCCCACTACAAGGGCTTCTCTGACAGTATAAGTCACTTTCTTCACTTGCAATGTTTGAGTCAATTAAAGCCATGTTATGCTTTCTGTTTGGTATTTTCTTTATTACAGACTTGGCAGGAGAGTTTTGTAAGCTATCCATTTCATTTGAGGAAGAGGAAGACGTACAGCTATCCTCTGCAGCTGAACCTTTTTGGTTGGCAATATTTTCATGGTACTGAGGATTTGGTTCATACTTGGGTTTCTCCAAGCCAGGAAAACAAACAACAGCTAAAAACCAATGTGCACTGCAAAGAAATTAATAATAACATCAAAAACAAACAAAAAAATCAACTACAGTATATTAGTAACATTTATTAAAGTTAGTAATAATTTTAAGAAATAGTTTTCTGCTCTTTTAAACAAATTAGAAACGTTCAGTATTTTAAAAAACAATTCACACCATCCACTGCTCTTAACAGCACAATAATAGGACAAGTCTGTTTAAAAAGGACATTATGTACTTACGCATTTTTAGAATTCACATTCATTTGAGTATAATACCACAAATATTTTCTTATTTCCTGTATACAAAGTTACAGGAACTATAGCTATTTGTTTACTTAAAATGCAATCACAATGTTAGGTAATCTTTCTTTGTGAGCACTGCTGTGTTAATGCCTGTCTACACATTATCTCAAAGTTAAGACCAGGGCAACAATTCTCTCTTGGGACCAATGGTAATTAATCGAACTGCTAATGAAGGGCCTATGAAGAGCCAGGACAATTTCAAACCCTGTTTAACTGATATAAACTTTCTGACTATTATTCATTTGTCTGATCCATAGATGTCTAAACCTAACTTATTAAAAATCTGTTTTCTTTCATTTCCATCTTTCTATGGCCTAATCCCAAACCCTGCTTTAAGATAATTCATTTCCCAGTCAAAGATCCAGTTATCTGTCAAGTCAATCATATAAATCTGACATCTGGGCCTACACCCTCTTAATAGCCCCTTCTTTTCCCTCCTCTTTTTTTGCAGGGGCAATTGTAACTCTGTGTGAGTGATCTCAAAGGTCTAATTTAGTAAAACATAAATCATAGGATAAGGAAATTAATTTTCAGGAAACAACAAAATTTCAGGAAAGCCAGTTTTAATATTTCTCTATACATTTACTCTGATGTTTAAATATGTATCCTTAAGAGTTAGGACTATGTATATATCAGTTTGTGAGAACATAGAGCATAGTTCTAAGTATTTTATAATTTCACAAGGGAGTCCTGGGGAATCATTCTCAACAAGACCTTCCCTTCACAAACAGTAGCATTAGCAAAGGTCTCAGGCTCTGGTACCATCACTAACTGTGAGGATGAGAGAATTTATTAATTCTAACTGATGACTATCATTCTTATGGGTTCAGAGTAGGTTGACACTAAAGAGCCTGTTTCAGGCTTTCACCCTCTTACTCACTTAATAGATAAAAATAATAATAACCACAATGATGACAGAGACTATCATTTATACAGTGCTTCAAGGTTCACAAGTGCTTTACACATTTACTTCATTCTCACAACCCTGTGAGGAAGTTGCTATTATCACCCTTATTTGACCCATAAGGAAACTGAAGCTGACAAAGGTTATACACCAGTAAGTGATGAAGGAAGAATTTGAAAAAATTGAGACCTTTTCTCCTTTAGAAACAACTTCTCTACTTTTGTGTTTGAACTTTCCCCTTCCTACTTGCCTGGCAATTTGCCTTATATTATCTCTTCTCTTAATTTTTTTTAAATTTTAATTTATTTTCTTGATTACATCATTCCACAAGGAATGATGTTATAGATTCTCTCCCCTTATTTTCCCCACCCCCAAGCCCATAACAGTGATCCCACCTCAAAGCCCCTCCCACAATCTGCTCTCTTCTAGGTCCTCCTCCAACACCCCTCTAAATTTCCAGTAGGGCAGGGAGGGTCTTCTCATTTCCCAGTTGCATGTAGTTAGTAATAATAATTTTATATATATATATATGTTTGTTTTTTTAGCATTTGATCGTATAGCTTTAAATTCTAGATTCTTGCTGTTCCTCCCTTGTCACCCACTCCCACTGGAAGGAGCAGCAATTCAACAAAGGCTGTACATGTGTAATTATGCAGGACACTTCCATGGTGGACATATTGTGAGAAGCTGATTGTATGTCCCTCCTTCTTATCCTGTACCCCCCCCTTGTTTTGTTCTCTTCCCTGTCCCTTTACTGAAGTGTGTGCTTCCAGTATCCCTCCCCCCAACCCTACCTTTTCCTCCATCATTCCCCCTCACATTCCCATCCCCCCTACTTTCCTGTGTGGCGAGATACCCTGTTTATAGTTTATGTCACTCCTTCCCCAAGCCAAATTTAATGAGAGTAAATGAAAATAAAGTTGTAACAGTTATCCCTTGCCTCTTTTATATGGGATGATTAACCCCATTTTGTCTCTCCCTGTCTCCTCTCATTCAAGTCCTCTCCTACCTCAGAATTTCACCTTTTAAAGTATCATCCCTTTGTATTCAATTGATCCTGAACCCTCTATGTACACATATACACCCATACTCAGATATGTATTCATACGCATATGTACCCTCCTATATAGACAAATGAGTAGGTATACACACACACACACACACACACACACACACACACACACACACTTGTATTCCCTTCACCTATCCTCATAC
>CM053593.1:239893859-239929775 GCA_028646575.1 Pseudocheirus occidentalis | reverse complement strand
TTTTTTTTTTTTTAGCTCTGTAGAACTCTGCTTCCTAGGAGGGGAAGCTCTGTCCCAAATCGCTGGGGTCTTCACAGCTGCCAGAGCAATTAGTGGGGTGCTGCAGCTCTCCCCAGCTTTGGCTCACTGAAAGTGCACCCCAGGACCACCACTTAAGACCAAGATCCGGATCCAGGCCACTCAACGCAAGAGCCCTTGGCCCTGATTGATCACCTCAGCCCCCCCTGCTATCTGCAGGCCAGGGGCTCTGAAGCAGCCCAGTGGAGACCGCTGCTGCTTTCAGCTGTTCCTGCGGCTACAGCCAGCCTCTCGCTGCTTCCTTGCCCTGGAAGCAGTTCAGCCAGACTGTTCTTCTCCCCCAAATTTAGCAAAATCCACTGACCTTTCTCTTAGCCTTCTTTCCTCTGGCTCCCAGACTGCGGCAATGAGCCTTACCTGTTGAGCTGCCTGCAGCAACAGATGCATTTTCTGTATTTTGGAGAGTCCTGGAGCTCTAAAAATGTGTTTAGAGTCATATTCTATGGGTGTTTAGGGTGGCTGTGTGGGAGTTGCCAAACTTTGCTGCTTCTACCTCTTCTCTGTAATTTTTAATACCTCCTTATCAACTGATTCCTTCTATGTTGCTTATAAATATGTCCATATTTCTCTTACACTTAAAAACATGCCATACTCTCAATTTGTCATCTCTCCTCTCTCTTAAGAGTCAAAGGTTAAAAAACAAACAAATAAACCCAAAACAAAACTTGTTGCCTCTAGTCTTTTACCCACCTTCCTCCCAATTTGCTTTTCAACCCTTATCTTGGAAACTGAATTTTGAAGCCATCACAACTGGAGTTGCTTTTTCTGGCATTTTTTCTGTTAAGCAGATTTTTCTCTCTGGGTTTTCTTCCTACGATTTATTGCACAATCTTCCTCAGTCTTCTTTTGAAGAATCATTATTATCTCTTTGGATAAACCCTTGGCCAGTACCAGGCTCTTTCTTCACTGGGACATCCAACAAGCACCTTAGCCAATACGTTCAAAACTGAACTTATCATTCCCTCTCCAAGTTCCTATTTCTGGTGAAGGTACCACTATTCTAGTAATCAAGGTCTGTAACCTCAAAGTTATCTGTGACTGTTCACTCTCACTTATCACTCCATCTTTCTTTATCAGTTACTTGCAACCTTGATGAATCTATCTCTCCAAATTCTCTTTCATCTGCCCCATTCTTCCTATCTCATCACATCTCAAATTTATTATTACTACATGCTCTTACATGGGCTCCTTATATCAGGTCTCTTCCTTATCCAAGCTCTAATACACAAAGCTTCCAAAATTATATCTTGAAAGGAAAAATCTGATTACATAACTCCCAAATCAAGATATTTCAGCAGATCCCTTCTAACCTTGAAAATCACACTAATGGAATTACATATGAAAGGGGATATTGATAGCAAGAAAAAAAATCCATTTGAAAACCATGTCCAAATTACTGAAAAGTACTTCAACAATTATGCTACAGTAATATTACTACGTGAAAATTTTATGATCCAGCAAATACCATGTAGGATTCATCAGAAACTATATAGTAGCTTACAAAGTGTGAATATATACAAATTCTTACTAAGAAGTTGTTTCATAAAAGTAATCAATGAATAGTTTATTTGGTTTCACCCTGAAAACAAATATTCTAAAAACACTACCACAAATGCAGATAAAAAGGAAATTTCTACTCACGCTTCATTGAGGGGAACAAAAATAAAATCCTTTTCAAAAATATCTACATGCCGAGTCCATGTTTTAACACGCCCATGTCGCTTCTGTTGTATCCTATAAGATGAAATAAAGAAATGATGCACTGTATGCATGTTTTCTGCATCAAAAGGTCTCCCCACTGTTTTATAACCATATTCATTTTCAAAACAAAACTTTATACACTCCATGCAATATAAAACATTTAGGAGTCAGAAAAAAAAAAAGAAAAGCCAAGTCAAATCTTCAAAGTCATATACTTTAGGGAAGTCATGATTACAAGTATGCCTTGCATTTCTTGTTAGAGGTTGACACTAAATGATTCCCCAGGACTCCCTTGTGTTGTCATATCTCTGACATGAACGAAACATTACCCCCTCACCACCCTCCTCCAAAAAAACAAACAAAAAAACCAAACCCCTAAAACAACTCAGGTTTTGTACACTGCTTTTAGATTTAACAGATTTTTAGATTTTTTAATAAAAGCAAACTCCAGAAAAACACCCCTCCCTTTACTTCACAATCTAACATAAGTGAATAGTAAGTTGTGACATTTATTAACATTTCAAGAATTAAAAAAAAAATTTTAAACTCAACTTACGAGAGGTTTGTTGTTTCATGAAGATTTCTTCTCTCTCTTTGATTAAGGCGTTTATAGAAAAAAGAGCTAAAGATATGAATTCGGTCAGCATCTTCTTTATTCAATTTTTCAAGTACCAAATACCTAGTTCAGAAAAAGTTAATTCCATTATGTTTTATTGTGTCAACTTACTATTTTGACGAAAACTAGATATAAATCGCAGGGATCAAATAGGAATTTAATCCAAAATATGCATTCATTTCCTAGAACTCAAACAAATGACTGATATTTTACTTGGTATTATACTTGATATATTTACTTGAGTGTGATGACCCACACACATCACATCCTCTGAGATAAAGTCAAATACAGAAAAGTGAAACTATGACTTGAAGGTTTTCAGTATTTTTATGGGTTTTTATCTAAACTATCACAAAATTCCTACCAATTTCACATGAATTTTTCTACCATAAAATGAAATCATTAGAGCTAAAGCTTTTTCATGATCCCCAGGATTTAATTCCATACCTGCTTATCTGCCCAGCACTTTCTACACTTAGTGGGACAGTAAGGTTTATACATGAAATAAAGTTGCAAGAAAGCAGGAATTACAACATATTTTCTCTGTTCCTCCTTTACACTGTGAAATATTTGTGTGATTATCAAGAAGTTACCTAGTTTAACTGAACTCACCACAAAAAGTCTTTCTATTAACTGTTCATTTTAATATAATATTTTAAATGTTTTACACTACAGCACTCTTCAAATATCACTTGTTTCTCTTGTTTAAAAATAAAGTTTAGAGCACTGTAGCAAGAATAAAGAAAGAGCCTGAGCTGTATTTCTGACAGCAATACTGGTATATAATACTTCTAAGTTTCAGTTTTCTTTGTAATAGAAACAGCAAAAGCACTATTTCTTCTTTAGCAGGAAGTTGTGAAAAATAATAAATGTCTGTGAACATGTTCTGAAGTCTCTGGGATTATTTTCTTCATCTGTAAAACAAGAATTTGGACCAAACGATGGAAGCCTTTCAGTTTTAAAATTCTATACTCTTTGGGAGTAAATACCTAAATTCTTTTATCAAATTATTTAAAAAAATAATACACAAAACAAAGGTACTGAATTTTATACAGAACAGATATTTATGGAATATTTATTCAATTGCTCTGACACCACTGAAATCTGATGCTTCTAATTTCTAGCACAACACCTGAATTTACATAAACTAGTATGAGGTTAAAAAAAAAAATCACAAACCCTTTGACCAAGCAATATCACTTCTAGGGTTGTATCCCGAAAAGATCATAAAAATGGGAAAAGGACCCACATGTACAAAAATATTCATAGCAGCTCTTTTTGTTATGACCTAGAATTGGTAATGGAGAGGATGCCTATCAACTGGGGAATGGCTAAACAAGTTGTGGTATATGAATGTAATGGAATACTATTGTGCTATAAGAAACGATGAACAGGCAGACTTAAGTGAAAACTGAAAAGACTTATATGAACTGATGCTGAGTGAGGGGAACAGAACCAGGAGAACTTTGTACACAGTAAAAGTCACAGTGTGTGAGGACTGATTTTGATACACTTAGCTCTTCTCAGCAATGCAAGGACCTAAAACAATCCCAAAGGACACATGATGGAAAACACCAGCCACATCCAGAGAAAGAACTATGAAGTCAGAATGCAGAACGAAGTACACTAGTTCCTCTTTTTTTGTTGTGCTTTTTTTCTTTCTCATGGTTTTTTCCGTTTACAATTTTTCTATGGAACATGACTAATGTGAAAATGTGTTTAATAGGAATGTATGTGTAGAGCCCATATCAGACTGTAAAGCTGTCTCGGGGAGGGAGAGTGAAGGGAAGAGAAGAAAGTTTAAAACTTACGGGATGTTGAAAGCAAAAAATAATTTAATAAACTGGGAAAAACAAACAAAAAAGAAGTCTGAAAAGAAAAAAAAATGTAAGATACTTCTTTCTAATTATATTATACTTCTAATTATAAGAAAATCAATGTGTTAGTTCTTATGAATGAGGAAATCTATTTAGTACACTTGTTAAATTTGCAATAATGTATTCTACACAAAAATAACTCAATCATTTTGAATGCCCCAAAATAACACAAGCACTGAAGCCTAGAGTATTATTAATGTGACAAATGGTGCTGGGTAAAGCAGATCACATGTATCTGAGAAAAAGAAAAGTCCAAAAGTAAAAAAAAAAACAAAAACCCTTGAAGAGTACAGAAAGCACTTCTCACCAATAAGAACATGTTTTTTTTTCCCTTTAGAGTTATTACTGGCAGACTTCAGAAGCAGAAATTGTTTGATAAATTTGAAAAATAAAGACTAAAAGAAACTAAACTTAGAAGTCGCAAAGAACAATAGAGAAGGATGGGCTCTTGGAGATCAGCTAATCTGAGGCAAGGAGTGAGAATAGAATCCCATCACAAATTATACATGTACAAGTTTCCATTTGCAATCAAAACCTGTTTTGGCCAGAAGCATGCCACTGCCAATCCTTAGAGAGAGATCTGGGTTCTTTCCTTGTTACTCAAAGCAGTTTAATTCCATCTCTAATTTTCCTTGAACATTTTTCTACATTCTATCTATGTAAACAGATGCCAGAACTGAATGTTTCCAAAAGAATGGATAGTTTTAGGTAGATGAGTAAAATAGCTCTGATAAAGAGGCTTGTTAGCACTGATTTATTTTGTAGTTAGAAAAATGAAGAAAATATTCTTTTCAATTTGTCTGACATATTCCTCTTTAACATACTCTAGTAAAAAGTATACTGTATATAGAAAACGAAAGACAAAATTGTAACAGGAATTTTTTTTAACAATTAGTGATTTTATGTCACTAAACACAGTAAAAATAAAACAGAAAAACTAACTTACTTTAAATAAAAATCTATAATAACATCATTTAAAAATTCTCCTTCATTTAGACAGTGTAGATCCTCATTAGTAACACAGATGCCTCCCTTAGCTGGAGGTGGTGGATATACTATCAATCTGAAACAAAAGAAAAACAAACACATACATAAACACATACAAGCATATTTAAGAGAAAATAACCTTCTGTTTGAAAGTAAAAAAATTCTCACTTTTCTATAGGACCAATAAAGACAGTATGTGGTTCTCCAATTTCCTCGTCCTCATCAAAAAACTGGAACTGTGGTGGTATGTTTCTTAACTGTATTTTGGGTTCAAATGAAACCTTGTAGAGAAAGTTAGAATAAGTATTAGTTCCCAAAGCAAAGAAGACATCAAGTTCTCCCTTTCATTATCACCAACACAAACATATGAGGAAGAATCACCTAGATTTTGCTTTTTAAAGTCAAATTACTGAGGCTGAAAAGGAATCAAGAAAGCACTTTAGACTTTACAATGGGACAACAAATGAAATCTGTGGTATACTTTTCTATTTTTGATCAATAGTTTCAATCTAACCAACACTGATTAAGGCATTGTGTTGGTCACTAGAACTGTCCTTGTTTTCAAGGAGCTTATAGTTTACTGATGAGAGGGAAGGAGAACAGATCATTTACAACAATACATGTGACACTATAATATAAAACTGATATGAAAGAATCAGAGATCCAGAAAACACATTATTAGGAAACCTGTGAACTTTCTGTTGTTGAGGGGAATAAGAAAAGTTTTCTACTGTGAAGACACCACATGACTCTAGGCCAGGGCAGCCACAGCAGTATTTTAAATTCTCATTTATTGTTTTTCTAGCAGAGTCTTCTGAAGACAAATCACATGCTGACTTCTGTTTCCTTAATCTCCCTATTCAATTTTGTGAATATTCTACTTTTACCTACGCCTGTATTAGTCTTTATCTAACTGTACCAAACTTGTTATCACAGAAGAAAAGTCATGTCAAAATGACAGCACATATACATGGTGGAGTGGATAAAGTATCTGGCCTAAAACCCGGAAGACCTAAATTCAAGTATGATCTCAGACTAGCTGTGTCACCTTAGGCAAGTCATTTAACAGCTATTTGCCTCAGTTTCCTAATCTGTAAAATAAGGATAATGGTACTGCCTACATCACAGCATTGTTGTGAGATCAAATAAAATAATAATTGTAAGTGTTCAGTACAGCTAAGTACTATATAAATGTTCATTATTACAACAGTCAGTTAAGCATGTAACAAAGTTAGCTAAATTTAGCTTTTCTAAGTACTGAAGTGTTATGAAGATGTTATATTTATAGGTATAAACTTAATAGAATTTTATGATTATTTAGCTCTTTTGGTTATTAATAACTGCAAATGTAACTCCAAAGTCACAACAATGAATACTGCTCTTCTAGAAGAAGATAAACCTACTGCCAATAAAAATACCACATTATTCCATCTCATATATTCCATCCTGCAGATAATAAACAAAGGGATGCACTACCAATGCTACCTGTAAGCTGAGGCATGAGGAAAAGGGAAAATGAGAGGAAAGAGACAATGAAAAAGAAAAGAGAGGTACATATGCAAACAATAAGAGCCTCTGGTGTGACTACTGCTGTACCTTAACTGTACAAGAACAATCTGATGCCTAGACTATTTAACACAACAAAAAGCTTTGTGATAAATTCAATTATATTCAAGGTTTTAAAATTCTAAGTATTCTTTGGAGGACATCACAATGATAAAGATATTTTTAAAATATAAATTACATTTTTAATTTTGCTTTCTTTTTGTAGAGAACTTGCTTTGGAAACTTCTTCATAGGTTTTTGTAAAAGCAACAAGTCTTCCATTGGCCTCTTCAAAGGAAATTTTCACAAAAAAATCAGGAATATTATTTCTGATACCAATTTCAGTAATGATATTTTCAAATACTATATTTGCCTGTGTATCAAGGCCAGTTTCAAAAATTAAAATAATATATTGTTCTTCAGGACCTAAAAAGAAAAAAATGTACATGTAAACATAAAAAAGAGCTACAATTCATTCTGAAACATAAACACACTATTCTAGCTGCAGGGTTCTCTGTCAGGGACATGCAGCTTCCCAGAATATTATCAGATCATGCTTAGTACAGAGTAAGTAATGAATATCGTCCACTAATTGCAGTAGCATATAGTTGTTAGCTGGAAAGGAGGAGCACGTCCGTGTCTTTTGAGTCTATCCCTGAAGCAATTAAGAAAACATTTTCCAAGTAACTATGCCCAAAGAGCTATAGAACTGTCCATACACTATGAACCAAAAGCACTATTTCTAGGTCTATATTCCAAGGAGTAGAAAAAGGAAAGGACCTGTAGGGACAAAAATATAGCAGTCCCTTTTGTGATGACAAAGAACTGGAAACTGATGGGATGCCCATCAATTTCGGAATGGCTGAATAAAATGTGGTATTTGAAGGTGATGGAATACTACTACAGGAAATGATGAAGGGGATGATTTCTGGAAAACCCAGGAAGATTTATATGGAATGATACAGAGTGAAGTGAGGAAAATCAGGAGAACAATCTATACAGTGACAACAAAATTGTTAACTGAATGATTTTGTAACTCTGATCAATACAATGATCCACCACAACTCCAGATGACTCATGATATAAAATGCTATCTATCCACCTCAAGACACAAAACTGATGGACTCAGAGTAGACTTGCAGTGCTTTTTAAAATGTGGGGCTCATGAAAAATTTGGCAACAATAAAAGGTTTCTGAACACAACGACCAAAAATTAATTAAAAAAAAACAAAAACAAAAACAAAAAACAACACATAAAGAATCTGAGGATCTTCTGGCAGTGCTTGCCTGTGTTGCATCTTGCAAATTCATTGCAACCTTGGTTCTGAACACAAAGCATGCACACTTTGCATGGGACACACCCTCAGGACACATAATACTAAGTTATTTGCTGAAAAGGGATTAACCATCTCCCTTCAAGATAAGCTGAAACAGTAGTGGAATTCAACAAATATCAACAAATCAAAAGCTGAGCATGTATTATGACAAAAGCACTAAACTAGTAAGTGTAAGCAAATGGTTTCTGATACTGAATATCCCCTCTATACCAGACAGAATAAATATACATATATTTACTTGGCCCCACCCCAATTCTCAACTTGCCAATTTAACTTTAACTTACTTTCTCCTTCACAATCATACCAAGAATTATCCCTCTCTCGATTCATCTTCAGCTGCATCCTCAGGCTATGACAAGCAGTTGGTATTGTTTGTAGAAATACTACAGGTAACTTTCTGACACTACACCATTCACATTTAGTAAGTTCAGAGGTTTTTAAATCAATCTCTTGTATATCACCACTTTCAAATTCTGGGGAAAAATCAGTAAAAAATTCAATTCTTTATTAAATTTTTCTTGAAGGGTGTTCTTACTACTGTTAAGAAAATGAAAGAAAAATAAAACTAAAAATAGAAGCAACTCGTTATTTTTAAACCATTTTTTAGTAATAATAAATTCCAAATCTTTACAATTATAAATCAAGTGTGCAAATGTATGAGTTAGCATAGCTGATATAATAAAAATTTTCAAATTGGCACTGAAATTTTGTTGACATTACACTGAAATACATTAAGACACTTATAGACATATGCAAAGTGTTAGTTTTTAGGGAAAAAAGTAGCAGACCCCAATTTCAGATAGTCCAAATTTTTGAAAGCAACACTATAATGAACAGTGAAGTGAAAAAAAATGCAGAATTATAATTAGTGATTGTATTTAAGGAATACTGGCTGTGGCCTCAAAACAGACAGAAGGGTAAGACAAGATCTATTTATTAAAGTATACTTTTTTTTTTTTTTTGGTTTTTTTGTTTTTTTTTTGCTTTTTGGAGGGCAGTTGGGGTTAAGTGACTTGCCCAAGGTCACACAGCTAGTTTTTTGTGTTAAGTGTCTGAGGCTGGATTTGAACTTAGGTACTCCTGATTCCAGGGCCGGTGCTCTATTCACTGCGCCACCTAGCCGCCCCTATTAAAGTATACTTTTAAAAAGAAAAAGTGTGCAGCTAATGGAACTACTAAAGTAGCAGAAACAGCTAACACTTAAAGAGTGTTTTAAAATATCACATTAATTTGAGGCTCACAACTCTACAGGAGTTAATTGCAAGCATTTTCACCTACATTTCAGAGGTAGGGCAACAAACCAAGTGAGGTTTAATGACTTGAGGCAGCTTGGTGAAGTGGAGATGACATTGGATTTGGATCCAGAAAAATCTGGGTTTCAATTATGCGTCAGACCCTTACTCATTAGGTGACCCTTAACAAATTGCATAAATAAAACCTTTCAGGGAGGGAGGGCGGGGAGGGGCCCTCAGTATTCTTATCTGTAAAATGGGAGTGCTGGACTCAATGTTTTCTAAACTCCCTTCCAGTTTTAAATCTATGAGATAACATGTAAAAAAACTGTGATTTTTAAAATACTCCATAAAAGCTATCATGATGATCTTAGTGAAGACTACATAGCCAATAAGTTGTAATGGGCCGGGTCCTAAACCCAGGTATTCTAGCTTTGTCTTTAGCTTAATCTTAGTTATCCCATATGCTTTAAGCTAAAAGTATGCTTACCAGACTTAATCTCATTTATCTTTGTATTCTTTACCTACCCAAAGAAGATCAAAGAAAAAGGAATCATATCTGAAGAATACTTAAGCATCTAATAAAGATAATGAAATGACTACAGTTATTTTAATAACTGTTCCTTAAACACATCATCTAATAATGTCTTTATAAAATATACTTTAATCACTGGAATGATAAAAAAAATTAAAGGAAAAAGAAAAACATCTTACCCTCTAGATGAATCTTGATAAAATCTAAACAAAACTGTAAAAAAGGGATAGTATTAGCATGTTTTAATTGTCCCAGATATACAACAGAAAATGATAAAGCCTGAAACAGCTCATACTTCTACAGGACTTGATTCAATAGTTTTTTGTTTTGTTTTGTTTTTTAGTAATAGTTCCAGAAATAGCCTGCTACATAATCAAAATGAATCCTGTTTTGTAATATATACAACTAAACAACAGATAGATTGGTCAATACAAAGAATAGAGGTGAAGTTGCCTTACAGTGGTCTCATTTGCATCATTATAATAATTACACATATTTTTCTTTCAGTTCTATTTACTTCAATTCAGCATTAGAAACACAAATCTTCATAGATTTCAGATTTATTATTTCTTATAGCACAACAGCATTTCACCACACCATATTCTAATCTATGTGGCTATTACTGAATCTATGGGCAATCACAAAATGCACCACCATGAATGTTTCTGTATTTATGGGATTGTTACTGCTGTCTTTGACCTAGAAGGTACATAGTGGTGGTTTAGTTTTTTTGGAGGGGGGAAAAGGGAAGGCAAGGCCATTGGAGTTAAGTGACTTGATCAAGATCAGAGAGCTAGTTAAATTAGTGACTCAATCCATTATTCTGAATTTTTTTCCTAAAATGTCTAGATGTTCCAGCTAATAGCTTCTGTAATTATATTAACCATGAAGCCCTTTCAACACTATTTCCATTTTTTATCTTCTTTGCCACTTTTAGCATTCTGAAGTGAAACTTAAAGACTGACTCAATTGTACAGAACGTAGAAAATAGTCTGAAACTACTGAACGCTTACAGAAATACCTAAAAATAGAGAAATTTAAGTTTCTTGTGGGTAAGCTGAGTTAATAGAATAAAAATGAAAATATTACCTATATTAATTTGTTTATTCAGTGTCATACCAATCAAACTAACAGAAGATTACTTATAGATCTAGAAAAAAAATAATAGAATTCATTTGTAGGTAATAAAGGATCAAACATCTCATAGGAAATAATGAAAAAGTACCAAAGAAGGGGAACCTAAGAGTACCAAATCTCAAATACCACAATGCAGCAAAATGATAAGTTAAGAAATGGTGACTGGTAAGTGGAACAAACTGGTAACATTACATACAAAGACTAATGAATCTAATAGTCTACTCTCCAATAAACCTTATGATCCCATATAAGGAAGCAAGGATAGATAAAGAAATAATTAAATGAATGAAGCAACCTGGAAGAAATTAGGTTTACACTAACACATGACATTATATACTAAAATAAGCTCCAAATGTATAATACTTAGATATAAAAATTATCATAAACAAATCAGAAAAGTAAATAAAAAATTAGCTTTTAGAGTTTACAGATGGAGGAAGACTTTATGACCAAAGAATAGAGAAGACCACAGAAGAGAAAGTGGACAATTTTAGTTACATAAAATTTAAAAGTTTTTGTATAAATTAATCAATGCAGATAAAATTAGAAGGGAAATATTAATTGAAAAACATACACGCCAAGTTTCTCTGATAGTCTTATTTCTGATATATATAATTCAAATCTGTAAGAATAAGAGTCATTCCTCAAATGATAAATGGTCAAAGGCGGTTTTTAAAGGTAAAAATCTAAGCTATCAACAGCAAGATGGAAAATACTTCAAAATCACTAATCATTTGAGAAATGAAAATTGAAGCAATTCTTAAGGATCTACCCCACCAAACCCATAAGGTTGGTAAGATAAAAAGTATCTAAATTCAAAGATACACACACATAAATAGTTGCTCTTTTTGTACTGACAAATAACTGGTAACTGAGGATGTGTGCACCAATTTGGGGAACAGATGAATAAATTGTAGTATATGAATATATATATGTATGTATGTATGTATATATGTATGTATGTGTACAAACACACAAAGGAAAATTATTGTGCCATAAGAGAAGATGAAGGGCTTATGTTTTTCTATGAACTGATGAAGTGTAAAGTCAGCAAAACCAAAAGAATAAATTATGCTACTAACAATATTATATAACATAACAACATAACAAGACAAACATTTTTGAATACAATGACTCCAGATTCCACATCTATGTTTTCCAGAGGACCTATGTTCCAGAGGACTCTATATTAAAACAGGGTGCCAGAGAGAGAGATGATGAACCAAAGATGTAGAATTAATACATTTTTGGACATTTTCAGACGGTATGAGATAGTAGGAGGGAGAGAAAATAAATTTGTGTTTACAAAACATATATAAAATTTGGAAGGGGTGGCTAGGTGGTGCAGAGAACAGAGCACCAGCCCCAGAGTCAGGAGGACCTGAGTTTAAGACCAGGCTCAGACACTTAAAACAAAAACGAGCCATGTGACCTTGGGCAAGTCACTTAAACCCAACTGCCCTACCTTCCCCCCTCCCAAAAGCAAAAAAACAACAAAATAAAAATGGGAAGAGAGGAGAAAACTCTCCTCATACCAATGCAGATTTGTATCTTACAGCCTTGGAAAGTGGTAGGAATGTAATAAGAGATTACTCTCATTTGATCCAAGCAACAACTCAGTGATATCAATACTACTATTTTTTATCTCCACTTTATTGATGAGAAAACTGAGGGAGACAGTGCTTAAGTGATTTACCCAGATTTAGATAGCTAGTAAAATTCAAATTCAGGCCTTCCAGATTCCAGGCATGGCACTCTACTCCTTTGTTACCATGGAATATCTGGATGACGCTAAACATCTACAGGGAATCCTTCATTAGCAATCAGTGTAGGGCAATCTCACTTGTGAGGAAAAGATCTGATGACCCTGCCTACTTCTTTTATGCTTCCCTTGAGAGTTGTAGAGGATCACTTAAAGTTACCTCTGTGGTTATCTATCAAGGATTCTTGAATGATCCTTAGAGGATTCATTTTCCTCTACTAAATCAAATAACCAAATTAAACAATAAACATAGTGCTATACTATATTCCATATATTTTTGATAAAAGTGACTGAAGTGATGGTATATTGTAGAGAATCATCTCTAGACTCTTTCAATTGATCCTCACCTCACGTGGCAGGATCTTGAGATCCCTAATCATCTTGGTTTGGGAACAGTCCAGCTTTTTCAATGTCATTCTTAGAGTAGTGCACAGAATAGAATAGACTATTCCAGGTGGCTTATAAAAAAATTTTATACCTCTCTAGACACTGATATTATGTGTCTCTTAAATTAGCTATTTTGGACTCCCATATTACAGTGCTGACTTATATTAAGTAGTAGATCTTTTTCTTTTCTTTCAAAGTTTTAGCTAGACATACTTGTTACAAGTAATTTATATTTCTGAAATTGATTTTTTTTAAAAACAAATATAACATGTATTACTATTAAACTTAATCTTACAGAACTGGTCTTTAGTAAAACTTTAGGTTTTGATTCTGTTACCTTTATGTTAGTCACTCCATCTAGCACTGTGTAATCTACAATTAAGACTTTAGTCAAGTCACTGATAAAAATGTTAAACAACAAATGATGGAGCACAGATCCCTGAGCACTGCAAAAGATATCTTGTTCCAAACTGACATTGAATTATTAATTAATTGTTTAGATTCAGCTCTTTAACTACTTCTGAATACACTCACTAATTTGATAATGGAAAAAAAAGAATAGCTTCACACAGACTTCATTATCTTTTTATCTAAAATGCACTAGAAGAAGTAGAAATGCAACTAAATGCAATTCAATGAAGAATGGCTACACGTAACTAAAATACTATGTACTTAGAGAAACTTTGCTGAAGGTGACAATTTCAAGGCATTCCAGAGGTCCATGTTCAAATTATCTTCAAAAAAAAGATTCCTTCTTGTCCAGTTCAAAAAAGATTCCATTAGGAAAAAGTAATAATAATGTGGTCAAATCCTATAAAAGCTTGTTTTCCTACCACACTGTTCTTTTTCATTGTGTCAAGTGCCAGGAAATGTAGAGCTCTCCAAATGATACCCATAAAGTCTCATGAGCTTAGCACAGCCATCCACACATGAAAAAACAAATGCATACAAAACAGCCACTGTCCAGACTATCATTTATAGCTAGATGGACATCAAAGTCTGTTATCCATCTATGTAGCTATGCATGGGAAGAAAACGAAGACAGACAATTAACAAGAAGAGAAGATGTTGGAATACATTTTAGAAAATGAAGTGACTTTAATGACCTAAAGCTTCTCCCCTGAAAGTTTCTTCTTTTGAATGCCACTACTGGCATGCAAATCATGTAATCCAATGATTTCTGAATAACTAAATCTGCAAGTGACCTACTAAGATTCACTGTAACTTTCAAAAAGTCATTAGATATTACCAAAGATTATTTGTGATAAAGAAATAATAGAATTCAAATAATGACAGATTTGAAACACATGCTTGGTTGGAAAAGATATGGACCTATCAGGCAATAAAAGTAAAGAACAGCCTTCCTACGCACACACACACTCTCTCTCTCTCTCACTCACTCTAGTTAGGAAAAATTTTTAAAGGGGATGGTCATGTTGGGCAAGTTCTCTATAGACCTACATGAGGACAATGTAGAAAGTTAAACAGATTGAAAAAGGTCAGTCAGTTATGGTCTTGACAAGTGAAGGGCACATCCATTCACTGAAATTCCATATCAAAGTCTGTAAGTATAAAGTCAGAAAGATTCAAATGTTTTCTAAAAATACAAATAACTTGTTGGGCATATGGAGCCAAAAAGAATGTCTTGGGGCATCCTCTATAGTACTAGACTTTCAGAGATAGTGGAAATTACTGAAAATCTATACCTACTTTTTTCTAACTAGTTCCCTTAATAATCTTTGAACATAGAGATCTGTAGATAAATAAAAGTGCCTTTGTTTCTCCCCCTTGTTAGGTTGTTAGCAGTACCTCATAAAATAACTCCTTCCAATTGCTCAAATAAAGTTACCTTTCTAGGTTTCTCTGGACTCTGTATTTCAAAATTCCTACTCAGCTCTGGTCTTTTCATCAGAAATGCTTGAAAGTCTTTTTCCATTAAAGATCCATTTTTTTCCCCTGTAGGATTATACTTAGTTTTGCAAGGTAAGTTATTCTTGGTTGTAAGCCTTTCTCTTTGGCCTTTTTAAACACTGTATTTCAAGACCTCCCATTTATGGTAGAAGCTACCAGGTCTTATGTGATCCTGACTGTAGTTCCTTGGTTCTTAAACTGCTTCTTTCTGGATGCTTGCTGTATTTTTTCACTAACTGAGGAGCTTACAATTTTGAGTATACCATTCCCAGAACTCGTCTTTGTGGAATTCCTTTCAGGAAAGATCAGCAGATTCTTTCTATCTGTACTTTGCTCAAGCAACAAAGCAATTTTGAAATGACTGCTGAAAGTTAAGAAGTTTGAGTTTATAAAATCAAAGCAAATTATTATCATTGCATACTGGCTGTAGATACAGAGAGAGGTTTTTTCATTGCAATTTAAAATCTTACTTAGAAATAATAAAAAGAAAAGAATGTACTCACAATTACAGGCTCTGCTACCATACGCCGCAGAGTTCCTATTCGTATACTTCGACAATTTAGAATGACACTTTCAAAGTGACTTGGGAAATTTAAAGGCGTAGTATCAACTAAAGTTTCTGGAGAAGTAACTTTGCGACGTTTAAGGGGTGTATTCGGTACAGAATTGCCAAACTGTAAGAGAAGAAAATTTTCTTGAGGTTTTTTTTTTTTTTTGGTCTTTTTGGAGGGGGGAAGGGAGGACAATTATTGGGGTTAAGTGACTTGCCCAAGGTTACAGGGCTAGTAAGTGTTAAGTGTCTGAGGTCAGATTTGAACTCAGGTCCTCCTGACTCCTGGTGCTCTATTCACTGAGCCACCAAGCTGCTCCCTTGCTTGAGTTTTTAAAAACTGACTGCCAAATGATCAACTTCTACATTCAAGAATAACATCCAAGAGAAATTAAAAGTTGTTTTTTTTTTTTTACAACATCATTGTATTTATTCCATAATAACCTAAAAGAAGTTTATGTAGGGCTCTCTATGGCATTTGAGCCTCATGACAATCTTGAAATCATGTCAATCCTCAACATTCACATGTTTAACTTTATCTACTTCAAGCGTTTGCCTGATTTTATTATTAGTAACCTAATTTTCACTTATATGTGGGCAACTGTGTACATCTGCAGATATATGCAATAGAAGAATGAAAGGGAAGGTGTGATGCATGTAAGTCTATGGAGCAGCTAGTATTCTATTATATGCTTCGTAGGTTTTGTTCACCCTACCTGTGAAGAGCTCCCTGTGCATTTGTTGTATGTTTTCATTAGACTCAAGTTTTGTGTTACAATTATGCCCCCAAAGCATAGCTCAAATACTTTGGGCTGTAAGCCCAAGTGAACAAAGTAATGTGGCCCAGTGAGAAAATAAAGGTGTTAGATAAACTTCATGCTGGAATGTAATGTCTGCAGCAGCTATTGGTGGAAAGGTTGGCATTAACAAATCAATGATTTCTTCTATCTGCAAAAAGGAGAAAAGTTATTTGTGTCTGTGAATCTGCTCTAGAAAAAGCTAAAGTAACCTTTTAGGTATGTGATGAGGAAATTAAAAAAAGGAAAAGCGGTTAAGTTTATGGATAAAACAGATGGTAGTCACCCCAACTCTCTTTTATCCCAAGGCTTGTGCTTTCCATCAAAGAACAGTTCAGCCAAAAGGGAGATTAGAGATGGCAGATGACTCCTTTCCTCACAGCCCCTGCTTCTCCCTGTTCAGTTATTCTCTCTCCTTTTCCCTGTATTTTATGGGTTATTTCATGGATACTGTGTTAGAAAAAGTGCATATTATCAGAATTAATATTTTGTTACAAAGGACTGCATCAGCAAAGTATATTTACAGCAATCTAGCTAAAGATTAGTTTTTGATGGTCACTGGAACCTAAACCCGTATCTTCCCATAGGCTTATATATCAATATTTGTGGTTTTGACTTTTGTGCTATTTTCTAGGAATATAAAAACTCTTGTGAAAGTTGGGGATTAACTGTAAATTCTAGAGGTACTATCATCTTTATTTTATAGATGAGAAAATTGAGGTTCAAGATATATTCAATGACTTGCCATGGTCACACAGCTGGTGTTAGAGGTAGTATATGAACTCAAGTCTACTTGAGTCAAGTACAAATAGATAATAAAGTATTTGGTTTGATAGTAAACCACAGCCAAAATTAGTGTAATAAAAAACTAAGGCGCTTAAATCAATTTATAATGTTTTAATATGCCTTCTCTTTGGAAAATAGGTAAATCAGTGCATGATTATTTAAAGGGATCTTTTCTTTTCAAAAGTATAACTCCTTTAGAAACATAAGTTCATGCTGAAAATTCAGGTCTTTAACCTAAGATTCAGAGTACAGGGAGCTTAATCCGCTCTTCATAACCACTGTGAAAATAGATGAGAGCACCGAAACAGTGTTTTGAATTCTAGACATAAACTAAAGATGAAAGAATACCTGATCTTTCATTCTTGCTTTTCTTGGTATTGTGACTACCAGTTCTGATTCTGCTGCAGTACTTCTCCCTCTATGTTCTAATCCACAGCTGTTTTCTTTTAATGCAGCTTCTACTTTTCCTGTAGAGGGTGCTGGGGAAGAACGTGCTGAATCTGCAGGTCGAGGTGATATACTTTCTCTTCTATTAGCATTTCCACTGTCAATGTCATCCTCGTCATCACTGGACAAAATTACTAGAAGAGAAATAGAAGCTTAAGACAATTTGCTTTCAAATTTTGTTTCAAAAACACAAATAGGTTATGATACTTCACAATTGTGCTAAACAACATCTGGCTTTCCCCCAAGCATTAACCACCACCACACTAAATGACTAAATAGTTAACTCTGAGAGCCAATTAAAGGAGGAACAGAGAATGGTGACATTTTCTTAAAATGGTCAATTTGTTCTAATCTGTCTCCCTCCAAATTATAAAACAAATGAAAATAGAACTGAGAATTAATAAGCAACTAACACAAGAGAGATGTTATTGGAGAAAAAACTAATTAGCTAAAGAGGAATGTACCAGAAAATACTGCAAATAGTAACTTACTAACTTCTTTGTGAATTATTCCTTAGTATCTCCTTTGGAAAACAAAACCTTCTTGCATTTTGTAGGACAAAGCATTAAACTTGATGGTCAGTCTTCCAGGAAGGGAAAACAAGACTCCCCTCGAAACTGGAAGAACCTACTTACAGTCATAATATGTAAATGCAATCCAGCTCTATATCTGTTTATTAAGCATTTGAAAAGTACTAAAATTCTGGTACTGAAGGACTTTAGGGGGAAAAGGGAAGAATATCACATGTACACAGATAAAGCATTAAATAAACTGAGGAAAAAGGTATTGTCTTCACTTTTGTATTTATGTCTTCACTTTTGTATTTACATCACCAGCACTTAGTAAACATTCAATAACTTTTGTTATTTCATTCACTTAGGCTTGTACTTAAAGCTCTATACAAACTGGAACCAACCTATCTTTTCAGGTTCATTGTACATTATTTCCAACCCCTTTCCCATAATATGACTGATGCAGCCAAAGTGGCCCTCATTAGGTTCCTCATTGAGGAACATTCAACAGTTCATCTCTAAGCTTTGAAATGGGCCACCCCCTATGCCTAGGATAAATTACCATCTTACCTTTGTCTCAGAGTTTCTCTTCTATTTTAAAAAACAGCTCAAGTTCCATCATTGCCATGAACTCTTTCCTGCTCCCCTCAATTGTTAATGCCTTTCCCTCCCCAAACTACCTTGTATTTAATTGGCTTGAATTTGTATCTATTCACTTTTATATTTATGGCATAGATGTTGTCTCCCCAGGAAACCATAAGCTACTTGTTGCTATTCATTCTTTTTACTTGTACCCCCTAGCTATTAGTTTTTGTATTTGGACCTCCTAGCATTAGTTATACAATTTTTTTTTTTGTTCTTCTCAATTCTTGGTTATGGTTGATGTGGGAATTGGTTTTGTTCAAATATGCATATTTGTTATAAGGCATTTGTGTTTTTTGTCTTTCTAAAGAAGGAATGATGAAGTGAAGAAATAGGAAGGAAAGAAATGTTTGTTTACTGAAATAATTTAAAAAAAAAGAAAGACATGGCAACAAAGCTTAAGTTTTTAATAGGTAAGGATTTTAAGAGATGAAGCTGGGGAGGAAATACACTTTAGGAATGGCACACAGTCAACACAAAGTGCATTGATAGAAGAATGTCAAGTTCAAGGTAAAATACGGTAGTAACAAATAATTCATAAAGGGAAATAAATATGGAAAGGAAGGCTGAAGCCAGATTTGTGGGGTGCTTTGATGTCAGGTAGAATAAATAAATAAACATTTTGTAAATGCTTTAATAAGAGGGATGCAAATAGAGAAGTAAAGACAGTCCCTGATATCAAGGAACTTACATTCTAATAAGGTAAAATACGATATATGTAGGGGTCTGGTGGTCAGGAGAGATATAATGATTTGGAAAATTACTGAGATGGCTAGCTATAGGGGAGTAGACCGACATACCTTTTCAAGGAGCAATGATTTTATTACATTTCCACATGGGGGGGGAGGGGGGAAGGAGAGACTTTACACAATGGCATGCTTACTGAAGGGTGTGTATTTTATCTTAGAGGCAACAGAAAGCCCTTGAATATTTTTGAGCAGGAAAGGAAAATAGTTAGAAATATTAATTTGGCAGTTGTGAAAAAGAATAGACTGGAAAAGGATAAAATAGAAAGGGAAACCAATAAAAGACTTGCAATAGACTAGCCAAGGTGTGAGGAATATCTGGATTAGGATAAAGGTCATGAGCAGAAAGACAGGTAAGGATGGGAAAGATGCAGCAGAATAAGAATCAACTACACTTGTAAACTGATTGATTGTATATGTAAAATCATCTACCGGACTGATAGCAAGGATGGTGGTGCTCTAAACTGAAAAAAGAGAGGACAGGCAGTGTGGGGAGGGTGGGAGTGAAAAGAAGACAATGAGTTTCATTTCTGACGTGCAGGATTTGAGGTGCATATAGGACATCCAGATAGAGCTGTCTAAAAGTCAACTGACAATGCAGGACTAGAGTTTAGAAGAGAAATTAAGGTTCAGATCTATAGATATTTAGTATTTGTATAGGGGTGGTAACTAAATTTATGGAAAATAAAGGTCACTGAGAAAACGTAGAATAAGTAGAGGGATCAGGAATGAGCGGGGGGGGGGGGGAGGCGCGAGGGGGAGATGGACACTCATGCTTCATAGGAAGAAGGATGGACAGGAGACTGAGAATCACCAGAGAACAATGCCACAAGTGCTATGTATAAGATAATATCTACAAAAAGAGAGCTGTTTGAAGTGACAAAATCCCACAAAAAGGTCAAGGATGAAAAAGACTAAGGAAAAAGTCACTAGACTAAGCTGTTTAACACAGAGTAAAGATCTTTCTGTTACTACTGGTAGCACAACAGGATATTTCAGTCAAGTGTTGGATTTGTAAAAATTATACTACAGAGGACTGAGATGTGAATGGGAGAAAAGGAAATGGATTCTTTCTAGGAAATTGCTGGTAAAAGAAAAATATCTTGAGAAGATATCAGGTTGTCAAGGTTGTTTAAGCAACAAAAGAGATGAGAGACCTGGGAATAAAGGCACAGGGAAGGAGCTGGTAGAAAACAAGTGATGGAAAGGACAGGAAGAGATAGAACAAAGTTTCTGGAAGAGATAAGAAGCAACAAAATCAAGAGTGCCAATGAAGGGCCTAACCTAGGCAAAGAAGACCACACTGGCCAAAAATCAGTGAAAAAGAGCAAAGAATACAGGATGGTAGAGAGGGGCTTTAAAAAGAGAAGAAAGCTCAGTAAGTCAATCAATCAACAAACAATTACAATATCTATAGGGTTCTAGGGATATCACTGAGTTAACATTATGATGTCTACTACACATTCCAAGACCAGTAGATAGAGGATATTTACAAAACAGATATATAATTGAGGTGTGGGGGATAAATGGGAGACTAACAACAAATTACCAAGAAAGATTCCACAAAGAGGGAACTTGAGCTGAGATATGATGGGAGCTAGGGATCCTAAAACACAATGGTAAGGAGGGAAAATGTACAAGACAGAAACGGGAAATGAAATATTTTGTGTATAGGTGAAGCAAGTAGAATGGTAAAGTTGGATTAGATATGCTGCATCAAGACTATAAAATGATTTAAATACCAAATAAAAGAGTTTTTATCTTTTCTTTCTATCAAGTTTCCTGAGCAGAACAGTGGCATGGTCAGACCTGCACTTCAAGAATATCACTTTAGTAGTTGCATAGAAGTTGGATGGTTGAGGAAGAGAGGATTGAAGAAGGGAGTTCAAGTTAAATAGTGCAAGGGAGAAGTTCAGACAAGGGTAACAGGAGTATGAATATAAAAAAGGGGAACACAGTATGATGAGATGGAACTCACTAAACCTAAAATTAGAAGATGACTGAGTTTTCAAAACTAGATGACTGGAAGAAATGTTGGTAAACAAATACAGGAAAGTTAGGAGGAAAGGGAATTTTAAAACAAAAAGAGTTCTCTTTTGCATATGAAGGTTTTGAAATGCCTTTGGACCATTCAAGTGAAGATTTCAAATAGGGCACTGGAGACATCAGACAGGAGCTTAAGAGAGATAAATATGGATATGTAGATTTTTGAGTTAATTGCAGAAGAGAAACCCACAGAAGCAGAAGAGAGAAATACAGAAGAGGAAAGAGCAAAGACAAAGCCCTGAGAAATACCCATGCATAAGAGGAAGGACATGGTTGACTATCTAGCAAAGGAGACCAATGATTGATTAGGCAGGTAGAAGGAGAACCAGGAAAAAAGTGTCACAAAAACCCAGGGAAAGGTTAAGATAATGGTCACTGTGCATATGATAATGTGATTGAAGCCCTAGTCTTTATACCAAGAATTATTAAAGTGAAGACACATCAGAAGACTTATGGGCAGGTAAGAAAATTACTACCCATGGTACTCAGTATGAACAGAAGAATCTCACAAAGATAATGTACTCAAGTCTTTAAGGAGGTAAAGAAGAATGAGGGCAAAGGCTACTGGATCTGGCAATAAAGAGGTAATTGTGACCTTTAGAAAACAATTTTAATTGAGTAGGAGTAGAAGCAAGATGAAAAAACAGATTACTTTTTTCTCTCCTCAGTTTTATCTAAGAGGAGGCAAGATTATCTGTTGAAAAACAGGTGGTGGCAAAGGCATACATACAGAGCTTTAAAAGGCCAGAGGTTTGAAATAACAGCTAGAGTTTGATATATATTCAAAACAGGCAGAATAAAAAGATCATTGTGCAATAGTGATTACTTCCAAGCTCTGGATCTAATATCCCTATCTACCAGGAACCCTTGATGGCAGAACATGGCACAAGTGTTGAACTGATAGCATCAGCTTCTGTATCTTTTTACCCCTAACACCAGGAGGTAGGGGTGTGTGTATGTGTCTCCCTTCCTCCTCTCCCCCTTGGATCTAAATTAAACTGACAGTAAATATAGCATCACAGCCTCATTATAAACATTATAAAACCAAAAAGTCAGTTACTACATGGCCTCTAAATGTAGAGGAGGTAGAAATATAAAGAATCTGTAATCTCTCCTCTCGAAAGAAACCTCAAAATGAAAACTCTTAGGAACATCATAGTGAAAATCCAAAGTTTCCAAGTCAAAGATGAATACTTCAAACAGCAAGAAAAAAGAAAGAACTCAAGTGCTAAGGAGTCAGTCAGGATCATGATTTAGCAGTCATTACTATAAAAGTGCAGATAACTTGGAATATGATATTCCAGAAGGAAAAGGGTATAGACTTACAACCAAAAATAATGTACCCAATAAAACTAAATATAATGCTACAGGGAAAAATGGACCTTAAATTTAAGAGGACTTCTAAGAATTCCTTGAATAGAAAAGAGAATAAAAAAGATAAAAGCTGTGTAGAAATTTTAAAATTCAAATATAGGAGTTGAGAAACAAATATGTAAACATTAATAAAAAATGGCAATTGACTAAAAAAGGACAAGCTGCTTTCATTCTACTATAGAGAGATGATAGGGCTCAGAGGAAGTTAGAAAATATCTCATAATCAGACTGTATAAACAGATTTTATACAAATAAAGAAAAAGGGGTGGGGAGCAGTTAATATTTCAAACTTACTCTCATTTCAACTGCTTAAAAGAAAACACAAACATACAAATACACACACAAATGGAAAGAAATTTCATTCATCAGAGAAATAGGAGAGAAAAGGGAGAAAACATAAGGGGGAACTAGAGGAAAGATGGATTAAGGGTAGGATTAGTCAAATGTAAAACAAACTGTACAGCACCAAAATATTTATAGCTCTTTTTGAAATAACAAAGAATGGGAATGGGGGTCTTCCCCCTGTCCAGTAGGGCAGAAGGATTTATGTTTTAGGGAAAGGCAGAAAAAAATATGGTATATAAATTGATAGGGCATTATTATTTTGTAAGAAATGATGAAGGGGATGGTTTCTGAGAAATGTGGGAAGACTTGTATGAACTAAGTGAAAGGAAGAAAATCAAGAGAACAGCGGATATGATGTCAAGCAATATGGTAAAGGCAAACAACTGTGAAAGAGTTGGGACATTTATCAGTATAATGACCAACCATAATTCCAGAGGACTAATAATGAAATATGCTCCCCACCTCATGATAAAGATACACAGATATATATATACAGACAGATAGACTAACTATCTGTATATATCATGGCCAATATGGAAATTTATTTTAATTGACCATACATGTTTATAATAGTGTTTGCTTTTCTTTAGTTCTTGGTGGGGATGAGGATGAGGACTGGGGTGGTTGGGATGAAAAGGCAGATTTTGGCTGACAGAAAAAAATATTTTAAAAAACTGACAAAAGCGAGTTTCAGAGAAATTTGGAAAAGACTTGAATGAATTGTGAATTAATACCTTTATGTAAAACAATTGATATTTATTAAAAAGTGACTAGAATGTCCAGACATTTCTACTTAGATCATTCAATTCTAGGGATATACCCCACCCCTGCTCCAAGAGGTCTAATAATAAAAAGGGGAAAAAAAATTACATTTACAACAAAATATTCCTAATAGCACTTTTATGGCAGCAAAGAACTAGAAACAAAGTAGATGCCTACCAACTAGAGAAAGGTTGAACAAATTATGGCATATGATTAAAACATAATATTACTACTTCAGGAAAGATTAAGATGAATATAGAGAAGAACTCATTCTGAGTGTAGTAAGCAAAACAAAGAAAACAAACAATGCAAATGGAGAGCAATAAAGCAACTGAAACAGTGTTAAGAAATTACAAACCCCAAGTTTCACCCTAAAGAATAGATAAGAAGAGGAAGATCCCTGTAGAGGTACCCTGCAGAAGAAGGTAGGAGACTACAGGGTAGAACATGCCATGTAATGTCAGACTTCTTCAATTTATTTATTCTGCTGAATTGTTAATTTTATTTGTTTCTCTCTTTCAGTCTGTGTTTACAAGGGATGGATCTCTGGGAGGGAGAAATGGTATACACTGGGGAAAGTTGGTGACTTAAAAACAAAATATATCAGAGTGATCTATTAAGAAAAACAGCTTTCTTTCCAATTATCCCAATTAAACAAGCAGCCTTTTATCACTTGTCATATCCTCCTTTACTTAAATTGAAAAAGGACAAAAATCCTCAAAAAACCAAACCATTTTAAGATTTCAGGGAATATCCTAAGAAAAAAAATTTTTTTATTTTAGAAAAAGGGTTTAAAATAAGAAATACAAAATAAAAACATACTTACTTGGATCATTTAGATCAGATGGTTTTGTATTCCGTTTTCTTAAGTTTGTAATTTGGGGTATTTTTGCACCAGGTAAAAGGATTTTTCCATTTGACTGTAGAAAATTCTGTCCAACATAATCATGACTCACAATAATATCAACTGGAACCTTTCTCAAAGTATTGCCACAAAATTTTTTGGCATTTAGTCCAGTGTTTTGAGACTTTTGTCCTCCTGAATTATGATGAATGGATGTTCGTGATAAAGGTACTGCTGCTTCATTTAATGCTTGCCTACAATTTCTTTGTAAATCCTTAGAAAATGTAACCCCGCAGTTTTGGCATTTGGTCTGATTTTTTCTTTCTTTCCCGCATTGTGGACAATATTCAGTTTGTGCAGAAACCTAAAATTCCCAATGAAACAGGAAAAAAAAAAGATGTTTCCATCAACAGCAAAACCCTGAAAACATCTCAAAAATAATGCCCCGTTTACTTTTAATAGCAGTATATCAACAAAGAATCTTGTAAATAGGAAAAAGAAAAAGGAGCCATACTGTTAAGATTATCTACTGGGGGTGAAGGCCACTGTTTGAGTAGTTAAGTGGATGGAGGGGTAGCTCAGACTTGGGAAGACCTAAATGTTCAAGTCTTCCCTTTGACATATACTGATTATATAATTCTGGGCAAGTTAACTTAATGTACCTCAGGACACAGCAAGTGCTTAAAACTACATTGGCAGAATACTTTCTTCAACTGAGCTTCCCTAACTCAATGAAATTAAAAGGCCTCTTTCAGGAAAAAAAAAAAATTTTGGAATGGAAGAGGTTTGGAGGTTGTTCCATAAAATATACTGGCTGAAACTTTTTGAATGCCCCTTATATACAGTCTGATGCATAAAACAAAATACTTAAGATCACAAAGGAAATCCATTATACTGTAATATAATGACCAAGGTATATTAAAAAAAAAAAATGAAATCTAATCACAGATCCCATGGGTTTCATAGATGTTACGTTAAGAACTCCTCATACAGTCCACTACCCACTGTGTGTGTGCAGAGGTAAGTTAAATCTACAGAGCCCCTCTATGGGATTAAGGTCCATAGGGATCAAGTGATTTAATCAAATACACACAATTGAGCTAGGGTGCCTCTCCTTGGCATATTGCTATAAGGCATGCCCTTATTTTCCCATTTGTAAAACAAATACAACAAATTTGCTCTAATTATCCTTATCTACAAATGACCAGTAGTATATATAGATTGAATGAAGATAATCTAATGAGATAGACCACCCTAATCTTTATCTCCAAGTAATATAAGAGAACATTATTTTAGGCCGGAGGGGAAACTCCGAATTGTCCTGTTGTGTTGGTGCAAAGGTGACATTTACCATAGGAATATGGGTGGTAGTAATGTTTCTATGTCAAAATATTTAAATGATCTTCAGCAAACAAGCTAGTAAATGGCTGGAGTATTTCCTAAGAATCCAAATATAAAACCAATCTGAAATATATAGAATGAACATTCTCAATAACAGAGAAATAAAAATATCTTGGAATAGTGTAGATACTAGACTACTCTTGGAGTACAGCTGAAATTAACTGTTATCTTTTCACAAACCAGGAAGAAATTGCACAATGTCAAATAAGACAATACCATTAATAGTACACTCTTATAATTTAGCATAACACTCTCATAATTTAGCATATCTAACACTTTTATCACAACAATGTAAGTTAATCAGGGTATCATAAGGAGTTTAGGTTGGCAGAGAGTTTAGGACATAATTTTTGAAAAAGCAAGTGTTACCGTAACCTTGGATTTAATAACGATCCAATTCTTAAACATTTTTCAATTAATAACCATTAAAATGGAGTAAAAAACCCACAGATTACCAAAATAATTTTGCACCCAAACTGAATAAAGACTTTTTAATAAATGTACTAGATCAGCTATCTAATCCATTTTTATTTCTCAATGCAAAAATGTAATTAACATGTGCTACTTTCTGTTAAATACCAATGGTGTACTATCACATTATTAAACAACATTAATCCTAGAAACCAAGTACAATATAGACCTTTTCTTAATTTAAACGCCAATATTTCAAATCACCTGGGATTAAGGTGGCTTAAGGAAATATGATTCCACAATAATCTTCAAGGAATCACAAGGCTGTATAGAGGCTGAAGACTCAGAAGAAATAAACAAACAGCAATTGACATGGGGGATTTACATTAACTTTGGTGGAGCCCAGGTCTATGATTTCAGGATAACTCCTACACTGGATAACAAACTCAACCTCCTTTATATAAAGCCTTTAGAGAATTGCCTGTGGAGTATTGAGAAGTTAAATGACTCACCATAATCCCACAGCTAGTATGTGTCAGGGGCAGGACTTGAACTCAAATCTTGTCTCCAAGACCAGCCCTATATCCACTATATTGTACCACCTCTTAAGAGCATTTATATGAAATGTACTACTAATAAAGGGAACTGTATCTTTACCTTTGGAATTAAAAATAGTTTAAGACTCTAATGTGTTTTCAATGGTTAAGGAATAACTGTATGAAAGTGGATGGTGAAGGGGACACAGCACAAGATGTGTGTGTGTGTGTGGGGGGGTGTTTGGCAGGATGACTGGGAAGCTTTTAGAACTCTCTCTCAAGATCTTATCCAGGGATGTGATTCTAAACTGAATGTTTTAAATATACAAACATACACATAAAATGCATAAAACTCCCATATAAAATGCCTTAAAAGTTTCAATAATAATACTGCTTAATTTCTCTAACCCACCTCTAAGTGGGTTAAATTTTTTTTTGGAACAGGACACAGCTGGAAATCAGATTGGTATGAATTGCTGTGACGTTTTGGTTGTACCTTCCTCTTGATTTCAGACTCTGATTCTGATTCAGACTCTTCTGTTTTCTCCATTATGCTTTCTAAAGAAACATAAAAAAGAACAAATTTGTTTTTATACTTCATCAGGTGGTAATTCATAGAATAAAAGTACTATAATTTTTTCAAAAAGTCAAGTTAAACACGAAGTAGTTCAGCGTTAATATGAATGTTAGAAGATGACATCTCAGGCCTGAAACTGTGAACACCTGGCCTTTATTTGGTTCCACATACTTACATTATGCTCATTCTCTTATCAGGCTCTCCTCATTTAGCCAGTACTATGACAGCTCTCCCACTATTCTCTTTGGTTATCTACTACTGAAAGGCTGTAGTAAAGTGAAAATTTTGCATTCTAGCCTCTACCTCCAACTTGGAACTTAGTTCCCACACCTGGGGCTCCACGCTTCTAACTGCTGAGCATTTACCCTATGTTGCCTAGACTCAGACTCGCTACATGATTTCTGTGCTATGCAACCTTACAAGTACCTCCATTTCTCCTTTACAACTTGAGTGCTAAGTTATCATTCAAGGCTACCATTCTTCAAGAGGATGGATCAATCAATTGTCCTATGACTCTTAATCACCAAATCCCTCCTATTTCCTTAAGTAAAATGCTCCTCCCTGGATACCACTTCCCTGCATGAGTTGTATTGCCTTTCAGGCACTTACTGTAAATAGACTGTCCTATATAACTTCATTAAGTTCCTGGGGCATAACTGTATGCTGAATTCATAATCATTTGTAAAACTTGGGTTGAATTTTGTTTAAGAAAGGTTTCCATATAAAATACATGAAATGAAAAACTTAGGTATCATAAGGATTAAAATGGCAATTCTCAAAAATCCAAGTATACTGAATGACTCATTCCCAATGGATCCTACACCATGTTATTATTTTTAAAAGGAGAAAACCTTGAGATGAGTGCTTGCGAAATGGTGAGGGAAGAGAAATGGAAAACAGCTTCCTACAACATCAAAGTTTTGGAAAAACCACTCTTCCAGAAATGGAAGTCCCTTTTTTCTTTACCTTTTAAATAAATATCCCTTCCAAAGTCTGAATCTAAGACTCTCATCACAATATGGATGCAACCTAGATTCTCAAAGCCTATGTCAGCACAGCAAAAGTTCTAATAGTTCCCAGGGGCAATCTACTGAAGTTTACAGAAATTATTACCAAGAAGCTGATGAATAATTTTAGAAATGACAACTCATAAAATCATGTACTAAAGTAGAAAGGCATTACAATCTTCATCAATGAAGGGAGATGCACCATGATGATGGATCTTAGATACTGAACTACATGTAAATCATAAGAGTAATTATAATAATGATAATAATGCACTTTACAAATATCATCTCATTTGACCTTTGCCACAACTCTGTGAGTAGATGCTACTACCCTCATTCTACAGTTTGGAGGAAACTGACACAAATTTGCCCAAGGTCACATAGCTAGTGTCTGAGCCCAGGTCTTCCTAACCCTAGGCAGAGGATTCAGTCCACTGTGCCATATAGCTGCTTCTAGGTAGCAACACAAATCTAAACCTTCACTTGCATTTGATTTCACACATATTATTAAGCAACTGGTACAACAGATACAATCTCTTACTTAGTAGTTTAATCTTATTTTTAAAAATATATTTTAAAATAAACATTACATAAATATCAAAGTCTGAACAAAATTATGATAATCTTTCTTAAAGGCTTATTGCTTTTGAAAAAAACTTGCCCAATCATAATAGCACTGACAATTTATAAAAAAGTATCTTTCATTATAGCAACAATTCAACACAAAACCATTTGAAACGAAAGATTATTCATATTTATTAAAGGAACTGGTGCTGTATCTATTATATAAATGTCCTTTGAGATGCTGTAATTAATGTAACCCTCTTAAAAAAGTTATAATTAACAAAATAGGCAACATCATAGTCCAATAATTATATCCATCTTCTGGGTGAAGAGGCATAATCTATGACAAACAAAAATAATTTTAATTCTTCAGTAAAAAGATTTCTTGGCCATGATCTTACTTAATGTAAGTCATCTCTGATGTAACAAAAGTTCAGTTAAAGAAGAAAAATCCCAAAACTTAGTGCTTTCAGAGTTTGCTGTAAAGAGACATAATCTGTAATTATTAAGCCATGTTCTACTTCAGAATATTTTTAGTACACTATTATAAAGAGTCTCAGATCAAGACTTTAAAATGGTAGAATCACCTACTAATATCTTTCACACATAACCACCTAAATGTATGAGATACTATTTTAGTCTCTAGAGAAAAGAAAAAAGCCCAATACTTACCTATACTTTGGGGCCGTGGCAGCCTAATATGGTCAATTTCTATTTTCTGAACATGAGGGGGGTATTCTTTCCTGGAAAAGAAAAGATTATATTTTTCTTTTAGGCAGTAATTCCCCACCCACCCATCCCAGAAAAGGAAAGAAGGAGGAAGGGAGAGGGGGAAAAAAAGTTGTTTTTTTTTTTTTAAAGAGAAAGTAAATACATGGCTTCTCTGCAAAATTAGGAGATAAGACTAGTAAGAGTAAAAAGTAAGGCTGTTTAAAAAAAAAAATCCTCAGAAATCCAAGTAATTCTTTTCCCAAGTGGCTGCCTTACAAATCTCCCCACCCACCTACCCCCTCACTATATTACTAAATGTTGGAAAGCATATAGAGGCTGGGTTTAATTTTTTTCAGATATATTTATAGAAATAAAATAATTTTATTAAAATGTATAAAGTGAATCTCTAACACCTATTTCATATGCAAAGACTAAATTAATGGGGCCATCAAACCCCAAAGGCAGATAATATGTAAAATTATTAAACTATGGCAATAAATAAAAGGCAACTAAGTAGAACAAGCCAAGACTAAGATAGTTTTTGTGTACTACCTGAGATGTTTGTGATTCAAGTATAGCATGTAAGAATACTGTATAACCTTGGGTTAAATAACAATAGAACGTGGAGGTGAATGAAGAGAGATTCCAAATGCTGAAAAACATTATTCCTATTTAGAGGTTAAAAAAAAAAACTGTATCAATTTAACTATGTAAAAGTTTTTCTTCTAGTCATCTTACATTCCTACATTTTTATGGCTTAATACTAATAAGCATGTCATAGTATTTAGCCATACAGAAAAAGGTTTCAAATTACTATAGCCAAATCACTCTATATTGTCAATATTAACTCACTTTTATTACCATACTCTCCACTTAGTCAGGATCAGAATTTTCAATGAAAATAAAAGTTAAGGCAAAGAAGGGTTTCAATGGATATGTGAGGGGCTAAAGAATGATATTAAAGGAAAAATTCAGAGCTTAAGTGCCAATTTAAGATGAACTTTAAAATGAAAATGTTATGTGTGTGTGTGTGTGTATATAAAAATGGTGAGACACTGAGCTATAAGACTACTTTATACTTAAGCCAATGAGATTTTAGAATAACCAGCACTAACATGCCAGTTTTAAAATGTACCAGGTAGAATACAAAGAGAATTTAACTGCAATAAAATTTATATCCAAAAGCATAGTAATCTTTAAGGAACATATTACAGGTACTTATAAAAATGCTAATTATTTGTATTCAGTAAAAATAGTGATTTGCAAATCAGACCAATTATAGGCACATTATCATACTTTATCAAAACTACAGATGGAAACCATTAACAAAGACTTCGGTTTACTACTCGCCTACTTGGAAGAACTAAGTGACAAAACTGAATTTTGACTTGTTATTTTAAAGGAAAGGGTAAAGGAAAGGAAACTAAGTTTTAAACTGTAGGATAAAATAATCTCAGGATATATAAATTACAGGTGGGAGAGGGTTCTGGCTATCAAGTAATGTCCTCATTTTCTATTTTGTAGTATATTAAAGCTATTAAATGATAAATATTTTGAATAAGTACAGTAGAAAATACCAAAACAGATTGGATCCTTTTTTCCACAAGTTATTAAAAATAACCACCTAATATTTATTATGTATACAATGCAACAGGAATAGTGTACACCTTCCTATATCCCCAAGTTTTCCTTCTTCCTTACCTAGAGGTACGATGCAATTAAGTATATATTTATCAAAGGGATATTATGCACTATGTTGTAAAGGCTATCAAATATGATTAAAGTGGTTAAAGTAATATTTTAAAATGCAGTTTCCTGTATGTATCTTTTTAACTGACCATTGTTTTTGTTAAACTGTAAGACACATAATGCAGATTATGAGAAGCAAACATTTTGATTTTATCCAAAAAGCTAACTGAGCCTTATTACTC
This sequence comes from Pseudocheirus occidentalis, assembly GCA_028646575.1. Taxonomy (NCBI): domain Eukaryota; kingdom Metazoa; phylum Chordata; class Mammalia; order Diprotodontia; family Pseudocheiridae; genus Pseudocheirus; species Pseudocheirus occidentalis. The sequence continues at coordinate 239,897,681 of CM053593.1, read as the reverse complement.
CAAATTGGGCTATGACAAGAGATAGCAAATTTTCAAAAACTGAGAGCTATTAAAAAAACAAACATGCTAGGTTAAAAAAAATTTTAATGGTAAAAAGGTGATCCCACTCTCCTTGCTCCACAACTCCATTTTTATTAAATGTCAAAGTACACTTTCTGCTCTAATACAAAAAAGGAAATATTTATTTTAAAAAATAAAATTACTAAACGAGCACACAAAGTTGACACTTTTTCAGGAGTATGAAATAAAATTTAAGTAAAAAACAACAACAAAAAAACCCTGAGAATCTAGAGACCAAGGTGCTAGTCTTTGGCCTGCCATTAAACTAACTGACTTCTTGGCTTCAGTTTCAATATCCTTTTAAAAAGTTCTAAAATTCTGTGGTTCAGAAATCATCTGGTTTTGGAAGGACATTTGGAAAAAAAACCAATTCTCAATCTGTCTCTACCAGTTCTATTCCTGCTGCAAATGGAAAAGGAGCATTAGATTTCAATTACAAATTCTTTTAATAAGTATTAAGATTTTGCTTCAAATTATAACTCTGCCACTTTCCAATGTGACCTTCAGAAAGTCTTTTAAAGACAGTAAAACGTAGGAGTTTGTAAAATGAGGAGTTCTGAACTGAGAGACCTCCTGAGTTGCTCCCCCCATCCTTTAAAAAAAATAAAACAACCCTAACTAGATCCTATCATCCCTTTAAAGTCATTGTCCTGTACCTCCTTTACTCATTACTTATTTGTCCTCCACCTTCTCCCCTCTCTTGGCAATCTGACTACTAACAACCTTATCCATCTATTCCTAATGATGATCTCCTAATTGATAAATCTGAAGATCTTTTCCTCATTCTTATCAACCTTTTAGGGGCATAAATCTGATGTTTTCCTCATTCTTATCAATCTCTTAGGGCCCACTGACACAACTAACCATTTGCCTCTTGGATAGTCTTTCCTATATGGGGTTTTGTGATATTGCTACCTCTTGGTTCTCTCATTAGTTTTATGGCTCCATCTCAGGCATCTTTGCTAAATTATCATCCTTTGATTGAGGGTATCCCCAGTCCTCTATCAAAGCTAATCATCTCACTATAGACACTTCCACTTAGTGATCTCATTGGCTCCCATGGGTTAAATTATTATCTCTATGAAAATGATTCCTACAGCTATATATCTAGTCCTACTTTTCCTCCTGAGGTGGTTTCATATCACCAACTGCCAATTGGATATTTTGAAGTGAATGTGGTATGAGCACCTCAAATTTACCATGCTCAAAACAGCAATCATCATTGATGCTGCCTGAAGTGAGCAGAAGCAGAACATTGTATGCAGCAATAACAACATTGTATGATTGCCAACTTTGGTAAGACTTAGTTCTTCTCAGCAATGCAATCATCTAAGACAGTTTCAAGGGAGGCATGACAGAAAATGGTGGCCACATGCAGAGAAAAATCTATGGAGTCTGAATGTAAATCGAAGCAAGCATACTATTTTCTTTCTTGTGTTTTTTTCCCTTTTGCTCTGATTCTTTTTTTTTAAACAACATGACTAATGTTTCACATGACTGTACATGTATAGCCTATATCAGACTACATGCTGTCTTGAGGAGGGGGAAGGAGGAGGAAAAAATTTGGAACTCAAAATCTTGTAAAAGTGAATGTTAAGAACTATCTTTGCATGTACCTAGAAAAAACTAAATACTATTAAGTGGCGGGAAAAAAAAGCACTCACCTTTTCTCAAAACCCTAGACCATTTTCTGAACTTCCCTATTTCCATCAAGTCCATGACAATCCTTCTAGTTGCCCAGGTTCTCAACCTTACTAACATTTTTGATACCTCACTGTAGCTTATCACATATAATCAACTGATTGCCAGGAATTGTGGATGCTACCTCTACCACATTTCTCACATCTGTCTTCTTCTCTCTATTCAAACAGCCACCACCCTAGTTCAGGCCCTTATCACTTCTTGAAAGGGCTATTACATAGCCTCTTAATTGTCCTCCCTGACCTAGATGCTCCCTCTTTTAATCAAGTTGCCACACAGGTGCCAAAGTGATTTTCCCAAAGCACCAGTCTGATCATACCATTTCCTACTCAAACTCCAGTAATTTCCTGTTACCTCTAGGATCAATTATATATTGCTGTATGGAATACAATGAGCTTCATAACCTGTCCCCAAACTACCTTTTCAATTAAATTATACATTATTCTCCATCACATATTCTATTTTCCTGATGAACATAAGTGTTCCTCATATACAATAATAACTCTCCACCTCCCTATCTCTGTCTTCACATTTGCAGGTCTTCTTGCCCAAAACACACCACCCCTTATCTTTTAGAATCTCTGGCTTCCATCAAAATTCAGTCTAAGTGATTCCTTTCTACATGAAGACTATTCTGATCCCTTTCCCTGCCCTCCCCATTCCAGCTTAACTCAGGTAGATGCTTTACTTACCCCATTATCCTGTTTTTATTTTGTATATATATATATATGTGTGTGTGTGTAAATATGTGCTGTCTTCCCCAATAGAATGTAAGCCTCCTTAGGGGCAAGGACTGTTCCATTTTTGTCTTTGTATCCCTAGTACCTAGCCCGGCATATAGTATATTCCTAATAAATACTTAATGAGCATTAGAAAAACAGAAAAAAAGAGTGAAACTTCATTTCAAAGTGAACTAAAAGGTTGTAAGTATGATATGGGACTAGAAGAAAATACAGGTGCAAGAGCTGTCTTTTGGAATTTTTTTTTTCAATAATTAGGTTTTTCACACCACTTGTATTTGAGAGTTATGAGTGGAACACGTAGGTTAACTTTTCTACTTATAAGATGAAAAAAATCTGAGTTTTTTGTTTTTGTTTGTTTCCGACAAGAATACTACTGACATTCCTTACTAATGTTATCAAAATCCAAAGCAATTTTTTCATTAGTTATAGTAAAGGCTTTTTGATAGCTAGAAAAGCAATCTGGGTAGAGAACATATGAATTTATAGGTCAACAGAAATACTTCAGAGAACTGAAAAAAATTTGAATGCCACTGTTTTGCATTAACGTGTACCAATATAGTATAAATTTGGACTATTGGGTTCAAATGAGAAATACTAAGTAATCCTTGTTGACTTGTAGTTCTATTAAGGAGAAAGTACCTTTAAATCCACAACATCATGTAAAAACAAAATAAAGGCATTTGTTCTTCCTACAAGATTACCACTATGTGAAAAGAGATAACATTAACTGGTCAACAATGACATCATGATAGCATGTTAACACCAATATAATAGTGAACTTTCATGTGGGTATAATACTAATTTCTTTTCTTCCTTTAAAGATACATACATTAAATTTTAGTATCTTTTTAGGGAAATAATATAACTGTAAAACTTAAATTTACTAGAAGCCTCAGTTCCTGAACAAGGAAAAAAGTTTAACAGTCAAAGGCCCCTGTTTGACTCCCAGTTCTACTAGTACCTGTGCCACACTGGGCAAGTTATTTAATCTTTCTGTGTCTTGGTTTTTTCGTCTCTAAGCGGGGAGAATTGGATTAGATGAGGTTTAAGATCCTTTCAGTTCTTGTGTGTATAGATCTTTAATTAGCAAACTATGTTAAGATCTAGAATCTGGAGGTTTAGTTTGGAAAAAATACATAAACATAATCCATCCCTAATCTCCCCAGATATATTTCTGTATCACCAACTGTAATGTTAATGAAATCAGAAGATCTTCCATGCCCCTTTCTATTGGCACCTACTAAAGGCACTTAGCACCTCAAAGGCTTAGCTCCTTACTTCCAGTTAACTCCTTGGGAGTAATTCACACCTTAACAGG
>CM053593.1:239873422-239893359 GCA_028646575.1 Pseudocheirus occidentalis | reverse complement strand
CACTGTGAAATATTTCCTTGAAAAAAGCCACTGACCTGGAAAATAGATCCAGGAGAGACAATTTGAAAATTATTGGTCTACCTGAAACCCATGACCAGAAAAAAAACTTGGAAAAATAAGTAAGCAAACCATAGATAGCTACTATGGTGATAGAGAAGGTATGGGTTCATGTTTAGAGGAAAATAGTGGAGCTAAAGAAGCCACTCCTTTTTCAGTGAGAAACTTGAAATGGTCACAAGTCCAAAGAGAGTTCTTGGAAGAACTTAAAAAGGACTTGAAAAATAAAAAAGAAAGATGGAGGATTAATTAGAAGGAAAAAAAGAACAGTCCAAGAAAATAAAACAAATTATGAAAAGAAAGTCAACCAACCAGAGAAAGAGAATCAAAACCTTACGGAAGAAAATCATTCGTGAAAACTAGTATTGGGGAAGGGAAAGTTAATGATGTTATAAGGCAACAAGAAATAATAAAACAAAATCAAAAGAATAAAAAAAATAGAAGAGAATGTGAAATACCTCATCAGAAAAACAACTGATCTGGAGGACAGATTGAGGAAAGGCAATGTAAAAACTGTTGGACTACCTAAAAGTTATGAGAGAAAAGAATATTTTTTTTGCTTTTTTTTTTTGGAGGGGGGGAAGGCAGGTCAACTGGGGTTAAGTGACTTGCCTAAAGTCTCATGGTTAAGTAAGTGTTAAGTGCCTGAGGCCAGATTTGAACTCATGTCCTCCTGACTCCAGGGCCGGTACTCTATTCACTGTGCCACCTAGCTGCCCCTAGAAAAGAATACAAGAATATATTAAGGAAAATTGTCCTGCAGTTCTAGAACAGGAAGGCAAAGCAGAAATGGAAAAAAATCACCAATCACCACCTGAAAGAGAATGCAGGAGGAAAACTTTCAGGAATATCACAGCCAAGTTTCAAACCTCTCAGGTTAAGGATAAAATATTCCAAGCAACAAGAAAAAAAACAGTTTAAATATCTCAGAGCTACAATCAGGATTATACAAGGCCTAACAGCTTCTAAATCAAAGGAATGTAGGTCTTGGAACACTGTACTTCACAGAGAAAAAGAGCTAGGGTTATGACCAAAGGTAACTTTCCCAGTAAAGTTAAGTATAATTATGAAAGAAAAAAATGGCTGTTTAATGAACTGAAAGACTTTTGGGTTTTTATGGGAAAAAACATAGAAATCATGGGAAACTTGAAATATAAGATCCAGGAAAAATATATGGTAAACATCAAATACCAATTATAAGGAACTCAATAAGGTCAAATTGTTTATTTATGTAATATTAGTGGAATAGGAAGATCTTCCTTGACCATTAATAGGTCTATGTGACCTGCTTTGAGCTCTGGCCCAGCTCATAGCTGTGATATAGCCTCTATACATGGAGTCTGGGTCACATGGAGCCTGAGTCACATGGAGCCCAGTGTGGGAAGAGCTTGCCCAATCAATTAGAGAGTGAGACTGAAAACAGAGCAGGAGAGACAGATCAGAGAGCAGAGGGAGGAACTTGCCTAGGGGAATTGTTTGTGGGGAGGCCTGGCAAAAAAATGCTTAAGATGTAGACATTTCCTTGATTAGTGATGAGTGCCTTGCTAAATCTTACTTCCTGGTATCCTAATAGTGATATTCCAAATAAATATTTTGGTTTGGACTTTGATGAGTAGAGATTATTATTTTTTGCAAATCTACCCTGGAAATACGTATGTATATTCATAGAGTTTGCTATGGGTATCACATTGGTGTTATAGCTTCTTATATGTGAAAATGTTATCATTAATTTTTGACTGCTATCATTATTTGGGTAGTTTGAAAGAAAGGCTTGGGCTGAGCTGTGAATGATGGGATGAGTCTAAAAAACCAAAATTGCAGAGGGAGAGATAAAAAGGAGAAATTATCTCATACAAATGAGGCACAAAAGGAAAAACTGAATATAAAAGAAGCTAGTGGGGGGTTGATGGCTGATAGTGGTGGAATTTTACTCTTATTAGGAATGGGTTAAAGAGGGAATGATAAAATACATCTAGAAGGGTATAAAAGTCTTCTAAATTTAGAAATAAAGAAGATGGTTAGGGGATAGGATAAGGGAGAGACTTCTAGAAGAATGTGTAGATTAAGAATTAGGAGGGTGAGAGGATAAGAGAGAAACTCTTAGAAAGATAGATTGAGGTAGAACGTTTGGGGAGAGGATAAAGGAGGGACTCTTAGAGGGGTAGATAGATTAAGGAACAGGAGGGCAAGGTAGCAGGTAGAAGTAAATTAGATGAGTGAGGAAGAATAGGGTAAATAGGTTGAGAAGGATAGTGAAGAAAAATAGGATGGAGGGAAATACACAAGAAGTAATTATAACTTTGACTGTGAATGAATTTACCCCTAGGTTGTTGTTGCGTTTGTCCTTTGTTTTCAAAGAGTACCATGGCATCAGGGAAATGATGACATGACTTGTAGCTGACTTTGATTTGATAGAGGGATGGCTGTGCAAGGTCACAAGCCTCACTTTCTCCTCCAGAGTCATCTGGGTCCAGTGGCCAGATATTCATCAGCATAACTGGAAATGGCTATAATGGCAAGCAAAGAAGTACTTAGCATCTTGTTTCAAGTACTTAAGTATTTAGCACCTTTTCCGAGCTCCTTTTGATTTGAAGGTGGGAGGAATTTGCTAATGCAACAGGAAGTACTGGAACAGGAAGGAGAAATACCATATATAAGGAGGAGCACAGCTGGAACAGAGAAGAACTGAAAAAGGAAATGGTTGTGGAGGCCAGGTGCTCTGTTTGTTCTGTTGTGTTTGTGATACTTTGTACAGAAGTTCTGGGACCTTATTGGATGCCCTGAAAAAGGATTTTCTTGTTTGCTGTTTATAGAAGGCCTGGAGGAGGGTTTCAGAGGTCCTGGGACTATACTGAAGATTTGTGTTGACTTCTCAGACCTTGTTTGTGGGTCTGTGTTGATTTCACAGGCAGATAGTAAATTGATGATGGTGCTGGCAATGTGCATGAATGTTGTTTTGGCTCTGTTAAACTTTGTCTTCCCAGAAGCAAAATATGGAATGGGAATTAGATGAACAGCTAATGAGCTGGACAAGCAGCTGAGTGAGGAGCTGAGAGCTGTCTGCCTGTCGATCCAGGGAACTGGACCCATGGAAGAAGAACCATGGAATTTGGGGGCCAGCCTCAAGCCAAGATGAAAAAACCTGTCCTTGGGTTCTTAGTGGTGATTGACAAGATCATGATTTACTGTGATCTAGGGGTGGGAAACCTTTGTACTTCATACTTTATACCCCTTAAGGATGATTTATTTGAGGATGATTGGAAATTAATCTCCAATCAAGAAAAAAGAAGACTTTTTGATTAAGGGATTAAGACGATGTGACCTAGCAGTGGGAAAACTTTGACCTTTGTACTTTGTGTCACTTAAGGAGGATTGCTCCTTAAGGATGATTTAGTTAAAGACTTACTGAATGATATTTTTTGTTTAAAATTATGTGACCATTTAGTGATAAGTTGTTATGTTATATCATTGTGAATGCTGTACTTTGGTTTCTGTGAATGTTTTGCTTTAGTTTACGGCTGAATAAATAGAAGGTTCACTATACTATGTGATCAGAACCTTAGAGTTATTCACAGCAGCAGTCCTCTGAAGAGCTCTTTGTGCTTGGCTTTACAATGGCCCAGGATGCAGTGGGAGATGCTGGCCCTTTTAGGCTAATGCCATAAATTGAATTTATCCACAAAATGGAAATGGATAGAAAAAGTGGCTAAAAATCTTAATTCAACAATATATTGCTTTCAGGAAACACAATAAAAATCGGAGATACACACAGAGGTAAAATAAAGGGCTGGAGTAGAATTTATTATGTAAAAAAAGCAGGGATAATAACTATGGTCTCAAACAAAGTTAACACTAAGATTTAATTAAAAGAAGAAAATAGCAAAACTACACTATGTGTCACCAATGTTATTCAATATTGTTTTAGACCATTTAAAATAGCTAGACAGTATAAAATACCTGAGAGCATACCCACCAAAACAGACACAGAAACTCCATGAACATAAATATAAAATACTCTTTATACAAATAAAGTCATATTTTAAATAATTGGAGAAATATTCATGGGCAAGAGAAACCAATATAATACAAATGTCAATGTTATCTAACTCATTTATTTATTCAATGCCATCCCAACTAAATTACTAAGAAAATATTTCCCAAGTTAGAAAATTCATTTGGAAGAATAAAAGTTCAAGAATTCCAAAGAAACCAAGGGAAACAAATGTAACAAATATAAAGGAAGGAGATTCAGCAGTGCCAGACCTTATACTATGTCAAGATATTAGGAGATACCCTGCTTTCCAGAGCTAAGGCCCAGCAAGCAGGCTATGCCTTGAGTTTGACGCAACAATAGCCTTTTGTGCTCACCTTCTGGATGACCAGCACCAGGTATTCTCTGAGGGGTTTTCATATTAATTAATAATTTCCCAGGGACCTCAGATCCAGAAGGAGCCAACATGCTGCAGCAGAATATGATAGATCAAGCCTCCTAAAACTCTAACAATTCCTGTGCTTGTGTTGTGCCTAAACCCAAATCCTAGGTCACCTGCCCATCACCCGATTTGTGGCCCACCCGTGCCCCACCATAGAGCACCTTTTTATTTTTGTTTTATTTTTGTTTTTGTCCCTATCCTATATCATGTTATAGCTTTGAACAGCTGTAAGGCATGACTGGGCATTGCTCAGGGCAAAATTCCCTATTATTATTTTACATATGTATTTCTTTCCTTGAATCACTATGAGTGTACAAAGTGCAACTCAGGGTTATGGCACAACATAGAGACCCTGTCCTGTTCTGTTAACCAAACAGGGTCCCCACACCCTCTGCCCAGAACATGACCCTAGCTTGTCTTTGGACTTTCTATTTATTTTTCATTACCTTATTATTTTCTTATTTTAGAATTTCCACATTTTCTATTCCTAGATTGCTAACTCAGATTTATGAAATCAACACCATCACAAAAATCTCTCATTCTATGGTCAAGTCAGAAAAGACCCCATCATAATGCAAGCACACTGAGGAGAGAATTGAGGTTGCCATGGGAACTTTCCATCTAAATTGTAAAGCTTTGTGGGTTTAAAAATCTCCAACATGATGTTATATTAATTAAGCTTCTGCACTCAATACTTAATGATTGTTTTACTTAGAATAAAATCTTTTTTGTGAGGTTTAATGTATTCATTTTCTAAAAGCAAAATTGTACACACCAATAAATATGATAACAACAGAAGAAATGATCTTTCCCTAAGCTCAAGCTTTGCTAATATAGAACCACATGATACACTGCAGAATATCAGACATTGTAAGTAACATTGTAGGCTTTAATATGCTTGCACAGCATAGCACATTTTGTGAGCTGAAGCCATTTTAAAATGTTATCATCACGCACTCCATAGTAAATACTGTAGTGTATTTGCATTTATTCATGCAGAAATAGAAACGCTAAAAACAGTTTTATGGCAAGAAAAGGACTGATTCAGAAGGGGTTTCTCCCTGTTTTTTTGAAAGTGCCATTTGAGCTTCCATTTCCACTTCTCTCCTTATTGAGAGAGTTCATACAGAGTAGCTTAATGTTGTTTTCTGCAATTCTAGTCATTTCAGCTGCAATGCTCTGCAATACTCACAAGTTTTGCTAATATTCATCAGTAACCCCTTCAAAAATGTATTTGGGGAAAGAATATATTCTTCTTTGGAGAAAATGGAACTGTCTTTATTCAAAGCAAGGGAGTTTTGTGGGGTGTTTTTTTTAATTTCCGGAGTACTTGATTTTTCATCACAATTTACATCTTTTTTAAAATACATTTGTTCTATGAGTCAAAAATCTTTTTTGTGAAAGAATTCATACAACCTTCTCTCATAATTTTTAAACCTCAAAATCAAGGAAATAGACTATGTAAAATATTTAATAAAATCTTAAATTAATCTAATTATGTTCCTGGGTTGGGAGAGTTATGCAGATGACAAACATTTATTAAGTAGTTACTATGGGGGATGGCTAGGTGGCACAGTGAATAGAGCACCATCCCTGGAGTCAGGAGGACCTGAGTTCAAATTTGGCCTCAGACACAACATAAAAAAACTAGCTGTGTGATGTTGGACAAGTCATTTAACCCAATTGCCCTACCTTACCCCCTCAAAAAAAAAGCAAAAAAATAAAAATGTTTTTAAAAAGTAGCTACTAAATGCCAGAAACTATATGCTAAGGTACTAGAGATATAAAATCAAGCAAAAAAGAAAGGCAGCCCCTGTTTTTACTACCTTACTTTTTTTTTTTTTGCTACCTTACTTTCTAAGGAGAGAAGATAATGGCAGGTATATGCAGGCATTTTGGGGGACAACAGAAGTGTTTGGTCCTGTGGGAATGGTCCTTAAAGTAATTAAAATTGTCTCAAATTGTAAGGGTCGTTGAGCCTTGTGATCATTCAGTAGGGCACAGAACCAGAGTTAGCATGGTGGGAACAGGCTTTACAGACTTGATTATATAGGCCAAAACCACAATCAAGGAAGAGAGCTAGCAGAAGGTATGATGTACAAAAGCAAAGAATGGCCATTGGTTGGATCTATATAATAAGGTAATGAAAAATAAATAGAAAGTTACAATTTTTATTTTGAGATAGTAATTTAGCATGACTTGTCCATGTCTCACTGACTCTTTTTCTTTCTGTTGCTGTCTTTTCAGCCCCCATCTACTTCCAAAAGGATTTGGAATGACTCAACAATAGTAGCAATAACAACAACAAAGGGATTGGGCAGGATTCTTTATCATTTGCAAAGCAAATATTTTAGAACATTTTGTAAAAAAAAATTCCTCTATAAATTTTGTATGTTGCAATGATTACACTGTTTAGCTGTCAGCAGATGACTATTTAGCACGCCTAGGGGAAATAGCTAATGTCTTGACTGGAGCTCAATATACTTACTGTTTTTCAACTGAACAATAAATTAAAATTAAAGGATGAGATTTAGGTTTCAGAAGGAGAAGCAGCAATGTATCACAAGTAGCTTTTTTAAAAAAATCATTTATTGCCTATAGGGTTTTAAGCATGATTCTTTATATATATATATATATATGTATATGTATATATATATATATATATACAAACATAATTTCTGCCATCATAAAACCTACATACTTAGTAAGATACAGGCAGAAGACATGTTTCAAGAGAGAAAATGAGCTCCTGAACTCTTTGATTCATGTATTAGTCCTAAAGTTGATGTAATACATCACATGTTATGCATAACTCAGTCTTACATTTATATAACACCTCATAGTTTTCAAGGTGCTTCCTCATATATTATCTCATTACTTGGCAGTCATAAAGTTTTCTATGTATTTAGCCTAGTATTTGGAAAATGTTATTCTTTCCAGTAGACTATTGGTTAGAACATTACCTCTACTTTGTGTATTTAAAGTAATCTTTATTTTATTGAAAATTAATTTAAGCAAAATAACAAAATAAAATCCAATTATTTTAGAAGGAAACATATACATATGTACATATAATATATTTATATACATATATAGATGTTTGTATATGGAAAGATATGAGCTTTTAAAAATAAACCTTTTTGTTCAGGATTGCATTCCAAATTATTTTATGCCTCTATTTCTGTGTTTTCTTTTCAAGTTATTTTTTTGCCTTAAATAGTTAATCAGATGTTTATTTAAAAAAATTAGTCACTGAATATGTTGTTTTAATTTTCTTTCCTTTACTCTTCATTAATTGTATGTCTAGGGGCAGCTAGGTGGCACAGTGAAAAGAGCACCAGCCCTGGAGTCAGGAGGACCAGAATTCAAATGTAGCCTCAGGAACTTGACACACTTAGTAACTGTGTGACCTTGGGCAAGTCACCTAACCCCAATTGCCCCGACTTCTCCCCTCCAAAAAAATAATAAAATTTTAATTGTATGTCTATGCATGTATGTGGTTAGGACCTGTAATTTTATTAGCATGATGAACTCCTGAGTTGGTCAGAGATTAAGAAAGTAAGTTATTTGCCCAGTGTCACTCAGCCAGTGGACATTGTAGGCTGAACTCAAACCCAGGTCTCTTTGACTTAAAAGCTAGTTCTTTCTCCACTACACCAACTTGCCTCTATTTTGTTTATATGTATGTATGTATATATGGCAGCAGGCAGCACAGTGGATAAAATGCTGGGCCTGAAATCAGGAAGACACATCTTCTTGAGTTCAAATACAACTTAGACACTTACTGTGTCATCTTCAGTAAGTCACTCAACCTTGTTTGCCTCAATTTCTTCATCTTTAGAATGAGACTGAGAAGTAAATTGCAAACCATTCCAGGATCTTTGTCAAGAAAACCTCACATGGGGTCACAAAGAGTTGAATGGGACTGAAATAATCTACAATTGATAGATGCTAGTGCCATAATATACTTGGTGCTTGTCCTTATGGATACTGTATGGCTTAACAGATAAAGTATCTGATTTCTGATCAGAAGATTGAGGGTTGGAGTCCTTTTGTGGCCAAATTATAGGGATAGCTAGGTGGCATAGTAGAAAGAGTGGTGGCCTTTGGGTCAGGAAGACCTGAGTTAAAATCCATCCTTAGACACTTATGAGCTGTGTGGTCCTGGGCAGGTCACTTATCCCTGTTTGCCTTAGTTTCCTCATCTGTAAAATGAGCTGGAGAAGGAAATGACAAACCACTCCAGTATCTTTGCCAAGAAAACCCCAAATGGGGTCCTGAAGGGTCAGACATGATTAAGTGAAACAACAACAATGTATATATACATACATATATATATATTTATTTTTGTAGTTGTCATTTTTATGGTGTCACAGTATTCCATTACATTGACATGCATCAATTTATTCAGCTGTTCTCCAATCCTTTCCGATATTATTACTGATGCATTGTGGGTTTTTTATGTTTTACATTTCTATCTTACTCTTGCTGCTTAATCACAGATCATATGAATTATTTAATCTATTTGAGTAGATACAATATAACAGATCAATACAATACAATATAAGAGATACAATTTAAGCATTTTCGTATTGTCTTCTGGTGACACATTAAAGGACTTTAGAATTTCGGATCTTTCTGAACATCCAAGAGTGTATTTGTACTCTTCATTAAATATTGTTCCTCCTCAGAATTCAGAGTCTGCTTCACTATATCTGTGATATCATTATGCCCCAAGACACAAAGGATGCTAAGGAAGACTTCATTTATTCCATACATGTCCTTGATCATAGTGCAAACTGAATGCACTCTTCCAAGATTCTTCATCATAATTCTTACTAAATCTGTCACAGATAGGCTAATAGCCTGCGAAATATAACCCTTCAGTTTGATAACCTAATAATAATAAGCACTTTCAAACACCTATCAACAGTTTTCCAGTACTCCTTGTCTCCATGAGTTCCTAAACTGGGGTGTAGATTATTCAGGCAGACACCAGCAATATTCATTCTGCTCCATACAGGCACAGTGAATTGCCATGCTCCCCAATAATCCAACCATGACAGCTTGTTGGATTCACACCCAGCCTACTACCAATTAGGAAATGGAAATGGGCATAGTCTAGATTAGTTCCACTTCCAATAAAACAGTTTTTGGGCAGGCCACTCAGTTTCCTGGTGACATATCAGAATGTCCAATGGATTAGAAACTAAAATGAATTGGCAGCTGGGGTTACTTTTTACAATATTAGGAATAATTTTCAGGATGTTCATATTACATTGGCTCAAATTTTGGCAACTTCCCCTCCCCTCCCTGACACTGTCATGCATCTGCAGTGACAACTACTATTTATTGACTGATATCTGGAGTCTTTGCCAGAGACAATCTTTGGGGTACTTTTTGCCGTGTTGGAAATCCAATATCTCTCCTTTCAGTTTGTCTTTCATGAAACAATAAGAAAGAATTCATCAGTTAAATCCTTCATTAAGATACTGATGGCAGATGCTGTGCCAACTGCACCACACCCAAAACTAGTGATCTTATTTTGAGCAGATGACTTTTATTTAAAAAGGTTCTCAATTACTATTTCTTTGACTGATGCCATTTTTGGAAGTTCTTAGGGCTTTTCTCCCTGATACCCACAGATACATTGATACATTGTTTAGACACATCATACACCTTCCCAGCATACTTCCAATTGAATTTCTCACAACAAATAACCCATGAAAACAGTTAAATAAAGCAATATAAGAAGGAATTGTGAGTGACAGTAATGCAAGCTTACACTTTGTAGTTTCACATTTGTTAAGAGAAAAGTTGGTTCTACGTTTCATAGATTCAATTATATCACTCTTGTCATTCTTTCTGTAAATAAAACCTGAAGGAAGAAGGGAGCTTCAGTTAAAGAAAGGATGGGATACAGATAGACCTTGGAGAGGCAAGGCAACAAGAAATATTGTGCTTTCCTCTTGGTTTACTCTTTTGTTTGTTACACTTCTAGATAGTCTGACCACTTCAACCTCTCCTCACCATTTCACTTTTATGTGTTTTCTTCCTATATCAGAATTAAACTTCTTGATAATAAGAACCACTTTGTTTTCTTTTTTGTATCCTCACTTGTTAGCACAATGCCTGGCACACTGGTATTAATGAATACTTTACCTGTCTATTTTTCAGTAGTATCAATTTTGTACAGTTTTGTGCAATTTTGACCAAAGTTTGGTCGTAGTTTAAAGTTGTCTTCATTAATATAGTTGTTATAATTATGTGTATCATTACCTTGGCTTTTTGTTCCCCCCCAACCTTCTAAGCCTTAGTATATACAAATATGTATAATCAAGTAAAAAAGTTCTTATTGATCGTATCTAATAAAAAGTCTCATTCTTCATCTCGAGTCCAGCTTCTCCTTGTAAAGAGGAGGGTAGCATGCTTCATTATTTGTCCCTTGGAATCTTGACTGGTTATTGCATTAGTAAGCATTATTAAGTCTTTCAGAGTTGTTTTTCTTTATCATACTGTTGTTATTGTATAAGTTGGTCTCATTCTGCTCACTTCAGTCTGCATCAGATCATATAAATCTTCCAAAGTTTTTCTGAAACTATTTTATCATTTTAATGGCACAGTAATATTCCATTGTATTCATATAATATGGGTTTAGTAATTTCCCATTTATTGGCATCCCCTATTCTCTATTTCTTGGCAGTACAAAAAGAGCTACTATAAAAATTTTTGTATATATGGTCCCTTTCTTTTTTTCTTTGATGTCATTGCATTATATATCTAGTCCTGGTGTTGGTGGGTCAAGGGATGATCATAGTTTAATAACTTTTGGGGCATAGCTCCAAATTTCTTTTGAGTAAGCTGGAGCATTTCTGATCCATTTCTGTTTCTTCAAACAATGCATTAATATGCCTGTGTTTTTTTTTTAACCCTTCCAGCATTTTTTATTTCTTTTGCCAACTTTAACAATCTGATGGGTGTAAGGTGGAATCTTAGAGATCCTTTCATTTGCATTTCTCTGAATTGGAGAATTTTTTAATATTACAATTGGTAACTTGGATGTCTTTCTTTGAAGACTGCCTGTTCATATCCTTTAACCATTTACCAATTGGGGAACTTGAATTAGTTCCCTGTCAATTTTAGAAATAGGATCTTTATAAGTAAAATTTACTGCAGATTTTTCTCTCAGTTACCTAATTTCCTTCTAATTTTAGCTGCTGTGTATGTTTCTGTAAAAATGTACTTTTACATTTTATGGAATTAAAATTGTCTATTTTATACTCTGTGATTCTTTCTCCTTTGTTTTGTTATGAACTCTTCCCCTCACCATAGGTTTGCTTCCTCCTCTAATTTGTTTGGTATGCCACCCTTTATGTTTTACATATGTCTCACATATACTCATGTGAGAAGGGCAGCTAGGTGACTCAGTAGACAGAACAGTGAGCTTGGAGCCAAGAAGACTTGTCTTTGTGAGTTGAAATTTGGCCATAGACACTTACCAGTTGTATGATCCTGGACAGGTCACTTAATTGTTTAAGTTCCTCATGTGTAAAATGAACTAGAAAAGAAAAGGGCAAACTATTCTAGTATCTTTGCCGAGAAAAACCCAAATGGGGTCATGAAGCATTGGACATGACTAAAATGACTGAACAGTAACAATGTGGTATGAGATGTTGGTCTATGTCTGGTTTTTACTAGATGTAATGAGAATCTGAAGATCTTTCCTGTCCCTAGGCCCTTTGAAAGGCTTAAGTGGCTCTGATAACATTCCCTGATTTGAAAGTATACTCTGCCCCTTAAGAGGCTGAATGTGGTCACATGGAGACTGTGGCAGGAGGTTTGTTTTTTGGGAATGGCCACACCTTATTAGTTTGTAATTGGATAGTGGGTCAAGAGAGCTGTGACATTTTCTGACCCAGGAGAAGCCTATATATATATGCCCTGATGTGAGATTTTCTTTGGGGCTCACTTTGAGAAGAGTTGTGTGATTTGGCCAGATGAGACTCTGGGAAGCTGTTGAGCCCCCCAGCTTTGAAAACCCAGATGTTGATGCTTCCCTCTCTGGTAACTTGAATAGGTGATGGATGTGATGGTCAGATGTTTGGAAACCCATCTGCTGATCTGTTTCTTGATCTGCTTGTAACTTGTGTTTGTAACTTGTGCTTGTAACTTGTGTTTGTATTCACTGGAGTTCAGGTTGCTGACTTTTCCCCCTGAATTAGGTAAATGATATGTTTGTTTGATTAAAAAAAGATTGTTAACCCATTTTGAGTCGCTTTCCTTTAGTAAAGCAGATCTCAGGACCTGTATTAGCAGCCGCCCTAGGTATGCTAGGGTGCTTGCTGATACACTGGGCTTCTTTCAAATTTTTCTAAAATTTTTTGTTAAATAGTAAGGTCTTATCCTATTGTCTAGGGGTCTTGGGTTTTATTAGGCACTATATACTGTTACTCACTTCTTTATGCTGTGTACCTAATATGTTCCACTGATCAACCTCTTTATTTCATTACCAATATTTAATCATTTCAATGCATGTTTTTTTTTGTGGAGGGGAAGATTGTTTATTTTTGAAAGTAGAGATCTTTAAATATTTAGCAACTTTAAAAAAAGTCTCTGTACCAATATGTATCACTTTGTATATTTTTAGGGACTGGCAACTATCAAAAATGTAAAATGATAGTGTTAATTTTTAATAAATATTCCTGGAATCAATGCAATAACTGACGCATCTATGAAGGATAATTGTTTCTTTCACTTATGAAGAGACCATGATAACAGATATTTATAATTTATTTTTCTCCAATTACATGTAAAAATAATTTTCAACATTCATTAAAAAAAATTCAAGTCCCAAATTCTCTTCCTCCCTCTTTCCCCTCTCCTCTCATTGAGAAGAGAAGCAATTCGATAATTTAATTTTTTGGTCTTCTTTTATTTTTCTGGGAAACATGATCCTTAGGTTGTCTCTGTTCATCTTGTCTTTGAGTTCAACATGTTTTGCTCACTTAGTCAGTATATTCTTTTTTAGTGCTTTTTTTTTGTTTCTCTTCTTTAGGTTGTCTTTCAATTCTGTGTATTTTCATTGACAATTTATTGTTGTTACTTTTGGTTTTTTGGTGAGCCTTTCCATTGCAGATTCAAGTTTGTCATGGTAGCTAGACTCACGAATATTTTATACATTCTGTTGTTATTTTGAATAGAAATTGTCTTCCTGTATTTTCCTGCTGTATTTTGTTGTTAACATATAGATTATTTTTTATGGTTTTATTCTAGACCCTGTAATTTTTCTAATTATTAGTTGTTTCACTTACATTTTTTGTTTCCCCAGATCATATTATATGATACTATCATATCATCATATTGATAACATTTTATTATATCATCATAAAAATGATGGCTGTTGTTTAAGTTAGAGTTCAGCTCTAGTCCTTAAGTGTAGGAGATAATGTCTCATGCTTCAGGTTTTTGTACTATTGCTTTCTTTTTATTCTCTTTCTTTTATCTTTTTTAGTAATAATTTACCTTTTCCCAATTACCTGTAAAGACATTTTTTGAACATTCAATTAAAAACTTTTCAGTTCCAAATTTCCTCCCTTATCGCCTCCTCCCTAAGGTAGTAAGCAATTTGATATAATAAATAAAATATATTTCCATATTAGTAATATCGTGAGAGAAGAAACAAAACAAAAGGGAAAAAATCCATGAAAAAACCCAGTGAAAAATAGTATGCTTCAATCTGTATTCAGATTCTGTCATTTCTTTCTCTGTATGTGGATAGCATTTTTCATCATGAGCCCTTTGGAACTGTCTTGGATCAAGAAAGTCTTTATAGGTTTTTCTGAAATTGACCTTTTCATTGTTTTTTCTTTTTCTTTTTTGCTTTTTGGAGGGGGGAAGGTAGGGCAATTAGGGTTAAATGACTTACCTAAGGTCACATGACTAGTAAATGTTTAGTGTCTGAGGCTGAATTTGAACTCAGGTCCTCCTGATTCTAGGGCTGGTGCCCTATTCACTGTGTCACCTAGCTGCCTTCTCGTTGTTTCTTATAGCACAATAGTATTCCATTGCAATCCTATACCACACTGTAACAGCAAAATTATACAATGATCAGCTGTGAATAACTTAACTCTTATCCACATACCTGATTCTAGGGCTGGTGCTCTATTCACTGTGTCACCTAGCTGCCTTCTCGTTTTTTTTTTCCTTCTCATTGTTTCTTATAGCACAATAGTATTCCATTGCAATCCTATACCACAACTTATTCAACCATTTCCCAATTGATGGATATCCCCTCAATTTCCAATTCTCTGCCAGCACAAAGAGTTGCTATAAATATTTCTGTATGCATGGGTCCCTTTGCTTTAAAAAAAAATTATCTCTGGGATACAGACCTAGTAATGGTACTGCTGAATCAAAGTGTATGTATAGTTTGATTGCCCTTTGGGCATAGTTCCAAATTGCTTTCCAGAATGATTGCATCTGTTCACAACTTCACAAAAGTTCATTAATGTTCCAATTTTCCCACATCCCCTCCAACATTTACCATTTTCCTTTTCTGTCATATTGGCCAATCTGATAGGAGTGAGGTGGGACTTCAGAGTTGTTTTAATTTACATTTTACTGATCTAGTGATTTAGAATATTTTTTTCATATGACTATAGATAACTTTGATTTCTTTCATCTGAAAACTGCCTGTTCATATCCTTTAACCATTTATCAATTGGAGAATGATTTGTATTCTTGTAAGTTCAACTCAGTTCTCTCTATATTTGAGCAATGAGGCCTTAATTAGAGACACTTGCTATAAAGACTGTTTCACAGCTTTCTTTTTTCTTTTTAATCTTGCTTACATTGGTTGTATTTATGCAAATGCTTTTAAATTAAATATTATCAAAATGATCAATTTTATATCCTATAATGCTCTCTGTTTCTGGTTTGGTCATAAGTTTCCCTCTTCTTTATAGATCTGACAAGCAAACTATTCCTTGCTCTCTTAATTTACTTATGGCATTACTCTTTATGTGTAAATCATTTGCCCATTTTGACCTTATCTTGTTATATGGTACAAGATGTTGGTCTATACCTAACTTCTGCCATTTCTAGTTTTCCTGGAAACTTTGGCACGTAGTGAGTTCTTGATCCCAAAGCTGGGGTCTTTGGTTTTGTCAAACACTAGATACTACTGTGTTGTGGACACAGTTGATTTCACTGGTCTACCAATCTATTTCTTAGCCAGTAGCAGATAGTTTTGATGATTACTGCTTTACAACGCAGTTTGCGATCTGGTACAGCTAGACCTTCTTCCTTCATATTTTTTTCATTGATTTCCTTAATATTCTTGACTTTCCAAATGAGTTCTGTTATTTTTTCCAACTCTACAAATTTTTTTGGGGGGGAAGTTTGATTGGTATGGCACTCAAGTTGTTAGTTTCTGAGCTCTATAAGAGGACCTGACCTCAGGTATTCTCCTCCACCTCTAAGCCCTGACCAGGCTCACCAACAATGCTGCTGCAAACACTCTGACTCATCAGCTACAAGCTTTTAGGTCAGTTCCCTACCCTGAAATCAAAACCAGGGACTCTGCTCTCCTCATGGTGACCATAGCCAACAGGGCCCCTTCCACACCTCTGTGATCACACTCACCATTGTGTGCTCATGCCTCTTCACCTATAGCCATTGCTGAGGACCTCATCTGATCAGCACACTGGGCCCCATGCCTAGGGCCAGCCAGTGGAGGGCCCTGCAATCTTCCCCTGATTGGCCATCTGACCTCCACACTATTCATGGGACAAAAGTGCCTAAATCTGAGGCTGTTGCCTATACAGCTTTGCCCAGCAAGGTAGAGAGTTAAGACAAAGTTATGAGAACTTTTATTTTAGGTGTGGGGGTTCAGTGTGAAAAGAATGAAAAAATGGAGAGCTCAGGAAAAGCAATATATGGGATAAAGTTGGAAATGTAGGTTAAGCCTAGATTGTGGAGGGTTTGAGTGCAAGGATCAGTAGTTTATTCTTTATTTAGCAGGCAACTGAGAGCCATTGAGGGCTTTTAAGTAGATGAGTGACATTAAAGAAGATTACAGAAGTGTGGAGGATAGAATTCAGGGAGACAGAATATAGATACATTATTTAGAAGGCTATCACAATAGGCAAGATGAGAAAAAAAATGGGTATCTGAACTACGTGATTGCACTGGAAGTGGAAATGGTGGACCAGATGCAAAGGATATTGTGAAGGTAGATAAGACAGGACTTGACAACTGACGAGATGTGTGAAGTAAGGGGGAGGGAAGCCTCAAAGATGACTAAGGTTATGAGTCTGGGTGACTGGGAGAACAGTGTTTTCATTAACAAAGTTAGATTAATTAGAAGGAGGGGGCAGGTTTAGTGGGAAAAGTGTTGGTTTACTTTCAGATATATTCAGTTTCAGGTGTGGGCTTCTAAATGTATTTTCTCCAGGCCTACTATTAAAGAGTAGTACGAAGCATAGAATTGGAACTCTGAGTAGGAGGCTGGAGGTAGAGATGTAGACTTGGGTGTCATCTGCATAGATGTGATAACTGGAGCCATGGGAATAGTTGAGAAAGCCAAGTGAGAGAGTATAAAAGGAGAAGAAAAGAAGACTCAGGACAGATCCTTTGAGTGTCTACATATTTAAAGAGAGAAGAGTATAAGTATCCAACAAAAGAAACTAAAGAATGATTTGGGAAGTAGGAAGAGAAGCATGAGAGAGCAGGTGGTAAAGAAATGGAGGAAGACATGAAGAAATGGGGGTGGGGGTCCACAAGACCTAATGCTGCAGAAAGGTCTAGGAGGTTGAGGACAGAAAAGACTAATGGATTTAGCAATAGAGAGTTATTAGTTACTTTGGAGAAAGCTATGTTATAAGACTGGTAGAAGTTACTATGGATTTTAAGGATTAGAGGAGAAAATGGACAATGAGTGTAGACAGTTATTTCTGTAAGTGACTATTGTATAACAAGGACTAACACATGCTTGGAGGGTATCTTCCCATGTAGATATCTATATCTTCCCATGTTCGCCTGGAGAGCCTCCTTCTGGGAAAGTTGTAATAACATGTAATAGAAGTACCTTGGAAAGACTTGAGCATGCTTAGATATTCTGTAAGTAGTTATAGTCTTCTAACTATGGGTTAGGAGAAACTTTTTCTTTTGATTGCATAGCCAGAACTGGAGCTGCCTTCAAAAAACAATAATGACCAGAACTCTTGTCATATTTTCTCTTCTGTTGTTTGCTGTTAGTTTAAGTACTTTGTTGATGGTTTCTAGTAAGAAACAATATGATAAAGGCCTCATGATCTTCTCACTGAGGTGACTTTCTGGTCCTATGAAGTAGGACTTTCTTCTTGATTTTTACTTTATATTCTTTTCCATTTTAGGTGAAGGGATTGGAGACTCCAACATGATATATTTTGAAATGTCAGGAGAGAGGAGTCCTGACATCTCAATGTTCAGGTTTTTGCAGACAACCCAGTATTGATGCCTTTTGAAGCAAGAAGTGACCTTCAGGAACTAATCCATAGTAGCTAGATAGGACTCATACATCAGTGATGACCAATTTGGTTATGAACTCAATGGGACAAATATCATGTGGAAACCATACTAAGAATTAGTCTACTCTTCACAGAGACATAGGCTAAGGGAGAATGTGTCATTAAGGTTAAGGGAAAGGTATGTATTTTTGTTTACTTTTGTAAATAAGTTTTTGTAAAAGCTAATGGAAATCAGATTTAAAATACAAAATGGATCATACATTTTGGATGTGTCCAGTGTAGGAATTTATTATGAGGATTTAGTTATGAAAATTTGTTATGGATGGAAAAAAAGAGAGAGACAGGTGGAAACAGAAAAATAATATAGCATTAGTGGTATTGAGAAAATTTTAAGCTGAAAGTGAATGTTTAAATTTCAATGAGGACAGGGTGCAAGGCTAACATCTTGCCTTAGAATACCCTCTTCACCATTAGAAAGAGAAGTGAAACTATTCTAACATTGACCTGATACTCAAAATAACTTTGTAATTACTTGAAGTTTTGATATACAATCTTGCTCAACAGAATAAATTGAATAAATAAATTCAAACTTCATTGAATTCTTGACAGCTTAATCAACATTGTTTCTTCATCAGTAAATGAGGAGGCAGTACTAGCTGATTTCTATGGTACCTTTCAGTTCTAAATTCTGTTATCTGTGATTCTGGGTTATCTGCCATCCCTGGGCTGAGAGAGAACATACTTTTTTTTTTTTTTACCACTTGGTGTCAGAGTTGTTCTATTTGAGTATACTAGATAATTCAGAAAATTGTTACATTATTTGTTTATACTCTTGTTCATAATACTGTTTTCTAGAATCTTTGGACATAGCAACATGCCTTGTGGAGACCCTGAGGACAGAAAGCACTAGAGATATATCTTACTCCAAGATTGTCACACTAAATTTCTTACCTACTTAAAATTGGCATCTGGTGTCTGTAAGGGGAAGGGGAAGGAAATAAGCATTTATATAGTGCTTCATCAGTGTATTGGGGGATATCTGCCCCAAGCATGTGAAGACTTTCCCCCAGCAGAATGGGTGGATAAGAACAATTTGTTTTTTTCTCACTTAATAGTATTTTATTTTTTAAATTACATGTAAAGATAGTTTTCAACATTCCTTTTTATAAGATTTTGAGTTCCATGTTTTCTCCCTTCTTTCTTTTTCTCTCCCCTACCCAAGATGGCAAGCAATCTGACATATCTTATATATATATACAATCGTATTAAACATATTTCCACATTAGTCATGTTGTAAAAGAAGAATCAGAACAAAAGGGAAAAACCATGAGAAAGAAAACAGAGAAAACAGTATGCATCTGACTCCATAGTTCTTCTCGATATGGATAGCATTTTCCATCATGAGTCTTTTGGAATTGTTTTAGATCTGCTGAGAAGACTCAAGTCTATTAAGGCTGGTTGATACACAATATTGCTGTTACTGTGTACAATATTTTCCTGGTTCTGCTCACTTCATTCTGCATCAGTTCATGTAAGTTTTTCCAGGTTTTTCTGAAAATTTCATGCTCAGCATTTCTTATAGCATAATAATATTATTTCCCAATTGATGGGCATCTCCTCAATTTCTAATTCTTTGCTACCACAAAAAGAGCTGCTATAAATATTTTGTACTTATAAGTCCTTTTCCCTTTTTAATGATCTCTTTGGGATATAGACCTACTAGTGGTATTGCTGGATTAAAGGATATGCATAGTTTGTTTACATTATTTATTTTCATTACATTTTTGAATTACACATTTTTTCCCCGTCTTGCCCCTGCCCCAACCCTAAAACAGCAATCCCACTGTAAAGCCCCTCCCCTGCTCTGCTCTCTTTTATTCTGGCAGGGCAGGGAGGGTCTCCCTATCCCAGCCCCTATATATCTTAATTCCTAGTTGCA
>CM053593.1:239856361-239872922 GCA_028646575.1 Pseudocheirus occidentalis | reverse complement strand
AAATAAAAAATAAATTTTTAAAAAACTGTCTTCACATGTAATTGGAAAAAATAAAATATTATTAAGTGAAAAAAATAATAAAAAATATAAAAGTAAGGAAATAGAATCAGCAAGACTACTGATCATATGAGTAAAAGATGGAACATTCATGTTGTAAATTTTTAAATTTTAATTTTTTGTTTGTTTATTTTTAGTTTACAACATTCAATTCCACAAGATTTTGAGTTACAAATTTTCTCCCTGTCTTTTCCCCACCCACCACCCCAAAAGAGTGATCCCACTGAGTCTCTCCTCCCCCAATCTGCTGTCTCCTATATCCTTCCCCATCTTCCCTCTGACTTTCCAGTAGGGCAAGATGGATCTCCCTACCCCAGTACCTGTATATCTTATTTCCCAGTTGCATGTAAAATAATAATAATAATAATAATAATAATATTTTTAAACATTTTATTTTAAAATTTTGAATTCTAGATTCTTCCCCTTCTTCTCTCATCACCCACCCTCATTGGCAAGATGAGCAATTCAATATAGGTTGTACATGTGTAGTTACACAAAACATTTCCATAGTGGATATATAGTGAATGATTATATTTCCCTCCATCCTATCCCACACAGCACCTGTCCTATTTCCTACTTTGACCCTGTCCCTTTTCAAGTGTGTTCTCCTAACTATCCTCCCCTCTCAGTCTGCCCTCCCACCCATCATCTCCCCTTTTATCCCCTTCACCCCTACTTTCCTGTAGGGTAAGAAACCCAATTTAGTGTGTGTGTTGTTCTCTCCTTAAGCCAAATTCAATGAAAGCAAGGTTGGCCCATTCCCTTTTGCCTTCCTGTTCTTCCCCTCCATTACAACAGGTTTCTCCTGCCTCTTTTACATGAGACAATACACCCTATTCTATCTCTCCCTATCTCCTCTCATTATATTCCTCTCTCACCTCTTAATTTTTATTTTTTGGATATCATCCCTTTCTATTCAACTGATCCTATGCCTTCTGTCTATGTATCCATGTACACATATACACACACACTCACATACATAATTATAGGCACATATACCCTCCTATATAAACATATATTTATGTATACATATAGATATACATTTATATTCCCTTCAATTATCCTCATACTGAGAAAAGTTTCATAAGTTACAATTCTCATTTTTCCATATAAGAATGTAAATTGTTCAACTTTAATAAGTTCTTTATGATTTCTTTTCCCTTTTTACTTTCTCGTGCTTCTCTTGCTTCTTGTATTTGAACATCAAATTTTTTATTCAACTCTGGTATTTTCATCAAGAATGCTTGAAAGTCCTCTATTTCATTGAATGATCATATTTTCCCCTGAAACATTACACTCAGTTTTGCTGGGTAGGTGATTCTTGGTTTTAATCCTAGCTCCTTTGACCTCCAGAATATCATATTCCAAGCCCTTCAATCCCTTAATGTAAAAGCTTCTAGGTCTTGTGTTATCATGATTGTGTTTCCACAATACTCAAATTGTTTCTTCTTGGCCACTTGTATTATTTTCTCCTTGACCTGGGAACTCTGGAATTTGGCTATAATATTCATAGGAGTTTTCTTTTGGGGATCTTTTTCAAGAGGTGATTATTGAATTCTTTCCATTTCTATTTTGCCCTCTGGTTCTAAAATATCAGGGCAATTTTCCTTGAGAATTTCTTGAAGAATGACTTTTAGGTTCTTTTTTTTAACCTTTGATTTCAGGTAGTCCAATAATTTTTAAATTACCTCTCTTGTATCTATTTTCCAGGTCAGTGGTTTTTCCAATGAAATGTTTCACATTGCTTTCTATTTTTCCTTTGTTTGGATCTGTTTTATAGTATCTTGATTTCTCATAAAGTCATTTGCTTCCATTTGCTCCAATCTAATTTTGAAGGAATTATTCTCTTCAGTGAGCTTTTGAAATTTCTTTTCCATCTGGAAAACTAGGCTTTTTAAGGCATTCTTCTCATTGGCTTTTTGGGCCTCTTTTGACATTTGAGTTAGTCTATTTTTTAAGGTGTTATTTTCTTCAGTCAGGTTGTTGACTCACTTTTCATGATTTTCTTGCATCATTCTCACTTCTCTTTCCCAATTTTTCCTCCACTTCCCTTACTTGATTTTCAAAACCTTTCTTGAGCTCCTCCATGCCTGTAACCAATTTGTATTTTTCTTGGAAGCTTTTGATACAGGAGTTCTGTGTGGTCTTCTTCCTGTTCCATGCTTTGAGCCTTTTTGCCCCCAAAAAAGGAATCTAAAGGTTGATTGCTGTATTTCCTTTGCTTCCTTTGCTTGCTCATGTTGCCACTCATGTTGCCACTTGACTTTTGAGCCCTTTGCCATGGTAGAGCTCTGCTTCCAGAGTGGTGAGAGCTTTGTCCCAAATCATTGGGGTTTTCACAGCTGCCAGAGCTATTAGTTGGGTGCCCTCTCTTAAGCCCCCACAAATTTTGGCCCACTGGCTACACATCCCAGGACCTCCACCCAAGACAGCAATCCAGATCCAAGCAGGTTAAAGCAAGAGCAATTACCCTCTGAATGGTCTCTTCGTTGCCCTACAATCTGCAGGCCAAGAGCTCTGGAAGTAGTTCTTACTCTTGAGGAACTGTTATGGGAATCTGAAGATCTTCCCTGCTCCTAGGCTATTTGATAGGCTTAAGTGACTCTGAGGCCTTCTCTGATTTGAAAATGTACTTTGCCCCCTAATAGGCTGAATGTGGTCACACGGAGCCTGTGGTAGGAGGCTTGTTTTTCAGGAATTCCCACACCTTATTGCTTTGTGATTGGGCAGTTGATCAAGAGGGTTTTGACATTCTCTGATCCAGGAGAAGGTTATATATCCCCTGATGTGAGTTTTTGCTTTGGGGTGCACTTTGGAAAGAGTTGTGTGATTTGGTCAGACAAGACTCTGGGAAGTCATTGAGCCCCCTGGCTTTGAAAAACAAGATGTTGGTGCTTCCCTCTTTGGTAACTAACTGGCTATGGATATAATGACCAGATGGCTAGAAGCCCATCTGCTGATCTGTTTCTTTTTCTACTTATAACTTCTGTTTGTATTCTTTGAAGTTCAGGGTGTTGACTTTTTCCCCTGAACTAGGTAAATGATATATGTTTGATTGATTAAATTAAGATTGTTAACCCATTTTGAGTTGCTTTCTTTTAGAAAAGCAGATCTAAGAACCTATGCTAGCAGCCATCCTGGGTATACTAGGGTGCTTGCTGATACACCATGCGGTAGCTGCAGCACCTCTGCCACTCCTCATCCCAGGGGCAGGGGCTGGACCACACTCTTCCATCCTCCTCTCTCCCAGTTCCAACAGAGTTCTACACTCACTTTTTACTTTGTCTTTGGCATTTATGGGTTGATGAGTCTGGAAACCGCAACAGAAGATTCACTCTTGAAGTCTTCTCTGGCTACTCTGAGACTAAAACCGTTGCTCACACAGGCTGGGCTTAGCTCCCAGTGCACTGAGATGGACCCTTCCTGTAGGCCTGCCAGGCCACCTTCATCAGGAGATTTGTTCCTCTCTGTCACTTTGTGGGTTCTCTAGCTCTAAAATTTGTTTAGAGTCATATTTTATAGGTATTTGAGGTGGTTGTAGGGGGAGCTCACAGAATTTTCCTGTTTCTATTCCACCATCTTGGTTCTCTCTCCCCTAAATTTTAATTTTTAACTCTTTTTAAATTTTATATATTTCATTTTTAAAGTTGACTTCTGTATCTGACATCAGGGAAACTGCAAGTATTTTCACATTTTCATTTAAAATATTATTAAAATTTTTTGAAATTTGAAAAAAATTACTCCTATTTTTGTAAATTTTACAAATTTTATAATTTTTAAAAATTACTCCTATTTTATACATGATCATCTGAGTAGAAACACTTAGGATTAGAACTCAGATGTCATGCCCTTAATATTCTACTTTTAAGTTTACTTAATATTTATAATACTTAAAGTACTATTATCTTAGTAATTGATTATCTCACTACAATTATTCTTAAATATATAGTATGTAAAAATAGTGATATCAGCAAAGAAAGAAATGGTCCTGGGTGGTGGTCCTGAGGTACATTTTCAGTGAGCGAAAGCTGGTGGGGGCTGCAGAAACAGTGTCCTCCTAATAGCTCTGGCAGTTGTGAAAACCCCAGTGATTTGAGACAGAGCTCTCCCCTCTGAAAGCAGAGTTCTACTGAACCTAAAAGTCAAGTAATTGACTGGCTACATGAGTAGGCAAAGGAAGCAAAGCAAACCCAGTAATGCAACTTTAGATTCTTTTTTGGGGGACAAAAAGGCTCAAAGCATGGAATGCGAGGAAAACAACAGAGTCAGAACTCCCACACCAAAAACTTCCAAGAAAAATGTAGACTGGTTACAAGCCACAGAGCAGCTTAAGAAGGATTTTGAAAACCAAATAAGAAAAGTGGAGGAAAAGTTGAGAAGATAAATGAGAATGACGCAGGAAAATCATGAAAAGAGAGTCAATAGCCTGACAGAAGAAAATAACACCTTAAAAAGTAGACTAACTCAAATGGAAAAAGAGGCCCAAAAAGCCA
Source organism: Pseudocheirus occidentalis (assembly GCA_028646575.1). NCBI lineage: Eukaryota > Metazoa > Chordata > Mammalia > Diprotodontia > Pseudocheiridae > Pseudocheirus > Pseudocheirus occidentalis. The sequence goes on along the minus strand of CM053593.1, from coordinate 239,868,372 downwards.
ATGAGGAGAAGAATGCCTTAAAAAGTCAAATTTGCCAGATGGAAAAAGAATCTCAAAAGCTTTCTGAACAGACGAATTCCTTCAGAATTAGAGTGGAGCAAATAGAAGCAAATGAGTGTATGAGAAATAAAGATACTATTAAACAGATCCAAACAAATGAAAAAATAGAAGGCAATGTGAAATATCTCATTGAAAAAAACCACTGACCTGGAAAATAGATCCAGGGGAGACCATTTAAAAATGATTGGACCACCTAAAAAGCCATGATCAAAAAAGGAACCTAGAAATCATCCTTCAAGAAATTCTCAAGGAAATTGCCCTGATATTTTAGAACCAGAGGGCAAAACAGAACTTGAAAGAATTCATTAATCACCTCTTGAAAAAGATCCCCAAAAGAAAACTCCTAGGAACTTATAGCCAGGTGTCCAAAGTTCCCAGATCAAGGAGAAAATATTACAAGCTGCCAAGAAGAAACAATTTGAATACTGTGGAAACACAATCAGGATAACACAGTGAAGAAAGCCAAAATATTTGGTCTTGGGGGTCAGCTCACATACAGATGCCTTGGAGAAGCGGTTTTGGCATAGATTTGTGTTAAACAAACCTAGACGCTTTGAAACCTGCTCTCCTTCACATCATCTTTGTCCATGCCTTTAAAATCCAAAGACCTGTTGGATTTCCAAAGACTTTCGGTGCCTAGAATTCTCAAAACTTCAGTTACTTAGAAAAGACAAGTCTTTCCTGGTTTGGTCTCAAGGTATAGCAGATTCAAGACAATGATTTACAAGACCTAGATTTTTGGAGGTCTGCTCTGATTTGCATTCTGTTTGTTAATGTTGATTGACTTCCCAAGGACCCTATGGGCTGCCCCAGACTCTTGGAGCCTAGAAAGCAGAAAGTTTGATTATATCTGAGGTTGCTTCCAGGATGTAGTAGATCTTTGAAATAATAAAACTATGATAATATCCCAGGATGTGAAAAACTAAGTCTATTGATAAGAATACTTGAATCTTTGTCCTTTGGATCTTTAAAAACCTTGTTCTAAGCATCAATAAACAGAGTTCATGGTTCTTCCTTGAGCAATGTTCTTCCACATTGTCTGGCTACTCCTCTCTCTTTCTCTTTTTCACATCTCCACTCACACATGAGGCTGGTACTCAGGTGGTGTCCTACAACACAGGATCTAGCAGCTTCTACATTAAGGGATCAAAAGGCCTGGAATATGATCTTCCAGAGATCAAGGGAGCTAGGATTAAAACCAAGAATCACCTACCCAGCAAAATTGAGTATAATAAAATATGGTCATTCAGTGAGGTGGAGTACTTTCAAGCATTCTTGATGAAAAAACCAGAACTGAATAGAAAATTTGACATTCAAACACAAGAAACATGAGAAGGAATGGAAACATGGAAAAGAATTCATAAGGAACTTATCAAAGTTGAATTATTTACATGCCAATATGGAAAAATGATCATTATAAATTATGAAACTTTTCTCAGTATGAGAATAATTGAAGGGAATATAAATGTGTGTGCGTGTGTGTGGATGTGTGTGGATGTACACATACATGTATGTCTATATAGGAGGGCATATATACATATGAATACATATGTGAGTGTGTGTACATATGTGTACATAGACAGAGGACAAAGGATCAATTGAATAGGATGGGAAAATATTCTAAAAGGTGAAATTGAGAGGTGGGAGAGAAATAGTATGAGAGGAGACAAGGAGAGACAGAACGGAGTTTATCCCCTCATAGAAGAGGCAAGGGATAATTGTTACAATGGAGGAGAAGAACAGGAAGGCAAAATGGAATGGGTCAACCTTACTCTCATTTAAATTGGCTTAGGAAAGGAATGACATACACTCTAAAATGGATATCTTAAGCCTACTTGGCTCAAGTGCCACCTCCTACATCAATCATAATATTAGTTTATAAAGTTGACCAATAACTGCTATTGGAAAAACTTTTAGCTCATGTCCTACTGATGGAAGATGAATTATGTCATCAAATTATCCTCTTACATTTCTCTTTTTCACCATAAAACTCCTAGAAAAAGTCATCTATATTCATTGACTCCATTTCATTTCCTCTCACTCCTCAACTATTTTCAATCTAGTTTATGACCTCATCACTTGGGTATCCCCCCCTATCAGCAGGGGCAAGGGGATGAGAGGGGGAGGATGGAGAGGAGGGGAGATTGCGGGGGAGGGTTGTTAGAAGCATACACTTTTGTAAAGGGACAGGGACAAAGTAGAAAATAGAACAAGTGTAGGGTAGAATAGGAAGGAGAGTAATATACAGGTACTGGGGTAGGGAAATCCATCTTGCCCTACCAGAAAGTCAGAGGACTGATGTGGGAGGATATAGGAGAGAGCTGATTGGGGGAGGGGAATATACAGTGGGATCACTGTTTTGGGGTGGTGGGTAGGGAAAGACGGAGAGAAAACTTTTAAATCAAAATCTCATGGAAATGAATGATATAAACTAAAAATAAAAGTTAAAAAAAAGAATTGATGGCATCTGAATATAATTTAAAGCATACTTTTTTATTTCATTTTTCTTGAGTGAGTTTTTTTTTGGTCTGTTTTACAACATGACTATTATGGAAATGTTTTGCATGATTACACATGTATAAACTATATCAAATTGTTCGCCTTCTCAAGAGGGGAGGTAGGGGGAGAGGGGAAGAGAATTTGGACCTCAAAGTTTTTAAAAATGAATGTTAAAAATTGTTTTTACGTGTAATTTGGGGAAAATATAATGCTAAATATAAAAAAGAAATATTTATATATCAAATAATATTACCTTTACTTTAGAAATGATGAGAAACTAAAGAGATTTTTCCCAAGGGCACAAATAACTATCATTACTTGGGACCGTATTACTACAACACTTCACATACACAGATCTTTTTATCATTCCATGAAATGACCTTTGGGCATCTATCAAAATGGTAATCCTTATTTTTAGATGAGAAGAAATACTGAGACAGAATTAAATTGTTGGTAAATCTGTCCCCTGATTAAGGGTTACATCCCCAATCCCTAGTTACTTTTATATCAAGAAGGCAATAACAGAATCAGTTATAGTAATTTATGTTGATCACTCCTAAGATCTTGTCAAACTGTCACTAGAGAACCTTAATGTATAGCCTTTCATTATTGTTATCACTTTTATAATTAAAAATAATAACTGCAAACAGTTTCTGAATATCTACTTTGTATGGAGCACAGTGCTAGGCACTTAGGAAGGTAAAAAATATATAGATGGGATACAGTCAAAATTACAAAATAATGTTTTTGGTTTTGTTCAGTCATTTCAGTTGTGTCTGACTCTTTATGACCCCATTTGATGTTTTCTTAGCAAAAGATACTAAAGTGGTTTGCTATTTCCTTCTCCAGTTCATTTTACAGATAAAGAAATTGTGGCTTGCCCAGGGTCACACAGATAGTAAATATCTGAGGGCAGATTTGAACCCAGGAAGATGAGTCTTCCTGAATACGGGGCTAGCACTGTGTCACCTGGCTGCCCTAAAGGTATTCTAAGCATAGGAAATAGCATGGACAAAGATACAGAAGCAGGAAAACGTAGTGGGTGCAAGAAGGACAGAGTAATCTGATTTGTCTGGAACATAGAATTTATGGAAATGAGTAATGAAAGAATGGAAAGATGGAGTGCACTAGATTGTGGAAGTCTTTGAATGCCAAGAAAAGCCTTTATTTGTTTGAAATTTATTTGGTTGGCAGATAGAGAGGTGTTTTTTTTTTTAAGCAAAGTAGTAACATGACGAGATGTCTACAAAAGAAATGTAATTCTGGTAGCAGTATGAAGGATGGATTGGAATAGGGAAAGAGCAGAGGTATGAAGCTCCATAATGAGACTTTTGCAGTTATCTAAAAGTATAATCAAGAAGGATGAGAATGGATGATAGACACAACAAATTCAATTCAATTCCATAAGCATATAAGTGCCTCCAATACCTAAAGCAGCACAATAAGCAATGGAGATACAAAGCATAGAGAAAGCAATCTGACAAGCAAAATTCTACTAGAGATGATGCTAAGGTGGAATCTACAAGACTTGGTTATTAGTTCTTTCTGCATGTATGTGTATGTGTCTGTCTGTCTCCTAATTTTACTTTATATATACACTTTGAATTTACTTACTTATGCACATATTACTAAAATGAAGGCTTTATTTAAGGATTGGAGAAAATGAATATGTGTCTGCAAGCATATGGCAAGGAACCAATGAAAAGGAAGAAATTTTTTAAAATCCCAAAATGCTTAAGAGAACAAATTGGCAAGCCTGGAATGCATTCTTTCCTCCTTTCTGTCTTATGGAGTCCTCCTCAGCCTTCAAGACTCAGCTCAAGTGCCACCTCCTGCATGAATCATAATAATGGTTTATAAAGTTGACCAATAACCACTACTGGAAAAACTTTTAGCTCATGTCCTACTGATGGAAGATGAACTATGTCATCAAATTATCATTTTATATTTCTCCCTTTCACCATATAACTCCTAGAAAAAGCTGTCTATACTCATTGACTCCATTTCATCTCCTTTCACTCACTTCTCAACTCTTTTCAATCTAGTTTATGACCTCATCACTCAACTGAAATGGCTCTCTTTAAAGTTACCAATGATTTCTTATTTGTCAAATCTAGCAATCTTTTCTCAGTCTTCATCCTTCTTGATGTCCATGGAGCATTTGACACTGTTTTCAACTATTTCTTTTTTTTTTTTTTCTTTTTGCTTTTTGGAGGGCAGTTGGGGGTTAAGTGACTTGCCCAAGGTCACACAGCTAGTTTTTGTGTTAAGTGTCTGAGGCCGGATTTGAACTCAGGTCCTCCTTACTCCAGGGCCGGTGCTCTATTCACTGCGCCACCTAGCCACCCCCCTGTTTTCAACTATTTCTTCATCACTTCACTCAGTTCTCCTATCTAACTTTACTGGAGCATCATCCATACCCTTTCCCCCTAACTCTGGGTTAGTTAGGCAGTTGAGCAAACCCAAAGACTTTGTCTTAGACCTTCTCTCTTACTACTCTATCTAGGTGATCTCATTAACGTGAAATTTTCCATTTCCATCTCCATGTTGATCCCTGTTTTGTCTCCTCCACTCCAGTCCCTCATTACCAACTGATAGGCATTTAGTACTAGATGGCCTATATACATCTCAAACTTGACCAAAACAGAATACATTATCTTTTCACCAAAACCCACACTATACTGAACTACCTTATGTCTGTTGATTAAGCCACCATTGTTCATAGTCTCATAATCAAGCCTTGATGCTGTCAACTGTCTCCTGTCCTACATATGTACTCATTGCCAAATCCTATTGACTTTCCCTCCACAGCATTTCTTACATTTGTCACCTTCTCTCCACTTGCATGACTACCACCCTATTTCAAGCTCTTTTCATCTCTTGCTAAGACTATTACAATAGCCTCCTAATTGGTCTCCCTACTTTGAGTCTTTCCTCTCTCTAATCAATCCATCTTCCATTCAGCTGTCAGTGATAGTACTAAAGCATAGTTCTACCCTGCTAAGTCGACTCCAGTGGTTCCCAATAATCTGTAGGAGCAAAAGTTGGCTTCTTTGGCATTTAAAACCCCCACAATTTGATTTGCATTTCCTCCTTATTTAGAACTCCTAGTTTGTTACAAAGCTTCTTTCAATTGTTCTTTCCTTTCATGATTCTTCCAACCACTAGTACATTCTCTCATAAAATTTATATTTTGTTTATATGTATATGTGTACTTGGTGTCTCTCCTAAGAAAATGGAAACTACTTAAGGGCAGAGATGTGATTCATTTTCTCTTTGTTTCCCCAGTGCCTACCATATAGTAGGTGCTTAATAAATGCTTAGTGATTGATCTTAGATAAGTTTAGCACATAAATATTTCAATCTGATCCAACTGTTATTTTTCCAAACGCTTGGCTCACAAAGAAGTTTGTGGGTACTGGAATGATTTTACTCACCAATTGCCATACAATTGTGAGCCTACCTTGTCTCATGAGCAGAATGGCCACCTAGCTTATGTTTTCTTAGAAAAAAAAATTTCCTAAATACATATGGGCATCTAAGGACTATGGTCAACTACAAGGCACAAAGAATTCAACAGGGTGGTCCAGGAACACCACAAGCTTCAAGTTCAAGGAGCTCAGTCTGACCACACAGTCTTCTATCCTCATTTTTATGAGTCTCATTTCTCAAGATTCTAAAATAATAAAAATGAATAAAACCTGGTTGGAAATTTTGAGCAAGAAATATATTAGGCTTGGCAACATTTATGCAGCAGTGAACAAAAACACAGATTTTCATCCATCATATGAAGTTAATCCCAACCAGAAAAGGTTGAATGCCTTTTCATACATGTCAATGGGTGATATTGTGATAAAAATCTGTGCCAAAACAAATAGCACAAAATAGAGAGCCTCTCTTCAGAAGCAGACTATATTTTTTCCAAAAAGGATAAATACTGAATTATAAGATTAACGTTTACAACTGGAAAAAATAATGAAGCCAATTATTGTAATATCAGTTATCCAGCATCATCAGAAAATAAATTAAATCAGATGAATTCTATAAGCATCTACTAAATTCTAGGTATTATATGGTAGGTGCTGAGTATATAAAGACAAAAATGAAGTAGTCTCTGCCCTGAAGAAGTTTACATTCTGCTGTAGAAAAACATGTACATAGGTAAATAAATACAAATGGACAAAGACTATACAAAGGATGAGTGAGAGATAAAGGCAGAGAAAGATGGGGGTAGAGGGGAAAGACAGACAGAGAGAGACAGAGACAGACAGGCAGACAGACAGAGAGAGAAAGCACAAAAAATGGGGATGACCAAGAAGGATTTTCTGTAGGATGTGTCACCAGAGCTTAACCTTGAAGGGAACTAGAGATTCCAAAAAGCAAAGGGGAGGAGAATAAGGGTCAGCTTGTGCAAAGGCAGAAAATGAAATGTCTCATATGACAAATAGCAAAAAATTACATGGGAAAAATTTTCAAGATAATTTAAACTTAAACCTTTGAGTGCCAAAACATTTAAAATATAACCATTTATTTTTAATGGAACTTTTACACACGAATCATAGATTTTCCCCAATCATCATTTGATACTTTCCTGACAATTCAGGGACAGTATTACACATTTTAGTTATGATGAGTTGAAATCACAGAATCACAGAATTCTTGAGTAATCAGTTTGACAAGTGGTTACCTCGGTGATCTAATTTCTCCTTAAAGACCTTCAATTAGGGTAGTAGACACTGAGAAAATCCACTATCTCCAGAGGCAGCCTATTCAAGTTTTTGACATTTCTAATTGTTAAGAAATCTTATGTGAAATAAACCCAAATTTGCTTCCCTATAACTTCAGTTATTCCCAGTTCTGCCCTCTGGGGTCAAACGAAAAAAATGAAGGTACCTCTAGATACACATTTAGATAGTATAGGATGAGGGATTAAATGAATGTAGGTGCTAAGAATTGCCCTAAAATATTCTTTATTGAAAAAATCCATAATGCCAACTCCTTTTTGGTCACCTATTTCTTTTCCTGGAAATCATGAATGTGCAAACATTCCAAAATTATAAAGTATTGTATGAATGATAGACATAGTTACAAATGATATAGTATATGCTCTGTACATTAATGGTGATATATGTAAAACAATAACAAAGTGGGAAAAATAGATATCTGTGTGGTTTCTCAGGTGATGTAAGATACTACAAAATTGATTCTCAAATCAAAGATTTATGATGAAATCTCCCAAGTGACTCTTGGCATAGTAAATATTCTTCTTTAATATTGTTCTCAATGTCCTTTGACTTCAGCACCATTGAAACATAAACATGAATTCTGCATCACTAAGGCAAAGAATCATAGGCACCTTGCCACCTTACACACATTCAGTTCAGGAAATCAATAGGCATTTATTAAATGCTTACTATAGGTCAAGTGCTATGCTAGGCATCTGGAACATAAAGGCAAAAATGAAATCAGCTATGCCTTCAAGGAACATATATTCTATGGGGAGGGATAAAACACCTACCCACTTATAACTGACTTAGTTTAAATCTTTTGGGGTGAAATCTGTCAATAAACATTTATTAAGCTCCTAATATGTGCCAGGAAGGTGCAAAGCTCTGGGGATACAGAAGGAGATAAAAATCTCTTTCCTCAAAGAGTTTGTAATACAAGGGAAAATAAAGATATCTGTCACAATAGAGCTCATCGTGTCAAGAATTAGTTCAGATGATAGATTTAGAGGTAGAAAGGGGTCTTTGGACGTTAGTTAACTAAAAGTCATGGGATGATAGCTTTAAAGCTGGGAAGGATTTTAAAGGTCAGCTAATCCAGATGGCTATTTTACAATAAAGGAAATAATCTCAAAGAAGTTAAGCAACTTTCTCAGGGTAACCTAGTTAATGTCAAAGGCAGAATTTGAACATAGGTCTTCCTGGTACTAAGGACAATACTCTATCCATTACTCTACACCACCTCACCTGGCAAGAGAGAAGAGCACCAGCTATGGATTCAAGAAAGGGTTATTATTCATGTAATTCCTGAGAATTTATCTTTGAAGAGAAGCAGGCTCACAGAGCCCAGCTGAATTAACTGCCACAAAGAGATGCTATTTCCAGAGAAGACATCAAAGAAGAGAAAAGACATCAGGGTCCTGCCATGTTGCCAGTATGAGTTGCCTTGGCTTCCCTACATATATGCCTCTATACCAGTATGCTATCTGTATGTATCCACTCTTCTAATTGACTGTATACCATTATTGGTGAATGGTGCCAGGCTTGTGGAGGAACATGCTGTTGCTATAGTTTTTACAATGCCATCACAATAAAGACTTTTGCTTTGAATTAATTGTGTCTGCTAGCTGACTATTAAAATCTATAAATTCTTCGTAATTAGAAGATAACATCTCCACAGACATGTAACCACGCCATAATTTTCTGTAAATTCTCCTTAATTTTTTACTTGTAGCAGAATTGCAAGCAGAAGTCCCATTAAACTTGCATCTTTAATGTTATAAAAAGATTAAGTCTTATTGACTAAAAGTCATTACCCAATAGATAAGAAGTCAAAGGATATACACAAACAGTTCTCAAAAGAAGAGTTGTAAACTATTAAAAACCACATAAAAGAAAATTCCAAATCTCTAATAGGAAGAGGAATGTAGATCAAAATAACCCTGAGATATCACTTCATACCCAAAAAATTGGCAAGATGACAACAGATGGAAATAGTCAAAGTTGAATGAGTTCTAGAAAGAGAGAAACACTAGCGCACTGTAGTGGAGCTTTGAATTAGTACAACACTTTTGGAAAGCAGTCTAGAATTATGTAAATATAGTGTCCCTCCTCTTTGACCCAATGATTCCACTAACTAATTTTATACCCCAAGGGACTCATTGACAAAAAGAAAGGTTCCATAGAAACCAAAACACTTATAGCAGTATATCTTGTGGAAACAAAAAACTAGAAATTAAGCAGATACTTGTTGTTAAAGGATATTGTCCTAGCTACATATTGGGGTTGGTAATAACAATAATAATAAATAGCTGTCATTTATATAGTGCTTGAAGTTTTGCGAAGTGTTTTACCCACATTATTTCACTTGATCCTCACAACAACCTTGCAAGATTGGTGCTACTGTGTGAATATAATGGAATATTATGTGCTAAAAGAAACAATGAATATGATCAATACAGAGAAGCCTGGGAAGTCTTACATGAAAAGTGAAGTAAGCAATGCCATGAAAACAATATATATGACTAGAACCACATAAATGGAAAGATCCACGAAGCAATCAAAAGTAAGTTTACAAAATCAAAAATAACAAGATAGCCCCAAGGACAAAATATGAGAAAACTACCTCCCTATGAAGACTTCCTTGATTCTCTCCATTTTTCACACCCCTCCACTTGTGTTAACCTATCCCTACCTACCTTTCTCCTTTGTAGACACGGATTGTCAATGGATATGGAACATTGCATGTATTTTCCAATTATCCCAAATTTTTTTCAATGCATTGATTAGGGTTTTTTTTCTTTTTCTTTTAAAAAATGTTTCTTCGTAATAAAGTATGGATGTCAGCAAGGAGCAGAGGAGAAAGACATAGGAATTATTAGAATAAGTTCCTCTAAGGCAAGGGCTAATGTTATGTCCTTCCCCAACCCACTTCCAGCTGAAGCTATTTCATAGCAGAACCATAGAGGGATTAGATGTAATACACCAAATTTAAAGTGGCTTCATTTGGAAATGGTAGGGGGGGACACTAAATACATGAGGGATTGCTAGGAACTGGCAGCCAGATTACTGTTATACCAAGGGAACATCAAAAGCTTCATAGCAGTACCTCAATTTCATATGAACATTTGAGGATGGGGCTATTAAGGCAGCATGGTATAATGGATAGAGTTTGGATTGGGAGTCAGAGGAACTGGGTTCAAATCCTGGATGACTTTGGACAAGCCATTTCACCTCCAAGCTTCAGTTTTCTCATCTGAAAAGTGAATGAGTTGGACTAGATGACCTCTAATATCCCATCCAATTTGAAATCTATGATCTTGTTTTCCAATGGAAGGAATAAACTTGCTCAGGTAAAGACAGGTGGGACACCCTCTGTCTAAGTTCAATGGCAGAACAAAAGTCAGGAAAACTGGCAGTGGCATGGGGTGCAATGCATGGCCTTGCCCTCTTTGATGTTTCCCCAAGCTCTAAGCACTCCGCAACACCTGCTTCAACTACATTCAAGGCCATTGGAATAAACTGTTCTCATTAGGCAGTTCTCAGATGAAGAAATTAAAGCTATCTATAGTGATATGAAAAAATGTTGTAAATAACTATTGATTAGAGCAATGCAAATTTTAAAACTCTGAGGTATCACATCACATCTGTCAGATTGGCTAAAATGACAAAAAAGTAAAATGATAAATATTGGAGATGTAGGGAAAATGGAACACTAACACATTGTTGGTTGAGTTGTGAACTGATCCAGCCATTCTGGAGAGGAATTTGGAAGTATACCCAAAGGGCAATCAAACTATGCATACCAGATGGCGGTGTAGAAGCAGCAAAGTCCCACAGCTCCCACACCGCCACCCTAAACACCCAGAGAATTATGAGCCCAGATAAAGTCTAGGACTCTCAGACTCACAAAAATACAGAGAACACATCTCTCGCTGAAGGCAGCTCGGCAGCAGGGGCTCATCACAGCAACCAGGCCCAGGGTGGTGGAAAGGAGCCTGGCTGAGCTGAGCCGAGCAGGCACTGCAGCCAGTCTGTAGGAGAGATCTACAGGCTCCAGCACCTCCACATCTGCCAAGGCGTGAGGAACAGGGACGGGAGAGGGGCAGCTCAAACCACAGCAGAGCAGAGACCCGACCAGACCAAAACTGCAGCCCTGGCCATGCTAGGCCCCAGGGTGGCCTAGAGGAGTGAGCCTCCCAAGCCTCTACTTCAGAGAAAATCTAAAGCACCAGCCTAAGGGAATCTTCAAATCCTCAGAGACGGTTAGTGAAAGTGAAACGTTGAAAATTAATTTGGGGGTGGTAAAGCAGTTCAGCCAATCTGCCCCCGGGGCAAGGAAGCAGTGGGGGAAGGGAACTGCTGGAACCTGCAGTGGCCCCCGCCAGGCTGCTTCAGAGCCCCTGGCCTGCGGACTCCCAAGGGGGGCTGAATTGATTGATCAGGGCCAAATGCTCTTGCGTTGAGTGGCCTGGATCCGGATCGTGGTCTTGGGTGGTGGTCCTGGGGTGCACTTTCAGCAAGCCAAAGCTGGGGGGGACTTGCAAGACCCCCCTAATAGCTCCAGCAGTTGGGAAAAACCCCAGCGATTTGGAACAGAGCTTCCCCCCTTGGAAGCAGAGTTTCACAGACCTAAAAAAACCAACCAATTAATTGACTGGACAACATGAGGAAGAGAAAGCAAAATAAAAACACCAATAAAACTCTAGAATCCTTTTTTATGGATAA
>CM053593.1:239831601-239855861 GCA_028646575.1 Pseudocheirus occidentalis | reverse complement strand
AGATTGCCCTCCAGAATGGTTGTATCAGTTCACAGCTCCACCAGCAATGCATTAGAGTTCCAATTTTTCCACATCCTCTCCAGCACTTGTCATTTTCCTGGTTTGTCATCTTAGCCAGTCTGAATGGTGAGATGTGGTACCTCTGAGTCTGGTTTTGCTTTTGTTGTGCTATCAAACAGTGCCATCATTCCCATAACCAATGAGATTTGATAGAGCAGAATCATCTTTGACTTCCTCCTTTCCCCTTAATGTTACCTCGCATATTGAAGCAGCTCCTAAGTTCTCTTAGTTTGACCTTTCTTTCTCACCCACAGTTTTTCCACTGGTAGACCAGGCACTTGTTATCTTTTGCCTACTTGATTTTGAGTCTTTTATCCATTCTGCTTTCTTCAAGAATCTTCTTTATTCTAATATTTCTTTTGTGTAACTGCAAGATTATTTTCTTAAGGCACATACAAAAAATCTTTAGTGATTACCCACTGGCTTTATCATAGACTAGCGGTGTGACCTTGGAAATTTCTATTAAATTCATTTTAATTCAAGAAGCATTTATTATGTACTCTGGGCATAAAAAATGAAAAAAAATTTGCTTTCATGGAGCTTATATTCTAGTGGATAACAGATTACATTGACATAGAACTTAGGTTTTTATTGTACTTTCCATACATTATTTAACTTGAGCCTCAACATTCTTATAAGAACTATTGTTACTCCCATTTTACAGATGAGAATGTTGTCCCTCAGAGAGGCTGTGAGACTTGCCATAAAGCTAGTACATGGCTTAGGCAGTTGATTTTTTGAATCCATATGCAAAACTGTCTTCATCTCTGTTAAATTTCATGAAGTCCTCTGTTCTAGCCTATCAAGATACTGATTCTGCCAACCAGACTATTAGATTTGCTTCCTAGTTTTGCTAATTTGATTAGTATTGATAAAATATATCGAAGAGATCCTGGCCCAGATCAGAATTTTGAAACACTCCAATAGAACTCTCCTTTCAGATTAACATCCATACATTAATCACTTCTTAGAGTTCATCAATCAGTCAGTATGTGTTTATTAAGTACATACTATATTCCTGACTGTGGATTCAAAGACAAAATGGATTAATCTGTGCCCTCATGGAGTTTCCACTCAAAAGTACTACCATAAGGCCTATGTGTTTCCATCTTGTATACTAGAATAGCAATAGAGACTTCGTCAAATGACTTGCTGAAATCCTGGTATATGATGCCTGTAAGTATTTTTCTAATTTACCACTCTAGTAACTCTGTCAAAGAAAGGAAATTAATGTAGTTTGGCATGACTTGTTCTTAATGATATCCTGCTGCTTTTTAGTCATCACTTCTTCCTCTTCCATATGCTCACAAGCTACACATTTGATAATTACTTCTAAAAATTTATCAATAATTGACATCAAGCTCATCAATCAATCACTTAAAGTATTCACATTCTTGCCTTTTTTTTGTTGGAGAAAATAAGACAAAGTTACCCCTTTCTAGCCTTGAAACATCTTTGCTGTTCTTTGTGATTCTTCAAAGAGTACTGAAAATGTGGTTCAACACTCACACCTACATATTTTCCCTCCCCTAGAACTTGGGATGTAATTTGTCTGTTCCAAGTGACTTGAACTCATTTAGAGCAGGAAGGAAGGAAACAAACATTTATACAGCATGTACTATATGCCAGGCTCTGTGCTAAGTGCTTTATAAACATTATATCATTTGTTTTTAGCAACAACCCTAGGAGGTAGGTGCTATTATTATTATTATTAATATTCTACAGTCGAGGAAACTGAGGCAAGCTGTGATTAAATTGCCCAGGATCTCACAGCTAGTAAATATCTGAGGCTGAATTTGAACTCAGATCTTTCTGACACCAGGCCCAGTTGTTCTATTCTCTACACCACACCACCTAGCTACTTGTTTTCTCTAATATTTGCCCCATTTTTCCAAATACCTTAACCTGACACTTAGGGCCCTCTAAGGTCTGATCCTTGCTTCATCATATCTCCCGCTACTTCCTAGAAACCTAAAGTTTTAAGCAACCTGTACTATAAATCATTGCCTTGAATGATGCATTTTTCTGTCTCAGAATTTTTGTTTATGATATTTCATCTGAAATTCCTTCCTTATCAAGCTCTGCTATCAGAATCATACCTTTAAGACCCAAATCAATTATCACTCACTGCCTAATGCCTTCTTGGACCATCCCTCTCAGCCACCCTTCAAGAGTGACTTATCCTTCCCTAAATATCTGTAGCACTTTGTAATCATTTGGCATTTATCCCAAATTGCTTTCAATGTTTTATCTCTCTTATTAGATTAAAAGCCAAGTAAAGGGTAGGGACTATACTTGTGATAACTTCATTCCCAGAACAGTAGTTAATACAGATACTTACTTATACATGGTATAGTTGAAAGAACCCCAATCTTTTAGTCAAACAACTTGCCTTCAAATCCTTGCTCTACCACTTGCTAGCTATGTAAACACAGACACGTCAACTAGACTCTTCAAGCCTTGGTTTTCTTATCCATAAAATGGGAGATAATAAAATTTGTACTAATTTCTCACAGGATTAGGGTTAGCAAAGTGTTTTACAAATCTTAAAGTGTTTTGTTGAATTGACATTCACCAACTGCGTTTCCTATCACCTTTGATGAATTTGTTTTGGGTCCTTGGCAATGAGCAAGTCAGAAAGAAAAGAGACGTGTAAAATTAAGAAATGGTAACTGTAGGAGTAGCTACTAATCTAAAATATTGCTCTAGGCAAGTCTGAATCATCTTTTCATGCCTACACAAATCACAAATGATTGTAAAAATGAAAACATATTTGTGACCCTGAATATCAAGATGGTAAAATTCCTTTCAAAAAAGTTATTTTTTTTTAATGAGAACGGTTAATGAAATATAGAAGAGGGAATATATAGGGAAATATAGAACAGTAGATAATAAGTGTGTACCATGGATGTGAGCAGGCCTGTATATAGAAAATATCCTGGCTCTTAGCGTTTCATATCTCCTAAGACCAGATTCTGTTCTGAGTTGCCCCCAGGGGACAGATCATGCCACTTTTGCCCTTTGTGTTTTTAGCTAAAGCATGAAAATCTGACAGTTTCTTTCATATATAATAAAAGCAATTGTGTCTGTGCTCTCTGATGGGAAATCTTTCTCTTTCTATTTTAAGATGGGCAAGTAGGCTAAAATTACTCGGCCGAACAGGTGTTCATTAAGAACCACTGCAGGATTTTTTGATTGAATCTGTGAAATGTCTAAAATGTATTCATTAAATAACTGATTTCTGTTGTAAAAAACTTTTATCTATTTTTCAGATTTAAGTTGGGCTATAAGCTTCAAAATTATTGACTATCTTTGGTTCTTGGACTCAAATGTATTTTTTTTCCTCAGGATAAGGATCTGTTTTTCCAAAGAGATTCCATATGCAAGGATTCACATTCACTTATAGTATCGTTACTAGCTTGAGGGGGTTGGTAAATGGAACTTTGAGGGACAAGACGGATAGATGCTTCCTTTCCAAGGGGGTGTCCTTTCTCACTGGTAGGGTAAACTTCTTTTTTAGGATAACTACTGTCCTTGCATCCCAATTTGTGGTTTTCTTCTAGCCTGGACCATATTCTTGTCACCCACAGAGTCCTGTCACTGTTATGTCCTTGGTCAGTGCTGGAATTTTTTCTGGGGAACAAACCATTTCTCATTCCATCATGACTATACTTTGTATTTGTGGTGGAATGATGCTCCAGTAGCCCCTAACTCCATTCCATTCAAATGAATTTTCCCAATGTACATTAATTTCTATTGGTGTCTATATCAATACATCTTCACATTTGGAGAGTCAATGCAGCTTGATCAGCAGGTTGAGATACAATTAAGAGCCTATATGAAGAGCATAAGAGAAAGGGGGAAAAATCAGAAGCCATTTGTTAAGGAAATAACTTGCAAAAGTCTAAAAGTCTTACTTGTTCCTATCCAGTCTTGGATGCCCTCTCAGTGTTTCATTAAACTCATGACATAAAAGCAAAGCCCAAACAGTACCCTTCTATTTCTTAACTGGACTCAAGCTATACCAACAAGGATAAATCCTAGAGGGGATGTATCAGTATATCTCAATGATCTTATTTGGTTAGGCATTCTCCCTATGGAAAATGTTCTGTTGCATTTTGCATACGCATGAATTCACACATCTGAAAGGCAGAAGAATGCACATACGGGACTTGTAATCTTTTTTGGAACATATTTTGCTGCTGGATGCTATAGATGCAACTTGAGCAATGGCCAACTATTCTGTATGGAATTTGTACTTCCACAGGCCTCCCATATCACTCAATGAGTTCAATTTCCTATATGTGCAGTAACAATGCCAAGAAATCACCAGCAGCATGAATTGCTTTATGTTTTCTGTTTTTAACACTTGTGACAATGTAATTTATTGATTCTGAATTCTTGGGTATTTCTAAAACAGAAAACATTGCTGTCTAATCAATGTATAGTACTTGAATGTTTTTCCTCTGGGGAAACAAATTACTAGATATATCACACCTCTTGCCCAGGATTGACCTTTCACCCAGAAGAATCTTAGGGTGTTTTGGTTTGCTTTGCTAACTTGGTAACAGATGAAAAAGAAAATACAAAAATGGTCAACCCACACATATGATATAATATTACTAAATGGAAATGGTTTGTTTCTGTTCACTGCCATCAATCCTATTCATTCTTCTTGAAGATGACAGAGCAATTATTTAAATCAAGGGTTCTTGGCCTTTTTTGCATCATGAACCCGTTTAGCAGTCTGGCAAAGTCTAAAGAACTTTTCTCGGAATAATGTTCTTAAATGCATAAAAATAAAATATATAGTATTACAAAGGACAACAATAATAGTGAAATATCTAATTATCAAAATACTTTTGAAAAACCAAGTTCACAGAACTATATCCCAAAGTAAATGCTAGATTGCAAAGAGGAATTTTCTACCTGTATATCTATCTAAATAATAACCATGACAACTCAAGTTTGTAAAGAATTTTCCTTAAAACTATTCTGTGAGGTAGATGGAAAGTATTATTTTTTTTTTCATTATAGAGATGAGGAATCAAAGGCTCTAGCTTATATGACTGGCTCTTGGTCACTTAGTGTCTAAGGTGAGATTTGAAATCATGTGTCCTGACACTGAATGTGATTCTCATTCCACTCATCCCAGGATACCTTTCTCTCTAATGTCCTAAATTCCTAATATGCTTAATTACCCATCCAGATCACGTAACCTCTCTAGACCAAGCTTCACCTATAAAATGGAAGGTTGGACTAAGTTATCTCTAAGGTCTCTTCCAGTGCTAAATCCTTTCTCTCTTCACTTTATAAGCATATTTCATATCTATATGTATTTATCATATTAGTTTTTTCTTGATATCACTAAACACTTTTAGAGCAAATGAAAGTTTTTTTTTGTTTTTTGTTTTTGCTTTTTGGAGGGCAGTTGGGGTTAAGTGACTTGCCCAAGGTCACATGGCTAGTTTTTTTGTCTTAAGTGTCTGAGGTCAGATTTGAACTCAGGTCCTCCTGATGCCAGGGTTGGTGCTCTATTCGCTGCACCACCTAGCTGCCCCAGATGAAAGATCTTAAGGATTTTAGCATCCAAAGGGCACCATTTCTGTGGTATATGACCAAGTTGATAATTCAATGATTTATTATGGTATGTAACTTAGAATTTTACTTAGCTTCCTCTAATTGTCAAAACTGTAATTTTTGGAAGGGAAGGAAATTATTATCTTAAGTTTTCCTTTCAGATAGAAGCCTGGTTGACTGTGTAGTCAGTGGACTAACAGCTAAAAAATCAATCACAAAAGTTTAAAACTATCAAGAAAAAATAATTTTGAAGGAATCAGTGACAAATGTAAGAAGTTTAGGAAAATAAGCTGGAGTTTGTTCTCTCTCCTCAAACTCTTACCCCTTAAATGGCTGATCCTACAGTTTAGTTGATCAAAGAAAAAATAATCTACAGGTAGCAGGATGAATCTTTCTATATGGTAGGAGCTGTATGAATTTTGCTTCAGAGTTCATACAGCAAGTTATAGAAGTGCTTAGGATACGAACACAAAGGAAGCAGCTTCATCTAGCTGTTCACCAGATTATTTGTTCATCTAGAGAAGATAGCAATTGAGAGATATAGTAAAACAAAGTTAAACAGTGTGTTCCCAGGCCCACCCCAACTCTTATCCCCGCCCCAGCTTGATTTAAGTGCTAGCAGTGCTGAGTATAAAAAGAAAGGTTTGGGTTGTTTTTCCTTTTTGGGAAATGGTGTCAAAGTGCATAATGTTGGATGATTTATGTGTTGCTGAGGCCTGTACAAGTGAAAGACAAACTTAATTTTTTTTTAAAGCTAAACCAGACATCTCTCTAACACAATCTGACTTTAATTGAACCCTTAAGCTTCAGGGATGTTTTCTTCTGTTCTTGCTCTTTTTTCTTACTGTTGTCAACTGTCTCCTTCACTGGAACATAGATAAAAATGATACTTCCTAGGCCAACTGCATTTGGACATTCTCTCACCTCCTATTGCATCATCTGTGAATGAGCATGCTACAAGGGGTTTTGAAGAATTATATTTACAAACACACATCCTTGTAAGGTGAAGGTGCAGAGAGAACAGGCATTGCTGTCAGAATTAATCAATTGTGTTGTTTTGAAAAAATGATCCTGAAGATATAAACCAAGAGGATATTTGATTTAAAGCATTAACTGGTCACTGACATCACCAGGACAATCCCATTACTGCCAACTTGCCTTGTTTATCTAAGAGATTGCTAAGAAAATAAGCTCTTTCCCACACGCACATGAGTCATAACATATACAGTAATAGGCATAAATGAACTTTCTCCATTTTCTTCATAACTGTTTAATGCATTTATGAGTAGAATACCTGGTTTGGGGGCCCTGTTTTTCTAACTGGGAAGTATCTACACAACAGGAAAGAAAGCAGCAGTGCTGAGTTCATAATGCTATTTCAGGGCCCCGACCTAAGTGCCTGAGGAAATGACAGAATCACCATTTATTTGGATCCTTGCAGTTACTGTGACGACAAATACACACTAATGGGAAACAAAGACAACCTGCTTGCCCAGAGAGGGTGGAGAAGAACTTTGCCAAATGGACTCTTCCTTGTGACTCCTTAAGTGACTTTATTGGTTTTAAAACCCTCTTTTGTCTTATTAGCTACTGAATGAATGTCTTACATTTAAAATGGACCCAGGCGCCTGGGTAGGTGAGTGCCTTATTATTTCGTTTTAGTTCTGTGGAAATGTATGAATGACTTGGAATACATTTCCTCCTCACCTCTGACTTTTAGAATTCTTAGCTTTCTTCAAGGCTTATCTCAGGTGCTGCCTCCTACAGGAAACCTTTTTTTGTTCCCCTAGCTGCTAGTGTTCCAGCTGCCTCAAAGTATCATGCGCATGTCATACACCCCCATATCCTTTATCTCTAGCATAAGATAAGCATCTTGAGGACAAAGATAATTTTTCATTTTGTCTTTGTGTCCCCTGTACATAGCCCGGATACAATAGCAAGGAATATTTGTTGCTGTTGTTCTTCAGTCATTTCAGTCATGTCCAACTCTCCACAACCCCATTTGGGGTTTTCTTGGCAAAGGTATTGCAGTGGTTTACTATTTCCTTCTTCAGTTCATTTTATAGATGAGGACACTGAGGCAAACAGGATTAAGCAATTTGCCCAGGGTCACACAACTAGAAAATGTCTGAGGCTGGATCTGAACTCAGTTCTTCCTGACTCCAGGCCTGGCATCCACTGTACCACCTAGGTGCCCCAGCAAGGCGCATAATAGGTACTTAATAAATGATTGTTAGGTTGAATTGTTTACTGTGCACAAAGCACTGAGATAGACATAGGGATACAAAGATAGATACAACACAGACCTTGTTTTCAAGGAGTCTTCAACATAATAGGATAAAGATATTATTCTACTGAAATGTCATCTTGAAGGCAGAGCCTATCTTGATTGCTTATGTTTGTATTCTCAGCATTTTGTACAGTCCTTGGCACATAGCAGGCACTTAATCATTTTTTTCATTCATTCACTCCTGTGAATGACTATGATGCAAGAAAGAATAAGCTGAGGGCAAAAGTGAGGTGTAGGCCAGGTGCTATGAAATCTGAGGAGGGAAAGATCATTTTTACTCATGGAACTGGAGGATAAAGAAAACTTCAGGGAGAAGATGGCACCTCATTTGATCATTGGAAGAAAGAAAGAATTCCAACAGATGGAGATGGTGGAGTGAGGGAGGGTCTTGTCCCATGGAGAATGCCATGAACAAAGAAGGAAGAAGACTAGATAAGTACATGAGGCAGACAGTAGTCCAGTTTGTAGAGAAAATGGAGCACATGTGAGGGCAATGTAAGAAAAGGTTGAACAAGTGGCTTGAAGCCAGACTGTGGAGGGCCTTGAATACTTCTACCAGGAATTTATAATTTATTTAGTAGAAAGCCATTGAGATTTTTGAGAAGAATTGTGTTAACATAGATGTCCTGCTAAGGCTTTCAAAATATACATTCAGGGTCAGAGGGCAGAGTCTCAGAACTAGAATGCTATTAGGAATGTCACTGAAGCTGTTTCTGAAAGGTCTTCTCATCACAGACCCAATCTTTACTAAAATATTACCAAGCATTTCTATGAGACATTAAGACATCTTGGGAAGGAACACACAGTCATATCCACTCTCCCAGCTCCCTGTGCATCTTCACATCATGAAAGAGACACAAAAGCATACTATGTTGTTAAAGTCTCTCCTCAGGCAACCCAGACAAAATAATGACATTCTTTTCATACTGACTGGAGCCTTATTCTTTGTGGATAATCCTCTAGACCAATAAAAGGCATGAAATGGGTCAGCAAGTCAAATCTATAGATTCTAGTAACACCTCTTCCTCTTTAAATATCCTCGATAATGCTTCCCATTGCACAGCAAAATGGTGCCTCACAATGCCACTCAACTTCAAGAGGGTTTGCACTGTCCACCTCCTCAGTGCTGAACCAGCCAGCTGCTTTCAGCTTCACCACTGCTACTCACTATGGTGCTGATAATAGGGGTGTATTAGAAAGATTACTCAGGCAGTGAAGTTAAGGATAGCTGGAAGATAGAATAGCTAAGCATGTATACTTATCCAACTATATTTAACTTTTTTAAATTTTCTTTTGATCTAGCAGAATTTGCTGGTTTTGATAGAAGCTTTGTCTTCAGGATGCATCCACATCAATTGTTTGGGGCAGTATGTTTCTGGGACCTGCTGTTCCAAATCACTGGAATATGTCATTAGTGCTTTATGATTTTACTCTTCTTATAATGTTTTACTGTCACTCATATGCTGTATGACTGCTCTGGATGTAATTGACAACACTTAGGATAGAGGACTCCAACTTAATGAAATTTCTGCTTTTGGGTATTCACAGTGTCTGGTTAGAGGTTATCTAATTCATCTCCATTATGTCATAGATGGACAAACCAAAGACTTGATACGTTAAATGACATGTCACAGTCAGTCACAGAGCTAATTTTCAAACCTAGGTTTTCTAACTTCAATTCAAGCGCGCTCTCTCTTTTTTTTTTTTTGGCTTTTTGGAGGGGGAAAGCAGGGCAATTTGAGTTAAGTGACTTGCCCAAGGTCACACAGCTAGTGAGTGTTAAGTGTCTGAGACTGGATTTGAACTTAGGTCCTCCTGATTCCAGGGTTGGTGCTCTATTCACTGAACCACCTAGCCACTCTAATTCAAGTACTTTTTTTAGCTGTGCTACATTTTGTATCTTGTATCATAGGATTCAGAGCTGGAAATGACTTTAGAGCTCTTCTGGCCCAATTCTCTTGTTTCACAGATGAGGAAACTGAGGCCCAAATATCTAAGTAGACTCTCATAGGGCCACAGAAATTATGAATAGAAAAGTTGATATCCCAAACTGGGATCTTTTCAGATCTAGTGCTCTATCACTAGACATGCCTTTCAGCATAGTGCTTTCTAACCTACTATTGCTCACATAAGGTAAAAGCTCCAGGTATGAAGGGAGAGCACAGCCACAGATGAACCCCAGACAATTTTTTTTAGAGAAATAATAAAGTTTACTTCACAGAAATTGGTCTGCTTTTCAGTTGTGGGTGTATGCTTCCTTCATCCCTAACACATTTTTTTATACCATCTCACCCTCCTCATAAAACCAGTAGAGAAAGTGGCTCCAGCAGAGACTTCTTGTTTGGTATGAAGAGTCTCAATGGAAGTCATAGGCTCTGCCAACAGCATTAGCATTTGGCTACTCTTGGATTATGAAGGGGTTTGTTAGTAGCAGGAATGGCAATAGTTCAATAAGAGCTGAGGGTGATGAAGAAAGATAAAATCAGGAACCAGATGCCCAGGACCAATAAGAAGGAACAAGAAACATTATGGAATACTGTGATAAGATTTAGAACTGTAGTCAGGATACTGATATCTTTTGGGACATGGCGTTTCTGTGGCAAGGAATCATGTTTTTGCCACACAGTACTGGCTCACATCACTGTGTAGCATTATCATGCCCTGGTCCCCCTCCCCCTGTTCCCAGGGTCCTGTCATTTTCTATCTATAATTTCATTTTCTATCAATAATCTATAAAAGGGCTTGCTAGTGCTCTATGGGAGATGGAAGCCCCTTCACTTGGAATGATTGCTGTGTCACTTCTTTCTTCCCCACAGTCAACTGAGTTTGCCTCAGGTATAAATATTCTTAGTTATGGCTTTTGTGATGGGTGACTCAGGCAGAAGGATAGAATTATCTCCTAGTTACAGTTGTTTTTGAGTTGATTCAGTCATGTCCAGCTCTTTGTGCTGCCATTTAAAATTTCTTGGCAAAGATACTAGAGTAGTTTGCCTTTTCTTTCTCCAGCTCATTTTAGAGTTGAAGAAACTGCAGCAAACAGGGTTAAGTGACTTGGCCCTGCAAGACTTGCTAGTGTCTGAGGTCAGATTTGAACTCATGAAGATGAGTCTTTCTGATTTCTAGCCCAGTGCCACTATGCTCCCTACCAGAGTTTGTAGCTTATCTTTGTACCATCACTGATTCAGGGGATGGACTTGCTGCCAGGCTCTGAGTCCACTGTGTCCTTTATTTACTTTGCCCCTTAGTTGCCTATAATGTGGCATGGAATGTTAGCATAGCAATTTGATTGAGATAGCTATTTTGTTTCTCTCCACTATTTATTGTTAGTCCTCTCCAGTTCTCAGCCAAAGGTTTGCTATTTTTGCAGGATATTCTGAGATACAGGTTATCTATTGAAAGGAAATATGAGTTAATTCTGTTATTCCTAAAATATAAAGCAGTGTCCCCATCATGCCAAAACATATCATTACATTGTAGAAAATAGAGTCATTTATATAAATGGATTGTCTTCATGATGCCAAACAGCTGGATTTTTGGTAATATTTGGATAAATTACTCAATACATCAGTTTTCCTATGAATGTTCAGCATCATATCAGCATATATGATTTTAAAAATTGGGCTTGTGATTTCATTGAAACTCTGAGTGAGATATTCTCTCTCTAAAGCAGATTGGTACCTTCTCTGCAACTTACAATCTTAGGGAATTGCTCAGGGCAACACAGCCAATATATATTGAAGGTGACTCCAATTCTTTCTGACTCTGAGGCAAGTCATCTCTTTGCTATACCACATTGCCTCCAATGAAACAGAAAAGTAGAGTAGATTCTGAGATGACTGAAGGAAAGGGGGCATCATCATGATAAAACATGTTATGTAGTATAGAAGACCTTCCTCTGCAAGATGTGACACTGAATACCTTTATTTGATGCAGAGCTGTGCTTTTATCAGTGGGGAGAATCCCTGTGGGAAAATACCCTCTACTAAGGCAGGTTGTGGCAGCTCTGCAACTAATAGACAAAGGACAACTTACAGTCTTGGAGAGGTACCTGGGGCACTGGGATATTATGTGATTTGTCCAGTTCAAACTGATAGCATGCATTACAGACAAGACTTGAACCCAAATCTTCCAATCTCTGGAAGTGCCCCCTCTCTCCACTGTGCATATTTCCTCTTCATCACAGCATAATCAGTAAATATTATTTTCCTAGTTTATTTGAACAACTCATTGTTGATTTTCTCTATGGTTAATACAGAAGGTGCAGACTTGTTGTAAGATAAGTGTCTAGAAGTACTATGGGAGAGATATTTTTAGAAGATGAAAATTTCAGAGTCCAGTTTGTGAGTTTAATCACTAAGTTTAAATTTCCCATTTTCTTCAATGAAATGTAATAAATTTTCTATTACCATCATAATCTTTAGTAGCCAGAGACTCCTAAATTGCTCAACTGTCCAAGAGTAAAGGTCATTATCTATGAGAATACAATCTCATTAACACTAATTAAAGAGTACTTTTATTGCATAATGGAAATACTTCATTGTCACTTCATATTTTCATTCACCATTTTTATTCTTGTCTTTCTCAAGCTTTCACAGAGCAAGGAACGTGTGGTAGCTTTAGAGTTGATAGGGATCTTTGAAATCACCTTCTTTCAACCCCCTTATTTTATTGGCAAGGAAATTGAAGCCCAGAGAAAAGAGATTTGTCAAAGTTCATGCAGGAAATATGTGACAGAACCAAGATTTAAACCATAAATGTCAATGCATTAAAAAAAAAGTTCTTGTTAATAATGAGGTGCTTTTTGAAGGTAGGAAACTAGATTATATGATCTTTTGAAGTTCTTTCTAGTTTAGCCATTCTATTAACTCTTCAAACTTAAATGGACTATAAGCTCCTAGAGGGCAGGACATGTTTACATTTTTGTATTTGTATATTAAATAGTGCCTGGCATACAGTAAGCACCTAATAAATGCCTTTTTAATTGAGTGCATAGGTGATCATTTTTTTTTGCAGTTTTCTTGAAGGTGATCTCACTTTCTAACATCCTAGGTATTAGTTATATATTTATTATGTAGAGCCATTAATTTCAGAGCTCGTGGTAGCTTAGAGGACATCAAGTCTGGCCTTACTTTACAGCTGAGGAAACTGAGTCAGAGTTTAAATGATTTACCCAGAATCAAACAGGTAGCAAATGTCTACTAAGTGCAGGATACAAAGCCAGGTCTTCCTGACTGTAAGTTCAGTAGTCTGTCCTCTACACCAGGCTACTTTCATCCAAAGATTGTAATTTCAATTTCTTTTCTGATCATTATAAAGTGCTTAGCACAGGACCTGGCCCATAGTGTTATATAAGTATTAGTTTTAACAGTAATCTTTATTATTATGTTGTGGCATTTAAAATGTTTGATATATGGCGGCTAGGTGGTGCAGTGAATAGAGCACTGGCCCTGGAGTCAGGAGGACCTGAGTTCAAATCTGACCTCAGACACTTAACACAAAAACTAGCCCTGTGACCTTGGGCAAGTCACTTAATCCCAACTGCCCTGCAAAAAGAAAAAAAAATAAAATGTTCGAGAGACATAGTTTCTGGGTAATATAATAATTTTATTAATAAGACCAGCATGTTATAAATAAAAGAGGTCAGGGACACTCTCAAATGACAATGACCCTCATGGCTGCAGACTCAGGGCTTATATGCCTTTTGAAGAAGGATGTTCCTGAGGGTAGCAATCAACTGATGGTTAAGAATCAATGAGAGAATGAATATTATAATGAAGGACTGGACCTATTTTAATGAACTTTGACTATGTCATTTACTTCTTTTTTTTTTTTGCTTTTTGGAGGGCAATTGGGGTTAAGCGACTTGCCCAAGGTCACACAGCTGGTTTTTGTGTTAAGTGTCTGAGGCCAGATTTGAACTCTGGTCCAACTCTGGTCCTCCTGACTCCAGGGCTGGTGCTCTACTCACTGTGCTACCTAGCCACCCCATGTCATTTACTTCTAAATTTCCCAGCCAAGGGCAATCTATCCCCACCCAAACCTGTGTAAACCACAGTGGGTTTCTCCACCTTAAATTAAATTCCTTGTAAGGTTGGGTGGGGTCTGACTGAGTTTGCTAACAAAATTAATCCAATCAGCAATGTTCTTCAGAAAATGAATTTTTGAAAAGAAGACTTTAGAAAAAAGAAGGAACTCTGGATCTCCTGAAATCATTGCTTATTAATAGTCATCGCTCTCATGATTCTCTTAATATTTATAACATGCAAAGCACAGAAATAGAAGAGGAGACAATTTTTGTGTTGTTATTTTTCTGCAGTTTTCTTGAAGGCAATCTTGCAGAGATAACTCAGTCTAAAAGAGAATTAAATAGCACTTTCTATCTCCTCATATTCTTGTTTGAAATGGCATTTCTGTTCAAAAAGAACAGGTAGAAATCTAAGCCTGTGCCTTTTTTCAGGATTACCTACAAAAACTTCCTTCTAATCCTAGCATCTTTTATCCCTGCTTCAGTCAGAAGCATGGTACACTTTGAGGTGTCTGACTACTTCTGACTCTAATTGTGCATCTTTGGCCCAAAATGCATTCAGTGGTTAGAAGTCTAAAAGAGGTTAGAGGGCAAAAAGACCCTGAAATTCCACTCTGGCCTCAAACTACTTGAAGCCTGCAGTCTTGTCTACCTTGACCAGCTGATGTTTTGAGCACTGAATGATTCCTTTATGTCCACATTCATTGCCTGACTTGCCTTTGGTTACCCAGGTCAATAAGGTTTTCTGGAGCCCAAAGGCTTCCCCCTTGCCTTATAATCCTCACTCTGTCGTGACTATATGTCCACATTATATACAATGTTGCTGTGTTTTCCAGTATTTAAATGTACTGTATGAAACTGTTAAATTGTAAGTTCTTTGAAGGCAGGAAGCACATCTTATTCTTTTAAAAATAATTCATAAGGGTCTTCGTGCATAGTTGGTGTTCAACAAATACATATTAGACAATTGGTTTGTTCTTTTCCATAATATACAGAATAAAGACATCCCAGACTTAATTTACAAATGGAAATTTTGTGTGTATCATATCATGTCATGTGGTATCTTTCTAGGCCACAATGTTGATTTTCCTGCTCCTTCCAGTCAATAAACTGATTGAATATAGTGAAGTGACTTTAATAATTACCAGGATATCTGTTCTTTGTATCTTTAATCTCGGCAGCTGAATCTAGTTAACACCGATTAGCAGCCTCAGTCATGACCCAGACTCTAAGACCAATCTTGGTCCTAGCTAGGAGAACAGTTGCTAACCAGGTCAGCATCAGGTCAGTCTTACTCTTGTTACTGCACTAATATTGGTATCCTAGTGACTGAGTTTCCATAGTTTTTCTGTGATAGGATCTATCTGTGACCTATATCTCTGAGGCACCTACTATATTTCACTGCATAATCAACGCCACCACATAATTACTGCCACAGCATAACTGTTGCACCCTGTTTTTCTCACTCCAAAAATTGGTTTATAACCTTTCATCCCATAATTGTGCCATGGTATAATTCTTTTTGTCATGCCACTTAAAAGGTAAACAAAGCAGTAATGTATTCACCAGTGGCATGTGGTTTCAAATTTGTCTCTTGTGCAAGTGCGACCAATGAGCCTAGAATTCTCGGTGCATGTGCATTGTCAGTGTATTTCCAAAAGCCAACTTGCCTGGTTTGTTTAGAAGGCTGCAGTACTAATGATATTGTCACTCAACCCAATGAAGAGCCATAGACGCAAAAGAAGCAGGCAGGCGGGTAGGCCAAGCTGCTCTGAGTAAGTCATGACTTGCATCTTCCCCATTTTGATATATATTCACAAGTATTACATGCATCCTAATCTTGCACGAAAGACAGTTGAGAAATAAATGTTTTTTAAGTAATATTGGCACAACTAAAAAAAATCACGTAGTCACACCGCACTTTTTGAAAAAAAATTTAGCATAAAACCTGTTATGATTATGTAGTGAAATATAGTAGGTTTCTTGACTGCCCTTAAACCCCAGGCTTCCTTCCCAATATGGAGTCCTTAGTACCCTACTACTTGACTTTGCTGATGCCACCTGTGTACCTTCTTGGATTTTCTCCAATTTGCTATTGCTTAGGTCTCTAACAAATACTTACCTCCCCACTATTTGTAAAGAAACTTTGGACCTTGGATTTTGTTTCAGACTTGGCTAATGGTACTCACATCCTGTGAGCTCATCTCTGGGTTCAGGCCTGCCTTCCAATTAATGCTCCATTGCTAGGAAAAACCTGCCCTGGGCTTTGCTTTCAATATCGAGACCTTGGCTTTCAAACAATCTTGCGCATCTTTCAGGATTTATGGTCCCAAGCCTACTGTCTCGGATTCCTTTTATTGACACTGGTAGTATAAGAGATGTTTCCTTATCTGCAAAAGGAAGATGATAATAGCTTATGGGACCTAAGTCCCAGGATCATTGTGAGGATCAGATGAGATAGTATTTGTAAAGTGCCCAATACATAGTAGGTGCTATAAAGTGATAGGTCTTATTAGTATTACATCACATTATAGTTACTCAAGATATCTTTAAATATTGGTTATGCTCATAACTGCTTTGAAATCATTAAACTGCTGCTCTATCACAGTTATCATGTCTAAAAATCATTTAATAGAAACCTATCTTAGACTTATAAAGCAAGCTATAGAAACTTCAATTTCATTTGCAACAATATATATTTGCAAATCAGCATTTTCAATACGAAATTGTCAACACAAAAGATAAAAATTGACTGGATGACCACCATGATATGTGTGTTGCCTCGTCATACACAGATCACCCCAAAGTTTAATGTAAAAACAAATTCAAGCTAAGAACGGAAGCCTTCACTGTGTTAAAAAAAACACCTTTAACTTGCCTATTTGTATTATATTATAATTTAATTTGGTAATAAGGAAGCATGTGTATTACTATGTCACATTAAAAAAAGGTTTTGATGGCTGTTATTGAAATATAATTATTTTCTTTTGTAATTCTATGCATATTATACACCTTAAAATATTATTTCAGGAAGGGGCCCACAGGCTTTACTAGATTGCCAAAAGTTTCCTATGATACAAAAAGGTTAAGAATCCCTTGCTTAATATTTCTATAAATTTGAATTTTTGCCAGGTTGATTGGGGGAAAACTCTCACAAACTTCCAGATAACTTCTCATCAAGAATAAAACTGAGTGCTAAACTGTCTAGTTTAGAGTTTAGTGATCAGCCAAAACCCAAATACCTATGAGATAAAGTTAACCAGATTAAGGAACTGTATGAATTAGGGCTGATTTCTGAATCATGAAGTAAAAAAGGAAACATTACTATTATTTCCGTCGAATGCACTGAACATCATTTCCCCTTCATTAGCAAGAGAATAACATTTGTTGGCCATTTCCAAAGCTAATGAAATAACTAGAGGAGCAGAGATCAATCTCCACAGATTTACTGAGCACTAACTGGACTCAGAAACCCAGATAAGGTCTATTTACATTCACATCAGACGTTAGAGCTTCTACTTCCAAGTCCAGGGGCGCAACTGTTTTAAACATATTTGCATGGCAACCATTTTATCACTCAGATCAAACATGTCTGGAAAATAAACACAGCCTGCCTCTGGACGGAGTTCATTAGGTGAAAATACGACCAGACTTGGGAATCTATTTTGGAATTGAGATTGCTCCACTCCCCTACTCGTGGTATGACAACAGCTGCTGTTCCGTTAGTATTTTGGCTGACAGCTACAGGTGATGAACACCCGACATCAATACTGACCACATTATCCAAATATGCCAATATTGATTATAATCACTTGCTTTTGCCTTCCTTCCATATAGCTTTTAATGCACAATGCTCCATTTTCCTCCTCATTTCAACTGTGTAGTCATTCACATCTTTCAGGACATACAGTCTCAGTGGAACACATATGTTACTGGTGATGTATTGAAATGGAATCTCCCCAAAAGGAGCACATGGAGCATCAGACTAGACCAGAAAGGAGGAGGGAGAAAACTGTAATACAATTATATGATGTTTTAGAAAGTTAAATATTCTCACACTAAAAAAATAACAAAATACACTAAAGCCTATAATTAGTCATTAAAACCATAACACCTTTGATAATCCCAATGGGAGTTATATTTCAATCATATTGTTATAACTTTTATGACATGTTGGGTTTTAAAATTAAATATGTTTTATATGAAAGTAGTATTGTAATAATATGGATAGAGTGCTGCATCCAGAAGACCTGGGTTCTAGACAGCTAGATGATTTAGTAGAGTGTCGGACAATTCAAATCGTACCTCGGACATCAGCTGTGTAACACTGGGTGAGTCACCTGCTCTTTCAGTCTCAGCTTCCTGACCTGTGAAATGGGGAGGTGGTAAGCACGTAATGAATGTTGATTGGATTGGATTAGACTAATACCACCTCCCTTACAAGGTTGTTAGGAGGTTCAAATGAGATAAAGCCCATAGTAAACTTTAAAGGACTATATAAATGTGAGCTATTATTTTTACTAAGTCCTGACTCTGCTCTTTATTACCTGTCTGACTATGGTTATATCACTTAACTTCTTCAGGTCCTCTCCATTTCTGCATCTGGAAAATGAGGTATTGGACCTTATAGCCCCCCAAGTTCTCTTGCTATTGCAAATCTATCATTCTATGAACTGGACACAGGGTGTGGTTCACTCAGGCTCTTCACCTTAGTCAATCTGGACTGGGTATTAAGGAGTA
Source organism: Pseudocheirus occidentalis (assembly GCA_028646575.1). Taxonomy (NCBI): domain Eukaryota; kingdom Metazoa; phylum Chordata; class Mammalia; order Diprotodontia; family Pseudocheiridae; genus Pseudocheirus; species Pseudocheirus occidentalis. The sequence goes on along the minus strand of CM053593.1, from coordinate 239,837,166 downwards.
CAGTAAAATAAAATATGACTGAAATATGTAGCATATAGGCATGCATAATCTGCATAGTTCTATGAGTAGTAGATGTGTTGGAAGCATAAGTACTTGACTCATAATTTTGTCTTTGAACTATGGTTAAACTTTGCTGTTGTTCAGTTGTTTTAGTTGTGTCCATCTCTTTATGACCCCATTTGGGATTTTCTTGGCAAAGGTACTGGAATGGTTTTCAATTTTCTTCTTTAGCTCATTTTATAGGTGAGAAAACTGGGGCAAACAGGATTGAATGACTTGCCCAGGGTCACACAGGTACTAAGTATCAGAGGTCAGATTTGAACTCACAAAGATGTCTTCTGCCTCTGGGACCAGCACTCTATCCAATGCATCACTTAGCTACATGACTAAACTGGATCTACTATATATTTTGATTACATTGAACTCAGGGGTGGTCATGTTGAGACAGTCAGATACATACTTAATATGGTACAGATATATTCACAGAAACTTGTCTCTCTACTGCCGTGAAATTTAATTCACTTAAGAGCAAATACTTTCCCCTCCCCAATAAATCACATCCTTTAATGGACCTGAAAAGGGATAATGAAAGTGATTTATGATGGTTGCTTTAGGACTTGGCCTCTAAGACATTTCTGTTTGAAAAAAAAATCTTGTACAACTACAACCCATATATCAATTTGGCCTCAAGCCTTGACATAACAGGTCGAGGTATGATTTCAGAGTCTCTCAAGAATCTTTTTTGTCCCCTAACCTGGGGACACTCCAAGGGCATCAGTATGTTGTTTTTTTTTTCTCCCTCTTAGAGGATATCTCTGCTCTCTTGTAGTACAGAGACTGCTAAAACATCAAATTCAGGGTCTGACAAAAACATAAAGAATGGGATTGTAAGTAGGCCCTTTAACTCTCAGAAAACTTTTTTCTCTTTTATGGTGGACATCAAGCAACTCTCTTTTCTGGTGGATTTTATCTTCCCTTGGCACTCATATATAGTTCCCATGAATCACAGTACCATTGAAGAAATTGGTCCAAGTTGCCCTGCAGTGAATGCTGTTTCTTTCTGTACTGATCTCTCTAGTACCATTAAGGTCAATGTCCTCAAGTTTTCTCCTATCTATTACATCTGTCACCTTTTCAGTGTGCAGGTATTATAGTGGATAGAGCACTGAACGTGAACTAGGGAAGACCCAAGTTCAAATCCTGCCTCAGACATTTGCCAGCTATGTGATCCTGGAGTAGTCATTAATCTTTATTACCCTCAGTTTTCTCATCTGGAAAATGGGGATATTAATAGCACCTGCCTCACAGGGTTGTTGTGAGGATTGAATAAGATAACAAATGTAAAATGATTCTCAAATCTTAGAGCACTATATAAGCTAACTATGATGGTTATTCTTATCCGCCTGATACTATGTTCTCAGTAAATGAGGTCCCTGAAGAGGCTACGTGGATATACAGGGCTATGTCTGGGTGTTTAATCTGTTTCCATCTTTTCTTCCCAAGGTCTTCACTTTCTTTCATAATCTAGAATCAGATTTCTTCTTGCGGTGCACCCTGAGCATGACCCATGAATGAAAAGCGGGGCAGGTCTTACCACATGCATGCTGCAGCCCCGACTCTATTATTCAGGAGTCAATCATCTCTTCCTTTTTTCCCTAGTGATGATATTGCTTATCAGATCCTCCCTCAGAGGAGAAATAGCAGCAGGAAGATGTCATGAAACCTAATTTTATTTGTTAGAAACTCTAGTAAAAGTTTAGATGGCAAAGGTAGTTGAAACTACTGTATAAGCAAATTTCTTGGGTCATCAACAGATTTCAATTATCCACCGCAGTTTTAAATACACATTACTACAGTTAAGAGGTTTCTTTTTTTCTTTTTCTTTTGTAATCTAGACTTGCGATTTTATTGGGTTAGTATCTCCTAGTAGAGAACCAATACAAATCAGCAGCTGTTGTGTCTCAGAGGGTTGGTTGCTTTGTACAACTAAGAGATTAAATGATTTACCTAAAGTCAAAGAGCCAGAATGCGTCAGAAGTGATACTTCGCAGGCATTCATAGAGAGCGGGCTGGCACAGCTAAATTATCCTTTATGCATTCCTGTCCGCAGCTTGAACCCAGTATGCCTTATCGAGAGCTAGCAGAGTGAAATCTTTTCCGTTCTCCAAAATGAAGTATTTGTGTATAAATGAATGAATGAACAAACAAAAAAGTATCAAGTACTTACTATTGTGCCAATTACTGTGCAAAGCACTGGGACCACAAACTGAAAAATCAAGGCAGTTCTTGCTCTTGAGGCGGGGCAAGCAATAAATAAAAGAAAGATTAGCTTTAGGGAGGATGGAAAGGTCTCAGGTATTGAGAATGCAGCAGCATCACCTTGGGCCTCAGTCTCCCCATCTGGAAATGTTAACTAAAAGGGAGTTTTTGAAATACTAAAAAAACCCAACAGCATCCAAATTCCCTATAGAGATTATTTAGATCATGTGACTGCTTTCTCCTTATCTTTAGTATCGTCAACTAAGTGCCTATAGTGCAGAAGAATAAAGGGTAGCTCCAAATAATTAGATCAATGCAACAAATGAGGGATGCCCTTCCTCCTCTTCCCTCTAAAATGAGTATATTTCATACCAACTTACATAAACCCCCCTATTAAAGGTCTACTATGTATAGCATTAGCCCCTGGGGAAGAAAATTTAGCTAAGAAAAGGTCCCTGACATTAAAGCTACCTGTAATATGAAATAATTTATGAAATGAAGTTAGAAAGATGGAATTGCTTTGGAGGTATTTAAGTGTAAGAATAAGACTTGGAAATTTACTTCATAGGCAATAACTACTGATGGGTTTTGAGCAAAGAAGTGAATGAGTCTTGCTTAGAAGTACATAATGAATATTTGTTAAATTGAATTTGAAAAATTGTTAAATGGAATTGAATGACCAGGTCTATAGATAAGGAAAAAAGTAAATGGTATGAAATACAGTGTGGAGGAAGGACACTGGGGGAATAGGAAGATCTGTTAGGAGATTATTGCAATATTATAGGCAGATAGATTGTAATCAGTTTCTGTGATGGCAGTGGGACTGGAGCAGATGAATTGGACATGAAAGATATTTTAGAGGTAGAATTAAAAGGGTTTGATGATCGATTGGATACGCAATCTCAGGAAAGAGGAAAAGTAATAATATAATTACATATAATTATATTATTATTATATTAGTAATAATATAATATATTATATTATATTAGTAATAATATAATTATAAAAGTAATAAAATAATTGTCTACATTTTGAACACTCTATCCACTGGGTTACTGAGTGCATATAATAAACAATTAATAAATCTTTATTGACTGACCTTTGTCTTGAATGTCTTCTCCCATGCCCATGCAAAGCAAACTGGAATGTACAAATCTTAGCAGAGGCCTGTTTCCAGCTTAGTTCCAGAAAAAAGGATCAGTCTTCAAGATAAAACAGCTATAGACAAACAACTAAGCATAATAACCAATAAATAAATCATAGTTGTGATTTTTGACTTCACTGATTTAGTGAAGTACATTAAATTACAAGTAAACTCATAGCTTTTTCACAGTTTACATACCTAGAACCCAGAACTGACCTTGCCTTGGGACGTTTTATAACCCTTCTATTTACCTTGTACAGGTTGTCAAAACTCAGGATATTTCATTCTTCTTAAGTTAAACTTCAATGTCAGGGTCCATACATAATTTTTTTAATGAAAATTATTAACTCTCAACAGAAATATGTTGGAATTTTATCCTTGGCATGAAATCAACTGACTTAGATCTGATAGCTAGTGGAGGAGATGAGGTTCAAATAAACTAGATACTCATTCTTAAGAACCACAGGTGGGGGCCACTAGGTAGTGCAGTGAATAGAGCACCGGTCCTGGAGTCCGGAGGACCTGAGTTCAAATCCACCCTCAGACACCACTCTCAGACACTTAACACTTACTAGCCATGTGACCTTGGACAAGTCACTTAACCCTAATTACCCTGCCTTCCCCCCTCCAAAAATGAAAAAAAAAAAAGAACCACAGGTGACCAGGTCATGATCTGGATTAATGTGCAATTGAACAGTACATGTCAAAAGTTGCCACCACTTTCAAGGGGGCAAACCAGAGACCAGCAAATTAAAGAAATAACTTCATTTTTCTCATTTCATTTTGTGTTCCAGAGCTTATGGAAGGGCTTATGGAAAATGTTTTTTCATTACTTTATGTAGTAGTTAAGCCATGATAGGAGTGCAATGTTTTTCTTGTTTTTTTAACAGAATGTTTAATACACTAACAAGAGATCAGGATTTTGGTGACTTTCACTCTTCCACTGGGTCCCAGGAGGAATTTAAACATTGAATAGGGGGAGGACTAGATCACCTCTAAGGTCTTTTCCAGATACAAGATTTTAATACTATATGATTTAATATTTCATGAATAAGTAGGAAAGTCACCACAGTCCAAGGAATGGTCAGAGAGATTACTAATACAGAGCATAGCTCCCAGGGGCCATAAATTCCTGTTGACACCTGATGGACTCTCAACTTCGACTTGACCCTTATTCATTTTATCTTCTCCTTCCTCTGTGTCTTTTTCCTGCTATTCCTCCCCCATACTTGTATTAGACATCACCCTTAGTCTCTCTTAATCAGGTAAAGCCCTTTCCTTCCCTCAAAACCAACTCTAATGTTCTCTCCTTTGTAAGGCCTGGAACTCTTCTCTTCCTCTTGTGAAAAGTGAACTCTTTCAATAATTTCTCATATTGTTTTTGTCTGGATCTTTCTTATGTATTTTATCCCACTTTTCTTTTTTTTCACAGTTATATACATGTAGTTTGGTACAATGGAAAGAGGACAAGATTTGGAGTCAGTAAGACCTGGACTCAAATCGTATCTCAGACATTTATTAGCTGAGTGATGCTGGGAAAGTCACTTGACTTCTCTCAGTCCTTTAAGGAGTTTTTTAAATGAGGGAATTGGACCAGAAAGTCTCTAAGGTCCCTTCCTGCTTCAAAATCTACAATTGGCATCTTTCCTATCTACTAGATGTAAATATCTTTAAAACAAAGTCTGTGTGATAGAGACAGACATATAGTAAAGTACTATATCTGGAGTCAGGAAGAACTGAGCTCAAATCTGACCTCAAACACTGTAGCACCAATGCAGTATTCACAGATTCCACAATCACTATAAATATACCTGCATAGTGCTTGATCACAAAATATAATAGACTCTCCATATAGAAGACAGAATTAAAACATTTATTTGGACACCAAAAAAACAAATCCCAACACTAGGAAATTGAATCCATCATGGCAACATAGAAGTTAATGCACAATAATGTAGCAGAGAGCCACATCATCCTTTATCCTTCCCACAAACCAACACAAGACCAATATTTACTCACAACCCTATCTACCTCCCTCAGGAGCATCCTCTCCTACCAATCGTCTAGCTTGCTGTGACTCCCTGTTTCTTGTGTGCTCTGATACACCCTTCAGCAAACTCCTCCCACCACAGGCTCCATGTGATTACATTCAGCCTATTAGG
>CM053593.1:239798940-239831101 GCA_028646575.1 Pseudocheirus occidentalis | reverse complement strand
ATGGGGAGGAAGGGGAGAAAAATTTATAACTGAAGTGACTATGGAACAGAATCTTGTAACCTAAAAGTGAACAAACAAGTTAATAAAAATAAAATAAAATAAAAAATTTAAAAAAACCAGACTCAGAGCAGTTGTAAGCACAGATAGCAAGCTCTGCAAAAAAAGTAAGGCCTTGATTTGGTTTCCCAGAGCCCACCAATTATTAAGGGAGCACAGAACAGTTAACTATGATCTAACTGTGTCAGGAAATATAAACTACCATGGATGATTCCCAGGCTATCTACTATTATTAGTCTCATGAATATTCTAATCAACATAGACAATGCATTAACTCATGCCAAGAAATCATACATTTCCAGATTTCAGAGGGAATGGAGAAGGCCACTTCCAGGTTACTAATGATCTATGGGAAAAAATGCAAGGAGAATGGTGTAGTATGTGATCTTGGCATAAAACAGCAGTGTTGCTACTCAGACCTTCACTTGTGCTATCCTGGTTTTCAGGAAGCCTAGCCTTCAATTTGGGTTAAACTCTGTTTAGTTATACATGTACTACTGCATGGACTTCAAAAGGAATTGTGTGCCTGGAAAGGGTGGTAAGATTTGGCCCAAGTGCACATACTTAAGCCAACAATGTGACCCTTACTAAGATATAAACAAGTAGAAATGTAAAGCATGTAGTTTTGCCTTTTCAAAATTCTTTCATGACCAAAGCATACTATCTGTGAGGATCACCCATTGGTGCTAAATTCACCACTGGTGTGGCTACAGATATCTATATAACTATAGATAAAGATATAGATAGATGTACTATTTGTACATGACTAGATTTATTCACCATACAAACAGTTCAAGGAATCCTAAATTTTTAAGCAGTTTTAAATTATTTTAAAAATAACTAGGATAAATTTTGTAAAACTAAATACCCTGATTTTCCTAAAATCATAATAAAAAATTTTTAGCTTCACAAAGGTAGAAAAAATCATTCAGAGGCTTAATTCATTCTTCCAAACACATACACACAGACACATATACACAAGGTATTCTTCAGAGTCAGTTCTAGATCAATTCCTTTTATTTGACTAAACAGATGCCATCATGATACAATTATAAGAACACTAGATTTAGAATAAGGAACCTGGGTTCAAATCCCAGCTCTGCTACTTGCTACCTAAGTGACACTGAACAAGTTTCCTCATCTGTAAAATGGGACTGAAGGAGTGTATAAGGTCTTAAAGGTTTCTTCCTGCTCTAAATCAAAGATCTGAGCACCTGGAGTAAGTCAGCTAACATCTGTGGATGTCTGCTTCCTCAACTATAAAATAGGAACTCTGAGAACACTTCAAGAACCTTCATTGGTCCTTCCATCTTTAAATCTGATCCTTCATACATACTTGGACATTTTAATATTTTATTTAGCAGAGAATAACTATTCAGATAATGAGTTTGTGTCCTGTTTTGTGGAATACCTCTTCTATATAAATACAATTATCTAGGTCTCCCAATAACTTACAATAGCCCCAAAGTTTTTGTAGGATTCAATGGTGAACACAAGAAGCAATCCTTGATTTAAAAAAAAAAAAGGTGGCAGTTCATGGAACAAGAAAGAGCATCCTTCTCACAGGAAAAATTCAGGTTTCTCTTAAATTAAGATAGACAAAAAAAATGTTTATTAAAGGATCATGACTTCAATTCCATTTGAGTTGAAAGGAATAGGATATGTTACAGTCGTATGTAAACAATTACCCAACTTATGAACAACCAGTTTGAAACAAGGTTTCAGACAGTTTTTGAATGGCTCCCCCCTACCATGGAAGAATCAGGGAGTGATTCAATAAGGACTGTGGTCAGAGCCCAGGCAGAAAGAAGCATATGGGGTGAGACTGTCATGAGGTCAGAACCAATGGCACAAGGTGTACCGATGTAATCAGAGAACAGGCCAAAGGAGAAGCAGAAAGGAGCAAGGCATGAGTACAGCAATACAGACCCCATGTGGGAATTTCCTCTCCTTTACCACATGGACAGCTAGCTAGTTTTAGTAACTGTGTAAAGTCTCTGACTGCTGGGATTGGAGTAGGGTGAGGATTTCATTTGTAATTCACTCCAAATATTGTGCAAGGGGGCTAAACGGTCTGATTTTTTTTCTTAATAGCCTAGTCTTTGTCTAGTAATAAATTAGAATCAGTTTTTTATTTCAATTGACAAGTACACAACCCCAAATCTTTGTGACTGGTATGGGATTCTTTCAACAGAGAGACTGTGATGTATCTGAATGTTTTGCCATAGCTTACAAAAGGATATCATTCATAAACTTATCATCACATACAGTAGAACAGTGAGTACTAAAAGGCAGTATCAGATAAATTGAAATCTATGAGAAAGTTCCTCCCCTGTAGGAATACACATAGATGAATAATTAGCCCTCTCTGTCTTACCTGACAGCAGCACTCTAAGTTCCTTGGTGAGTGACAGCTTATCCTTCTAGAAGTCCAGTGAATTGTCCCACAGTACAAATTAGCTGGAAGTCCAAGAAAACTCTGTGAAATTCACAGCAATAGATTTTTCCCACTCCCCTAGATCTGTCTAAGCAGCAGATAGAGTCATGCAGGGAACCAAGAAGAAGGAAGAGATATACTTTTGTCTCCCTGCAACCCCGATCAGCAGAGACAGGAGATCGTACTCTCTCAAGTCTCCCACCCAGACTTTTGTTTAAAAGTTTTTTCAACTGTTGCTAGGTGTTGTTTGGCTCCGGCAGTTTGGTTCTGAGATTATGTTTCCCCCTCTTCTTGTTCTCTTCTTCCCACACTGTTCGAGCAATGACTTTGTAGAGCTGGGCTCGCTCGGGCTATATTTAACCAGTGTTCTCAGCAAGTCAAGCTTGTCAACAGCTGAAAAGTTTGGAGCAGGCTTTTCTGAGCTCTTCGGCAGCTGAGTGAAGGAGTTATCAGTGGCCACAGCCCTCTCTGCACAACCTTGCTACTGCCTCTGCGAAGGATCGTGGGGAAACTGTCAAATCCTTTTATGGTCTTCGGGTGATTTCACTCTGGTGAGGTAATTATTGTTTGAAGCACTAAGTACAGGCTAGCATTGGGGATTTCTGCTTGACATTCTCAGAAGAGACTAGAGATTCATTAAGGGTTGCAGCAGTTCACCGGGAACTACATTTCTCCCCCGTTGGGCTTTTCTTGAGTAAATGCTATAGGACAGATTCTGTGTTCTATACATTTCAACGAATATCCAAGCATTTGGGAAAAACTAAGAAGAGAACCTTTCCTAACACCATTTCATATTAGAGTGCTAAATTCAAACCTTAACTACTTGCGTGGCCACGTCAGCCAAAGCTGTAGACTGAATGGAGTTTTGGTTTGGGTTTTTAAATAATTGTCAAGATTATTTTAACACAATTTAATGAAATACTTTTTCTTTCTTTTCTCTTTTAATAAAGATCAGCATTATTGTACAGACCCTCCTGATTCAAAAGAAGATATGTATGTATGACACTACAAAGACATTGGATTCAGGATTCTAATAGTCACTGAGGAGACAGCATGGTTGTCAAATGGAAAGAAGGGCTGACTCTGGAGTCAGAGGTCCTGGGTTCAAATCTTACAACTGATATTACTTGTGTGACTTTGGCACAACCTAGCACAATTTCAGGCACATAGTAGGTACTTTGTAAATGTTAACTCTTATTTTCACCTGGTGTTTAAATCACTTGATTTAATAAACCAGTTTCATTCTCCATAAGAAAGAGCTTTGGATAGATGGCCTCCAAGGTCCCTTTTATGATCTGATAACCTCAGCCTCATATGATCTCACACATTTCAAAACTCATTTTGACTCAATCTAAGCTCGCATTCTAAGAACGTATCCCGTACAGATGCACAGTCTTCATTTGCTTCATCTGGTATCTTCACATCTGGGATCATATCTGTGCAAGCAGCATTATCAGCTAAGTATATCATTGAGTAGTTCATTAGAGCTACCCTTTGAATAATCATGCACATCCATGTGGAGCAGATGCAGTCCCAGACATCAGAGGCCTTAGGAAATGTAGGTAGTGGGGACAACTGGGAAGAATGTGATAGAATAAGCCAACTAGAATATTGTCCTGACAAACATCTCACCTAAAGAATTCTCTGACCACTTCCTGGTAGTTTATAATTTTAAGGGGAATTTCTTATTGGCATATAATTTCAGGTAGATCAGAGACCACATATAGAAGCAAGCTGCTTCAGACTGTTGACATTATCTTCAGTATCAGTGGCAGAGAATGCCAGGCAAAAGATCTGTCATTTTGTCAATTCCCACCACTTCCTAGGGTTGACCACATATGTTGTGAGGCAGCATGATACAACAGGAAGAGGCTTAAATTTGGTATCAGGGGTCTTGACTCAACTTGCTACTTCTGTGACTTTGGGCAAGTCACTTAATTTCTCTAGGCCTCACCTATAACATAGGTTCCCAAAGTGGGTGATACTACCCTATATGGGGGGTGCTGGAATGATCTAGAAGGGTGGTATTAATCTTGGGTGCCATTGGGTGGGTATTGAATAAAAATAAGGGGGTGGTTGAAGCATGAGGAAAGAAGATAAGACAGGGGTCAAATCTGGCCTCAGACACTTAATGAATACTAGCTGTGTGACGTTGGGCAAGTCGCTTAACCCCAATTGCCCTATCCTCTCCCCTCCAAAAAGAAAAAAAAAAGATAAAAAAATTTTGAAAAACCATTCATATATGTTTCATCTGTTGTGTAACAGAGTTAAAGTCATAGTGAATACATTATTTTCCAACACACACACACACACACACACACACACACACACACACACACACAAAATGCTAGTTATGCCCCATCAGTGGTCAAGTTCACTGACAGGTCTTAACAAGCAAATGTTGGTAAACATGCTTGTCAACCATTGTAGGGAAGTTCAGCCTGCATTGGCAGGGAATAGGCGTGTGTAATGACTTGTTTACAATGCAGTACTATACAGTTACATATTTTTAAATTGCATCATCAAAATTTCAATGCAGGAAAAAAACCAAAAATTTATAATAAATTATTAAATTTAAGTTGCATTATTTTTAAAGATATTTTACATTTTTTGAAATGTCACAATTATTTTTAAAAAATTGAAGAGTTAAAGAAAGTAGATTTCCACAAGGCTGCTGAGTAATTTTTTTTAAAGAGGGTGGTAGACCAAATAAGTTTCAGAACCTCTGATCTATAAAATGAGGAGGTTAGACTATATGATCACTGAGATCACTTCTAGCTCTGAATCTAGAATTCCACTAGAACAGCCCTAGTGACTGCCTGAGGAATACTGAGATTAAGTGACCTACCCAAGGTCACACAGCTAATATGTAACAGAGATGGAATTTGAACCCAGGTCTTCCTGCCTTCAAGGTCAGTTCTCTCTCACTATACCACACTGCCTCATATATCTAGTAATCATTCATTGTACCATAGTAGGTCTAAGGTGAATTCGGTATAGGATATTTGGGACAGAGCACATACTCATCTTCATGATAAAGTATCGTTCACTTCTGGGCTTGTACTGAGTGCCCAAAGACCTCAACGTAGCACCATCCAGCTTTAACTCTATTCTGGGTGCAACAACATTGTCTTCCAATCTCAGTAAACTCAGGGTCCTTCTCCCTTCAGTCGCTGCTGCACCCGCCTGCAGTGACATTTATTCAGACTCTTATCTCAGCCTTTCTGGGTCTCAGCCTATCAGGAAACGCAAAAAATAGACTAGTCTCTGAGGACAAAGTGCTCGCTCACGTGAAATGAACTGACACTTCAAGGACACAAGGGAATCATTTAGAAAATTAGCTCTTTCAGGACATTAAATGGTACCTTAGGGAGTTTATCACTTCACACAAAGGAACAATTCACTTCCAGGCCAAGTCTCCACAGTCAAAATAAAGCACAGAACTGAACCAATTACCCAGATTATCAAGCCCTTACCCCTCAAAAAAAAAAAAAAGAAAGAAAAGGAAAGAAAAGAAAAGAAAAGAAAAGAAAAGAAAAGAAAAGAAAAGAAAAGAAAAGAAAAGAAAAAGCCCTCACTTTTGGTTTCATCATTATAATCATTCAGTTGAGAGGGTGAGTTTAAAGTTTCTGTTTAAAATTACCCAGATAATTACTCTAGTTTTCTTCACTTCTGTACTAGAGAAATACCCACAATACTTTTTCTTGAGTCTTATATAGTATCTATTTCTTTTTACTGCTACTATTGGTTAAAGGAGGGAAAGGGGTCAGGAGGAAGAGGAAAAAGTATTGCGGATTTTGAGGAGGTTTTTTTTTTCCTTAATAGTCCAATCATTGAATTTCAAACTTGGAAGGGACTTCAGCAAACCATCTAGACAAGTTGTATCTAGAAAAGAATCTTCTCTACAACTTATCTAACAAGTAGTCATTCTACAACTACTATTACTACTGCTACCAGTGCTACTACTACTAACAACAACAATAATAACAATAAACAACTCAAATTTGTATGGAGTCTTAAGTTTTGCCAAGTATCTTATGCACACACACATATGTAGAATCTTATTTGAGCTTTACAATAACTCTAGATAATAGGTGATATTATTTTCTCCATTTTACAGCTAAGGAAACTGACTCACCAGGGGTTACCCAGCTAGGGGTAATCTGAAGCAGGATTCAAAACTCATGAATTCCTGACTCTAAGTCCAGCACCATCTATTAGGCCACCCAACTGTGTAAGTATTATGTACTATGTGCTAAGTATTTTATACATTTAGATAAAATTAATTAAGGTTAATTTATTTCCTTAATTCTTAATACAAATGGATATCTGCCTGGCTAACCATACCACAAATGTCAGAAATTCATACACAAACAGAAATATTACTAGTAGATTTAGTTAGAAGACTTTCTACCTCTGGGAACAATTATTCAGACAAAAGCTATTTCCGACAAAATCCACAGAGGAAGCAGGGCCATCAAAGACTATTATAAAATTAGGCTTTGTGTACAGTCAACAAGGGCTCTGTTCTTTCAGACTATCATATTGTGAATTCATTAAAATTCAGTTGCAGCCCTCTTCCCACAACCCCAGTGTTATCGCTCTGATGAGTTCAGTCACCTCCAACTAAATTTGGACTTCCCAACTTGGTGGATGATTCATGATGATGCATTCTTAATTAGACAACGGATTAATGCTATCAGTGGAAGGAAAATATAAATGGATAAACAGACTGGTTGGCAGATCATCTCTGTATTTCTAGCTATTATGGTGATGAAATTTTTCTTCCTTACATGCAGAAAGGTAGAACAATTTTTTTAAAGTGAAGAATTTGGCATACTATTAGAATACATTAATAAGCAGCAGAGGACAATTTTTTTTACTACAAGGAATGATATTTACATGTTCAATGGTTTGGAAGTGAGGCTGGAGAGGGTGTGGGTTTATAAACATGTATTGTTAACAAAATTTATTGTTTGATTCTGACACTGAAGCAAAGGTGAAGGAAGTTGTAGACTATTTCCTCTGTATGCTTGGCTACAAAGAAAGCTTTCAAGCTGTCTGGAAAAAAAAGAATCACAGAACCTCAGAGTTGGAAGGGACCCCAGAAGTCATCTTGTCTAAAACAGAAGTGAAACAGCAATCCCCTCTAGAGTTAGAAGATATCATTAGCAAACTGTCAACACATCAAAAGCTGAGGAAACAAATTTGTTTCTAGAAGGGAGATTAAGAAACTTCAATTTTATGGAAGTCAGGCTTTCAAAGGAAAAACCTAATAATTCAGAAATATTGATTTTGGGATGACAAATGAAGGCCAAAGCATCTATTGATTCATTCATTAACATTGACCTCAAAAGAGAAAAAATAGAGACAATAATCATAGGTCACTTTTCCTTGGTATTTGATCATGAGAGGGAGGAGAGATATAGGACAACAGCTTAAAGAAAGAATAAAGTGAAGGATTTTTTATCAGGGGGAGAAATTTGGCTATGTTTTTAGGAAGCAGAAAAGGAGCCAGAAAGAGAAAGACTGAATATTAGAAAGAGAGAAGGAATGATTGTTGGGACAAGCTGCAGAGGTTACCAAAGGGGATGCGATCAAGGACACATGTAGAAGTCTTGGCAAGGAGGAGGGTCAACCTGTTTTCCACTGGACATCTGCTGCTCTTCCAGGATTATGTACTTCATTACACTCACATTTGCTTCTAAACAAAAAATTTTACGCTATGAAACATACATGAAATTCTATATCCTTGGAAGGGGAGTGGAAGAAGGAATGTGGAAGAGTTTCAGTGATTAGCTTAGTACAGAGGCGGTACAGAGACTGTACAATGGGACTGAATTCCTGATGAGTAGTATAGTATAGAAGATGAAATCAGGCTAACCAAGAAGATTCCAGTGAATCATTCTGAAAAGAAATCATTCTCAATTTTTAAGTAAGAAATCTGAACTATCATTTACAAAATCTGTAGCATATATGAAGCATCGTACAATAAAGCATTGTACACAGGCTGATTAGATGTTCAGTGCAAGGAAAGAGAGAAAGGTCAGAGATCCTTAAGGACTAAATCTGAGTGTGGCAGACAGAATAATGACAACATGTCAAAGGGAAAATGGTGACAAATTCTGAAAGTCCAATCTATGGCATGAGCAATAAGAGGAATTGATCTATCAGCTATATTTATTTACCAAATTAGACTAATTGAACTAGAAGACCTCTGAGTTACTCTCTACCTCTTATATTCTGTAATTCCAGGTACCCAAAACCAACAATAAAACCAAAATTCAAAAGAAAAAAATCATAGATTATAGAATTTTCAAGTGGGAAGTAAAGTTCATGCTAGTGAATCTCAGCTGGGCCCTCAGTTCTGCTCAACAATCTTTTTATTCATCATCTTTAATAGCTGTCCATTTGCATTCTCCACAGCAGCTGGTCTAAACTTCTTCTATTCATTGCTATTTCTAATCTAGTCTAACCCCCTTATTTCATGAAGAAACTAAGGCCCAGAGAAATTAAGTGGTTTATGCACAGTCAAACAGCTAGACAATGGCAAAGCAAAAATGAGTTGAGCCCTCCTTATTCCAAGTCTTTTGGTTTTTCCTTCACTGTGGCTACTTTAGAACTGAACTCCACAAATGTTTCGGCCTTTCTTCCATAACAAGTATTTTTTTAATGGAAAATGAAAAACACAGATCTTCTATTATTTATTTAGTTTATTGAACTAAATGGATAATGCTACCATAATAGATAGTGAAAGAGTTTCAAAGTAATAAGAACACATAGTCCTTGCTCTCAAGACATTTAAAATTCAGTGTAGTAGGGAAGTGTATACACAGTTGACAAAGAGGGTCACTTCTGATAGAGAATGAGGTAAAGCTTAATGGGGGGAAAGTGGTATTTGAGCTGTCTGAAGGAAAGAGCTTCCAAAGGGAAGCAAAGGAGCAATATTTTATTAAATGCCTACCATGTGCAGGTACTGTGCTAAGCACTTTATAAATAGCTCATTTGATTCTTACGATAATCCTGTGAGGTCAGTGCTATTATTATCCCCATCTTATAGTTGAGGAAACTGAGGGAAACAGTGTTGAAAGTAACTTGGCCAGGGTCACACAGGCTAGAAGCTGTCGGAGGTGAGATTTGAACTTCTTGACTCAAGGCCCTGTGCTCTGCCCACTGCACCTACCTCCTAGCTGTGATCAGTTAGTAAAGGTACAGCAAACCTCAGGACAAATTCAGGGAATTAATGACAAAGAGTTCAGTCTGCCAGGAGCATATCTATCAACAAATCCATCCACAAGCATTTATTCAGTACCTGCTCTGTGCGAGTCACTTTGCTAGGCCTTGAAAGTACCAATACAATAAATGGATCAATCCTTATTAGAAAGGAACTTATGTTCTAATGAGGAAAAAAATATTCATATACGTAAATATAAAGCATAAATTCAAAGTGATTAAATACAGACAAAAGAGATATACAAAGTAGTTAGGGAGGGAAGAGAGTAACAGTTGGGGGAAGAAGTATCAGAATAAGCTTCATGTAAAGATTATGCTCTAATTTAACAAGAAGAAGATGACTCTATGAGGCCGAGGTGAGGAGCAAGGGCACTTCAGGTATGAGGGACAGCCAGAGCAAAGGGGAGCTATAATGTCATGCGTGAGGAGTGGAGAGAAAGGTCATTTGACTGATGCCAGAGTACAGGGGTAGCCAAACACAGTAAGGGATTTTTCACAATCTTCATCCTCCTTGACCTCTTTGCTACAATCAATGCTGTTCACCACTCATTCTGTCTTAAAAAAAAAAATCTTTCCTCTCTTGACTCCTGCACTCTCATGGATCTCCTTTTCTCTTTCTATTTATTCTTCTCTCTTCTTCCTCTTGTCCTCTAATTACTGGTATTCTTTGGGGTTCTGTTTCTCTCTCTACCTTCAAAATCTCTTCAATTTCCCTCCCTTGAACCAGGCAACTCCTGAATCTAGATTTCCAGCTACAAACACACTGTAATGCTTTAGAGCAGAATTCCCTTTGACAGTTCCAACTGAATAAATGTCTTTCCAGCACCTTAAAACAAATATTTTCAAAATTCAACTAATCATCTTTCCCCTAATCCAGACTTTTCCACTAGATTTCTCTATTCTATCATTGCCATCACCATTTTCCCACAGTCCCACAGTTTCAAAACACTGAGATGGTCTTTGACTCCTCCCTAGCCCTGGCCTCTATACCCAGCCATTCACTAAATCTTTCCATTTCTATCCTATACCTAGCATCTCTCTCAGTCTGTATCTGCTTCCCATTCCTGTTGCCATCACCTAAATGTATTCCTTCATTATCTCTTGCCTGGACTATAATTACAGGTTTCCCAGTAGTCTCCCTGCTTCCAATTTCTCACTTCTACCATCCGTCCTGCAACTGCTGCTACATTAATTTTCCTCAGGCAAAAATCCTTTATCACATTATCCCATGGCTCAAAAAATTCTAAATAACTCCCTATTGCCTACCTAATAAAACCCAAATTCATCATTCTGACTTTCCGGGCCCTTTATAATTAGACCTACCCTAAAATTCCAATATTGTCTCCTACTCATCTTCCCCCCATGCACTACATTTGAACTATTTACTTTCCCATAAAGATCCTTCCCTTTCCAGCTTCCAGGTCTTTAATGACAATATTTCTTCCAACTAGAATCAATGCCCTTCCTCCACCTACCCCATTCTTATCCATCTGTCAACTAATAGTTCAGAAGTCAGCCTATTCATGAAGACTTTTCAGAAATTATAAGTTCCCTATAGGCAAGGTTTGTGTCTTATTTATAGAGCAGCTAAGTGATTCACTGGATAGAGTGTCAGGCATGGAATCAAGAAGACCTGTGTTCAGATCTGGCCTCAAACACTTACTAGATGTGTAACCTTAGGGAAGTCACTTAATCCTGTTTGCCTCAGCTTCCTCATCTGTAAAATGAGCTGGAGAAGGAAATGGCAAACCACTCCAGGATCTTTGCTAAGGAAATCCCAAAGAGGCTCACAATGAGTCAGAAAACAACTGAACAGCAACAACAAATCTCCCCTCAAACCTAACAGTACATTTAACAGGTAGACACAGTATATAATTTGTTGAATGAACAGATCCCCCTGCCAGAAATAGTATCTCCCTCTTCTGAACTAATTAACACAGTACTTCGTGCCCCTTATAGCAAGTTAACGTCATATAGTATTGTACAGCTGTTTTATACCTGTCTTCTTTCTCCTACTAGATCATAAGCTCTGTGAACAAAGGACCTATGGCTAATTCCTCTGTGTACTTCCGCAGAGAGGCAGGATGACATGATAGCATGCTGAACCTGGTGTCAGGAAGCTTCAAATCCTGACTCTCACACTTCCTAGCTGCCTGACCCTGAGCGAGTCACTTCACCCTTCTAAACCTCAGGCAACTCTGTAAGATTTCTCTCCTAAACCTCAGGCAGACTGTATCTGTTATTCTTCTTGAAATTAAGAATTCTTAATGTCTTGATATATGTATGCCCTCAGAATGCCAATCTAAAACAACACCTTGAACATAGCAAAGATCCAATATTTTCTAAATAAAGGACCATAGCAACCTTTTAAATGCTTGTTTTTTAATGTGATATGTCAAGGAAGGGATTAAAACATCTATGTCCTTTGATCCAAAGATTCTATGGCTAGGCACACATATTCCCAAATAAGTCAAAGACTAAACAAAAGGTCCCTATGTGCCAAAATATTTACAGTTGTACTTTTTGTAACTAGAAACAAAGTAGAAGCCTGTCCTTTGGGAAATGGTTAAACAAATTGTGGTACACTAACCACAATTATAAAAAAAAATTATGAATATGATAATGAGAATGGGATGACTTACTTTGACTTATATAAAGTAAAGTCAGAAGACTCAGAAAAACAATATGAAGAATGACTACAATATTACTTAGGAAATAGAAATGGGGGGAACACTGTTACCTTTTGGAATGGTTGCCACTTTAAAGGTATGGTATAGGTATAAAGATGTTGGAGTCAGAGGATTTGGTTCAAATCCTGGCACTGCCATTAATTATCTGTTTAACCTTGGGCAAATTGTCTAACTTCTTTAGACTTTATTCTATTCTTATCTGTAAAATTATAGCATTGGATTTAGATGATTCATAAGATCCAATCCATCTCCAAATTTATGACCCCGTGATCCTAATTGTTAAACTATGTTCCTACACCTGCTTTATTATTGGTTCTGGAATGTTTAGACAGTGAGGACCCAATATTGGCATACCTCTGGATGCTTAGTAAGCCTGCTTTGAGGCATGCATAATGAAAGTCCATATTTGGAACATGGACAAATATTCTATCACTGTTTCTAGTCCATTACTATAACCCCTTGTTGAATGCTGAGCCAGAATTGAGGTTATATGCAAAAAACACTGCCAAGGGCGGGGCAGCTTGATCTTTTTCTTCCCTGGCTACTTCTATATGAAGAATAACTCCTGTGAGCTTTTGTTTGTAAGCACATGACCTCTCGTTTTATCTTTTCCTTTTTTTTTTTGTTTTTTTTTTTTGGAGGGCAGTGGGGTTTAAGTGACTTGCCCAAGGTCACATGGCTAGTTAGTGTTAAGTGTCTGAGGCCAGATTTAAACTCAGGTTCTCCTGACTCCAGGGCCAGTGCTCTATTCACTGCGCCACCTAGCCGCCCCTATTTTATCTTTTTCTTTTGCTTGCTTCTATCCATTCCTGCTCTTAGGGTAAAGGACTATTGGAGAGCCAAGATGGCAGGGTAAAGGCAGGGTCTTGCCTGAACTCTTCCCCAAACCCTTCCAAATACCTTTAAATAATTACTCTAGACATATTCTAGGATGGCAGATAAAGTGAAATAATTTTCCAGCATAAGACAACTTAGAAGGTTGGCAAGAAAGGTCTGTTGCCACAGGATGAGAGGGGAACACAGTCCAGCAAGGGCCAGGCCAGTACAGACCCAGCCCCAGCAAATCGGAAGCAGGCCTCAGCATGACTGAATCAGTGGCAATAGTGGTGGTTTCAGGACCTCTCAGCCCACAGACAGTAAGGGGATCAGACAATGGGTGAGAAGACATAGGGACCTTTTGTTTAGTCTTTGACTTATTTGGGAATATGTGTGCCTAGCCATAGAATCTTTGGATCAAAGGACATAGATGTTTTAATCCCTTTCTTGACATATCACATTGAAAAACAAGCATTAAAAAGGTTGCTATGGTCCTTTATTTAGAAAATATTGGATCTTTGCTCTGTTCAAGGTGTTGTTTTAGATTGGCATTCTGAGGGCATACATACAAAGGGGTCCCTTTGTTGGCACCAGGAGCACGACTCCAGAGTTGAAAAGAATGCTTGTGGTCTCCCACAAACCAATACTCAGTACAGAAGAATAGTAAACACACCTCTCCCTAAACCATACCATCTTGGTAAAGTCAAAACTTGTAGGTCCCCAGAATTATCTCTGAAAACTGCTGGACAAAAAAAACCTAAAGCTTGGGACAGTGTCACTTGGGAAACAGCACCCCATTTTAGCATAGAATTAAAAGTGAAAAAATAGGTTGGAAAGTAAAAAAACAGAAAAGAATTGTGACCATAGAAAGTTACTATGTTGACGTGGAAGATCAAAACATACACTCAGAAGAAAACAACCAAGCCAAAATTCCTGCATTCAAATCCTCAAAGAAAAATATGAATTGGTCTCAGGCTATGGAAGAGCTCAAAATAAAATTTTAATATCAAGTAAGAGAGGGAAAGGAAAAATTGGGAAGAGAAATGAGAGTGTTGCAAGAAAATCACGAAAAAAAAAAGTTAAAGCTTGGTCAAGTAGGTACCAAACAAATACTGAAAAAAATAACACCTTAAAAAAAAGAATAATCCAAATTGTAAAAAATTTTTAAAGTACAAAAATCCAATGAAGAGCAGAATGCCTTGAATAACAGAATTGGTGAAATGGAAAGATATACAAAAATTCACTGAAGAGAAAAACTCTTTGGCGTGGGGTGGAAAGAAACCTTTATTCCAATAAATAAATCCAGCAAGCTGTGGCCACTCAAAGGTTAGTTGGTTAGGGTAATAAGAGCTTCTACTACATTGCCCATGTGTTCCCACAAACTCCATTCTGCTGCTACCCGTGAGATTTCCATCTCCGTCATTATTAGTTCCATATCTTCCTTCTTGATTGTAACTTTTGCCAGTTCCTTCTGCTGCTCCTGTTTGGCCTTCTGCTCCCGGGACCAATGGTCTCCAATCACTGACATCACTGTCTCCAGGTTGGAGCTCTGGATCTCCTTCTCTTCTGCATAGCTGGTCACTCATTCCAGGTCTGCCGCGCCACTGTCATGTTTCTGTGGCTTCTCTGGTGGCCGTCAGTCTCCAGCTCCAGTTCTACATCACTCTTAGTCGCCATCTCGTCCCAGCCTTGCTGTCCGCTCACCGCCAAGAAAAACTCTTTAAAAAGTAAAATTGACCAAATGGAAAAAGAGGTACAAAAGCTCCCTGAAGAAAATAGTTCCTTGAAAGTTAGAACTCAGCAAGTGGAAGCTAATGACTTCATGAGAGATCAAAAAAACAAACAAAATCAAAAGAATGAGCAAATAGAAGAAAATGTGTAATATTTCACTGGAAAAACAACTGACCTGGAAAATCGATCCAGGAGAGAACATTCAAGAATATAGGTAGAGGATTATTAGAAATTGTTTTGAACTTATAATTTCAAAAGGTCAGAGGTCTATTAGAGATTTTGCCAGCAACCAAGCCTAACCGAAGTGCCAGAAACCTGTTTGCAGAATGTCAGCCGAAGGCCAGAGATGGTAGTTCATGCCAGATTTTGCTGGCAGCCAGTCTCAGTAAGGAGTTATCTGTTTGACCCCAGAACAGGACTGAATCAATCCAGCAGCCTAGATGCCATTTTTCTTCAAGAAAGGGAATGAAGCAGATACATCATATGTGTGACGACCAGTTTTAAAAAACTGGACGCTTCTCAGCATCACACAGTTAAAAGACAACTATACAAGTCTCAGGATGGAAGGAGATGTCTACATTAGAGAAAGATCCAGAAAGATCAGAGTTTAAAGGGAGACTGAAGCAATGCGTGCTATCATTCTTTTCGATGTTTGGCTTTTGTTTCTCTTTTCTCATTGTTCACTCCATTGGCTATAACACCTATACAACCAGACTATTGTACAATGTGAAGGAGTTTGCAGATCCTATACATGACTGTATGCCACCATGGGAGGTGGAATGGGGGATGGGGAGGAAGGGGAGAAAAATCTATAATTGAAGTGACTCTGGAACAGAATCTTGTAACCTAAAAGTAAACAAATAAGTCAATAAAAAAATATTAAAAAAAAAAGAAAGGGAGTGAAGTCAGCATAAAGTAGACTGTGTGAGGTGAATGGTTTTGCTTCAACTGCTTCGAATTTGAACTCCCTCTCCTCAGTGCCAAGGTGGTATACAGAAAAGTGTGCCTCCCTATGCAGGATGTTTTGGTATTTCTAGTCTTGTTATATCTTCTCAGTAAACATCCCTTTGTAAAAACTGATTGATGTTAATTGGTTAAATGATACCAGGGCACCAATCACTAAATCAGTCAATGATATAAGGAAGATACTAATTATAATTGGAGACTGATATGGGAGAACCCACCAGAATGGGGTCTCAAACATATAGTATTGGAAAGATGTGTCAGTCCCTCCTGGGTGCCCCTAGAAAGTTAAGGAGGAAATTTAGCCAGTCTCATTTTGGGGACCTGATTCATCAGTACAAATGATAATTGTGTAAAAATTCCCAGAATCTATAAGGGTACATTTGGAAGATTATGCCAAAACTTGTCTTAGGAGGCTTTCTTAATGAGGGGGAGTAGGGTTGCTTATTTGAAAGACAGCTGGAATGATATTACATGCGTGTATATTAGATTGCAAAGTCTCAGGATCTAGGCTCCCTGTAACTTTAGCTAAATAAAAAGAGGAAGACCTATTCTGGTGGCTACAGCCCCAGGGATCAAGCACCAGATGTCAAATTTATGATTGATGTGTTGTTCACCATATCCCTCCCCAAGCTGGGAACTCAGGATCTGATGAAACCCAAGGCTTTGAAACTTGACTATAATACCACCTTTATCCTACAATAGCAATGCTCTCTAAAAATGGCCTTCCATGTTTGCAAATTAGATAAGATCCAGCAGGAGGCAAGCTCTCTAGGCATCAAAGGCTACAAAGTCAACACTAGCTCTCAAGACGACCAGTCAGTGGGGTCTGGAGAGGGAACAAAACTCCAGACTTACTAATAGGGCAAAAGTTCAAGAATGCTGGAGTTCTAACCTCAGCTCTGCTGCTGAGCACACTGTGTTGTGTTTAGCACTGACTTTTTTCCTTCTTTTTACATCAGCTAAAAAAATGTGGAGAATCATTTTTTACTACTGGGAATACTGCAAGAACTTATCAAATATGCTAGAATCTGGCCTAGTGGAAAGAACCCTAGAGTAAGACCCTAGGAAACAGGATTTCTAGTCTGTCCTCTAGCATATGTTAATTAGGTGACAATGGACAAGTTGCCTTATTTCTTTACCTGTAAAATGGAGTAAGGCAATGGGTGGGCCTAGAGTCAGCAAGACCCCAACACAAATCCAAACTCAGATACTTGCTAACTGTGTGACCTTGGACAAGTCATTTAACCTCAGTTTCCCTTAATCTGCTGAAAAGGAAATGGCAAACCCCTCCAGTGTCTTTTCCAAGAAATCTTCATGGACAGTGTTATCCAGAGTGATAAAGAGTCAAACACAACTGAACAGCAACAACAACAATCATTAGATCAGCAGTTCTCAACCTGTGGGTTATGTTCAATTTAAATACATCCTGCATACCAGATATTTACATTACGATTCATAACAGGAGCAAAATTACAGTTATGAAGTAGCAACAAAAATAATTTTATGGTTGGGGGGGGTCACCACAACATGAGGAACTGTATTAAAGGGTCACGGCATTAGGAAGGTTGAGAACCACTGCTCTAGAGGATCTCTCAAGTCCTATCTAGTCTGACATGCTGTAATCCTATAAACATTCTGAATCTTTCTAAAACTTTAAGGCTTTCCAGTGACTTGTTTTTAAAGAAAGAGTTGAAAAAAAAAGTTATGAAACAACAGAAATAATTGTGAAAAGTTTATCAAAGGAGAGGATACTAAATGATTATTATGCATGAAATTAATAGGTTAATTAAAATTATACTGAAGTGAAGACATCCAAAGAACAGCTTAGTGGTTTGGTTGACTGACTGGTACAAAGGAAAGAATTTAGAATTTGGAGTCAAAGGACTTGGATTTTAATCCTGGTTCTGTCACTTAACTTTTTGTCCTTGGGCAAGTCATTTCTCAGGGTTTAGTCTCCTATAAAATGAAGGATTAAATTGAAATACTTACTTAGAAATACCTCTTCACTTTTTAGAGCTATGATTCTGCAGAGAAAAAAAGGGGAGAGGCTGCTTTTTTGGTTTTTTTTTAATAATAGTAAAATCACTTTCTGAATAAGAAGTTTTAAAAAAATTCTTATTTGTAGTGTTCTGTTTCTGATGTTGCCTCTAGAACCCTACTCTTAGGAACATGCTAGTACTATAGATGGAAACTGCTTTTCTGGTTTCTGTTGGTTCATTGTTGTTGCTCAGTCATATTCTACTCTTTGTGACCCCATAGACCATATTACCCATACCTTTTTGGCAAAGATACTGGAGTGGTTTGCCATTTTCTTCTCCAGTGGATTAAGGCAAACAGAGGTTAAATGACTTGCCTAGGGTCACACAGCAAATATAGCTGAGGCTGGATTTGAATTCAGGTCTTCCTGACTCCAAGCCCAGTACCCCATCCACTGAACCACCTTACTGCCTCTACTGACCTCCAGGTAATTAAATAACTAAACAAATGAATAAAGTTGGGCCTTGCCTAGTCCCACAAAGAGCATTTGCCTGTTAATTTGTGAGTTTCTTAGGTCCTTTGCAACTGTTCGCTAACAAGAAAGAGGGAACCAGTCATCTTCTCAAGTTCCCTTCAAAATAAATCAATTTTACTTTGCCTGGCAGACTACAATTATAAGGTTCCCATTTTTTTTTCATTACTAAGAGCTCTTTTATTCTTTTTTTTTTTTTTTGCTTTTTGTAGGAGGAAAGGGCAATTAGGGTTAAGTGACTTGTCCAAGGTCACATAACTAGTAGTAAGCGTTAAGTGTTGGAGGCCAGATTCAGGTCCTCCTGACTCCAGGGCCAGTGCTCTATCCACTGTGTCACCTAGCCACCCCAGAGCTCTTTTATTCTTGATGGTAAAATTACATGATTGTAATTTTTTTTTAGTTATCTAATGCATATTCTTTCAAAATCCTGCCTGGAAATTCTGAGTTCTGAAAACTTAGATATTTTTTCCTACCTTTCAGGTATCGCCTTGAACATTATGCCCATGATGATGGACAGTGGAAGGGACATAGTTAACTCAGATGCCACACTCATGATCTCAGCTAGAGCTTAATTCTGATGTCCCTTCCAGGATGTGTAATATCAAGGAAGGACTTGAATTCAAGTCTTTCTGATTCAGAGGGCAGCTCTCTAGCCATTACATCACACTGCCTGGCAAAAGTGTAATTCATGCTCCAGAACTACTATCCCAAACCCATATTCCCACTGAAAGAAACTATTATTTTTCTGTTATATTAATAACCCATTATTAAATTAGGATCCAGGCTTTTTATTTCCTCATTTAGGGCCCAGGCCCATAAAAGATCAGTCAGTCTCTGAAGGACACTGATGAGATTACTCCCAAAATCTTGAGGAACGTGCTCCTTGACCTTCAGTCAGATAGACACTGTAAACCTCACCAGTATAGCTGAGTTCTTGCCTTTAAATGAGTCCCTGTTCTTGTAACCCTCCCTTAGAACTTAGGTGACCTGGGACATAGCAAAAAGAACCAACCAAAGTAGTCTGGACAGAGATGGATTCTCTTACCCATATTGCTGGAGGTGGTTGAGTCCATGGTCAAACCATGTCCTCAGCAGGAGGAGCTGAAGACTTCTAGCCCACCTCTTCATTAAATGTCTACCAGCTGGGGTTGATTTTCATTTATCAGGGGCATCCCCTTCTCCAAAAATATATTAAGGCTTTCATCCTCTCCATGGTTTTGTCTTTGGTTTTCCAAAAGAAACCACTAATCATCAATTTATTGATTATTAATTAGATTAATTAAGAATTAATTACCCAGAAACTCTGTTTCTAGGGGTTTTTAATTCATCACAACACTGGCAGGTCAGATCCCCAGAGGAGAGCAACTATGTCTCTCCTCAGAAATTAAAGGAGACACCAGGTAGTTGGGAATGGTGGAGCACTGAAGTGGGGAGATAGGTAACCTCAATTCTAGCCCCATCTGTTACTATTACATATGTGACTTTAAGTATATCATTGAACCTCACTGCACCTGTCTCCATAGACATATCTGTCAAATAGGAATGAATTACAACTGATACCTTTCCTAGGTCAGTCTGACTTGACTAGATAGGAGAACGTGTGCACTTCTTAGCTTCTAAGAGAGAGGAAGAGGGAAGGGGAAGAGAGGAAGAAGATGCTACAAAACCAAGACTCTGCTACTCTGATCAAATTCAGGGCAGACAGCCAAGACAACAAACAAGAGCTGGATAATCGGAGACCCAGAGTTCTCCTAAGCCGCCATAAAGGAAGCAACAATCCAGAGTCCAGCCAAAGGCTGCCAATCACCTTCTCAGCCAAAAGGGAAGAAAGAAATCTCCCACTCCCTTGGTAGCCACAAGTTAAGAAAGAGACAAGGAAGCCTAACCAAGGGTCAAATTCAAGAAGTTCTTTCTACTATTTCCAGTCAAATTTTTTTACATGTTCTCAATGATGTGTCTCTCATGGCTCTCAGCTTTACTTGCTAGGATTATTTTGTTGATCCTCTCTAGAAACTCTCCCACAAGGACCTAGTTTGGAAAAAGGAGAGTCTACACCCTCCTTTTTTTTTTTTTGGTCCAGCGCTGTGTTTTCATTGGTGTTTGGAACTTCTGGTAAAAACTACCTCTATTAATGCTTATTAGCAACTTCTCTGCAATTTGTACTATTAGAAAATTGTCCAGGGGTATTGCAAGGTTAAATTACTTGCCCAGGGTCACACATCCCACATGTGTCCAAGGCAAGACTTTAATTCAGGTCTCAACATCTCTGAGGGCAGCTCTCTATCCACTACATCATACTATCATTATGTGAATCAAAGATGTAATTCATGTTCTAGAACAGCAGTTCTTAACCTATGGGTTGCAACCCCTTTGGGAGTCGAACAACCTTTTCACAGGAGTCAAAGGGGTCACCTAAGACCATCAGAAAACACATTTCCGATGGTTTTAGGAACCGAGACACTACTCCTCTATCTATTTCAAGATGGGTCCACCCACATGCAGATATACCCAAATACGAGTATTAAAGGGTCACAACATTAGGAAGGTTGTGAACCACTGTTCTAGAACTACCTCTAGAACCTACCTAGACTACTACCTAAACTACCTAAACCTTTATTCACACTGTCAAGTCAGATCCCCAGAGGGTAGCTACTGTAGCTCTCCTCAGAGATCTAGGGGGCATTAGGAATGGTCCTCTTCTAATGATGCAGCACATGACCCCAACCAGTGTGCTTCCCCACCTTCATTATCATTTGATATCTGTTACAAGATTGGGCCTGGTGGTCTTGAGACCATAATAGTAGTTTCCCCTTAAGGGGAGAGGCTATAGTTTATAGAATCTAAGCATGTAAAACACTGTTACAATATTAGCATCATGTTGGTTTCCCCTTAAGAGAGACTGTAAGCTTATAGAATATACTGTTACAATTTAAATCAAGATAAACTGAGGTACAAAGTTCTGAGCATAATCAATTTATTGATAAAGTGCAAATTTGCCAATAGACAGGATCTTGCCCCCTCAGAAAAACAAAGGGCCCAAATAAGAGAAACAAGTTTCTTCTATGGACAAGAGGAGGAGCATTCTGAATAGAAGGCAACATCACAGATAGGGAAAACAATATAAAATAAATAGGGAATAACAATATGCAAAGTCTGTAGTATCATAGGCATGAGAAACAATATGAATGACTGGAAATTGAGAACGAGGGGCTAGTCCCTCCTTCCATCCTGTCACCAAAAATTTTCATTGAGTCTATCTGAAAGGACACTTTAGTAAAAGTGAACCAGACTGCCTTGGATAACAGACCAGATCAGACCAGACCAGACTCTGTGGTGTCCACTCACATCTCTCAAGAATTACAAAGTTCCTTGAGGCAAGAATAGAACAGTGAACTTCTGTACTTAAATTAGAGAAATGAGTGATTAAAAGGAAAAACTGGATGTATAAACTTAACTCTGAGACAAATGAAACAGGACCTTGACAGTTATCAAAACGTCCATTTACCCACCACCAAGGTACCAGATGCTCAGATTCCTGTATTCCAAACTGAATCACTATTTTCTAGACATACAGAACATGACCAAGTTTTCTCAACCAATCCAAACACAGTTCCCAAGCAAAATCCCTTCTGTCCATAAAACTTTAAAGACAGCTAAATTAATCAAAAACTTTTCTCCTTCATCTAACTCATGATTGATTGATTGATGACAAAGCCTTGTTCACACCTAGTTCAGATCTTTGATTGATTGATCTCATCTGACAAAATTATCAGGGCATAGAAACTTGTAGGTTGCTTTATATAGAGTAGACTAATAAATTGACCCAATCAAGTCCTGCCTTTATAAAAGCCACTTCTTTGGTCCATTGGTGTTCAATTGTTTCAGTCCTGTTCAACTCTCCTTGACCCCATTGGGGATTTTCTTGGCAAAGATACTGGTTTGCCAATTCCATCTCCAGCTAATTTTATAGACGAAGAAACCAAAGCAAACAAGGTTCATTGATCTGCCCAGCATCACACAGCAAGTGTCTGACGCCCTATTTAAACTCTCAAAGATGAGTATTCCTGATTCCATGCCCAGTCACTCTATGCACTGCATCACTTAGCTGCCCTTTTCCTTAGTCCATTCCAGGCCAAAAAGGCAATGGGTCTTAATCCCAAGACACATTTAGAGAATATTCTCATTGACTAGGGTGGGAGGAAAAGGGTTTTCTACAACCTCCATCCTCATTCAAACAGCCAGAAAATGTCAGTTATAAATTAAAAAAGTGAGAGGGATAGTGAAGTCAGAGGCATAGCAATAAAGTGTTGGTCATTTATTATGATAACACCAGTGAAATTAGAACTGAAGATATCCCATAATAGACATGGAAGTAGTTGTATTAAGAGTCAAATATGCAAGGATAAGAAGTAACTAATAGCAGCAGTGAGATGGTTTTGCTGCAACATTGTTTTGGATTCTCTTCCTCAAATAAAATTTAATATTTATTATTAATTAAGACTTGATCCCAGTCTGGTTTCCTATTATTAAACATATTTCACTGTTGGAGTTTTTATGTAGAATTGTTCCGCCAAAGTTCACATTCTTTCCAACTCGTACACACAAAAATAAGGAAAATGGAGAATTTTCAGAACAGAAGCCACTTGGAGCAATTTCGTGTATGACATCATAGATTCAGAGCTGGAAGAGACTTTAGGGGCCATTTATTCCAACTCTCTCATTTTAAAGATAAAGAAATTGAGATCTGGAGGGGTTAAGTGATTTTCCCAAGGCCTCATGAGTAAAAAGAGGCAGAAGCAGTATTTGACCTCAAACTCTCTAACTCCTAACCAGTACTTACTCATTCTTACTGAGAAAATTAAAAACAAAGAATTTTAAAATATCTCATTTGCTTAGCTATGTTCACAAACGTTGCTATTTTAATACATTGCTATTTAGCACATGGCTTCAAATTCTGACATTGGTAAAAAAGTGTTATGAAATGTAAATTGACCACTGGCATCTCTCCAGAGAATAAATATATTATGGCACTAAAAGACGAAGGCCAAACCCAAATGACAAACATCCAGATGCTTCCAGGCTATAAATTAGACCTGCAGTTTATGGAGGGGCAATGCATTTCATGGTTTTGAGATTATCTTTGGAGACACACTCTATCAATCAGATGGAATGAGGACCCATCTACTCTTCCCCATACTAACCTCACCTATATTCAAGTTTATATTAGGATACCTGAAGAAGTTAAACATTGACTTCATTTTTAAAAATTTTGTTCACTAATAATCAGGAAAAATAAATCCTGCTTATTTTAGTTTCAGAGTTTTGTAGGTCTTTGGAGATTCATAATTTTGGCAATTTTTCCCTCTAAAGTACAAAAGAGATAGCAAGAATTTTCCCAGTTAATTTGAGAAATTTTCTACATACTCCAATTTGTATATATTTACTTTATTGACAAATAATACTTATTTGAATACTTAATTATCCATATGCTCCAATTTGTATACAATTGCTGTTTAGTAAATAATGAGAAGAATGGAAACAAAAATGAATAATAATGGCAAATAAATAATGACACCAATGATTAAAATATTATTTTGATATATTTCATTTGCATAAAATTACTTTACTGGCAATTTTGGAGAGTTAATTACCTATATATTCCAATTTATATAAAATTGCCTGGATGGGAAAATAATAATGCAGATTTTGGATACTTTAAACAATCCACACATCTACAATCTCTTTGGTATGGGTATTCCCTCCACTAAGGCATATTGAAATCCATTCATGTACTATGCTATATGATTCTAGTCCTTGACTCTCCATATGTTCTCCACAGAAAATCCCCTCAACATAATAAAGGACTTCTGATCACTTGTCATAGTGGAAATAAAGGCAAACAGCCTCCTCAATATCTACTGTGTATCCTTTCCTTTCCCTAAGAACCTGTCTCACAGTCAGGTTATGGAGGATCACATGAGATAATGTCCATAAAGCGCTATGTAAATGACAGCCATTATCATTCTTTTAATATTTCATGGATACTAGAATAGCACAGAAGCTGGACATCTGTTGTCCTTCACTCACACTCTGTGACCAACCCACCTCTTTTTCCAGACAAATATGAATAGTTCATATTTATAGAGTACTTTCCTCACCCCAACTCTAAAATATTATTTTTCCATTTTATTGTTACCACTAATGTTAACCATTAGTGACTAATCCTGTACTATGTTGTTTAATGACAGACTAAACCTAAAGCAATGAAGAAATGTATATATTATTATGGGGAACAAAAGGAAACTGGGACCCAGAGAGGTTAAACAACATGCCCACGGTTATGCCCTTTTATCCCCATTGTCTAGCACACTGCCTAACACATAGCAGGTACTTAAGAATGTTACTTGATTGATACAGTAAGTGGCAAAACCAAGACTTAAATTCAAGTCTTCTGATTTTCTACTATAACACCCTGTCTCCAAAGGTAAAGGATCAGGGATCAGAGATCAGGGATTTCAAGTTGGAAGAGATCTTAAAGATCAAATTTGCCCAGTGATGTCAAATTCAAATAGAAACAAGGAGCCATTAAACTATATATTGATTTAGAAAATCACATATCAACATTATTGTTCTTGTTCAGTTACTTCAGTCATGTCTGAGTCCTCATGACTCCATTTGATGTTTTCTTGGCAAAGATACTGGAGCAGTTTCCTTCTCCAGCTCATTTTACAGAGGAGGAAACTGAGGCCAACAGGTTTAAGTGACTTGGCCAGGGTCACACAGCTAGTAAGTGTCTGAGGCTGGATTTGAATAAATACTCCTGACTCCCAGTCCAGGTCTCTATCTACTGTACCACCTCGTTGCTCCATTATCTATGTTTTATTATATTTTAATTTTTAGTAAATATTTTTCAATTATATTCTAATCTGGTTCTAGCAGTGACTCAGGAGTGTTATGGTCCCATGTTTCTGAGGGCCACATGTTTGACACCTCTGATGTAGTCTAATCCCCTCATTTTACAAGTGAGAAAACTAACATGCAGAATAACAGAGAGACCTGTTCAGACAGTCTGGCTCCAAATC
The DNA here is from genome assembly GCA_028646575.1 of Pseudocheirus occidentalis. Classification (NCBI taxonomy): domain Eukaryota; kingdom Metazoa; phylum Chordata; class Mammalia; order Diprotodontia; family Pseudocheiridae; genus Pseudocheirus; species Pseudocheirus occidentalis. Next base: position 239,805,580 of record CM053593.1, on the reverse strand, counting down.
TAGAATTTTTCCCTAATTCCATTCTGCTTCTCAGAAGGAATGAGCCATGTGCAGATATTTTAGGAAGACAAAGGATTTCCCTTACTTTTACCTGTAAGAATCTAGTCCCATAACATGGCCACCTGAAGATTTTCTGTGCCAAGATTTCTTAAGGGAGTTGGTCAAGGCCAGATCTCTTGAGACCATTCTGAATAAGAGTTAACTTTTCTGGGCCTAACTAATAAAGACTCCAACTGGAACAAGGACACAGTCAGCACAGATGCTGCTACCATGAATGTGCTAGTGTAGAATGGTACAGTATTACTGAAACCAGATGCCATTCTGAGGCTCCTACATCTCCTTTTACACATCCCCAGTGTGTAAGGAGTAAGGTCAGAGTAGTGATACCATTAGTGCCCCATTATTGTATCTGGAAATAAGGTGGGAAGTGGCAGTAATAACTGCTTAATAAGGGCAAAAAAAATAAAAAAAAAATTGAGCCTGTCCTTGGATCATTTAAATTCAGGTTCAAATGAACAAACCCTGATAGTAACCTAAAATTGGGCCAGCCTCCTAGGGAGAAAACTATCATTTGTCCCTCTGGGAGGCAACAAATATTACTTGAATGATACCATAAACATCACTTTTGAGGCTTAGATGTTATTAAACTGTCTTAGAATAACTAATTATGAATCACATTAAGCACTTCTCATATTACTAAATCAGTCTAGACAAATTGATCAATGATTAACACTTTTTTTTAGTTATTGGAGGCTGGATCTGGGCATGTGATTTCATTGGCTTAGAAGACTCCCAATGAAAAACTTCCTTTACCAATACAGATCTGAAAATGTTCTCCAATTTCTAGTCTTGCTATAGAGTAGCCTAAGATACTAAGTGTTGAAGCCACTTGTCTGAGATCACATAACTACTATGCTTCAGAGGCAGAGGTTGGACTCAAGTCTTTCTGACTCTGCCAATCTCTACTCACTACACCACAATGTCTCTCAAACACAAATATGTCACACAATTTTTTTCCAAAAATCTGACTTTCACAAAATCTTGGTGAAACCTAAAGTCACTCTTAGTTTAAAAAAAAAGTATATACACACACAGCAGTAAAACTTATGAAGGCAGAGAGTAGTGGTAATTTTTTGAAATTTTAATTGAAAAAAAATGTGACAAAGTTTAGTCTATATTTTAACATATAATTTCTATAATTTCCAAATATAGCTATGATTTTCCTCCCAAAGGGGTCTTAATTTATGTAATATCCTTTATCCTGAATAATATAGTATTTATGGAACATCTATAGTTTGTTCCCGATCATCCTTTCATGTGTCTCTTGAAGTGTGCTACAACCTACCACTTCCCTCTCTTCTCATACACATACTAACAAAAAAGGGTGTGAGATGCATACCCTATTTTCAAACATCTCACACAATAACAATAGTAGCAAATAACATCTACGTAGCACTTTTAAAGTTGTCAAAGCTTTTTATACTTATATTGTTCGAACCTCACAACTCTGTGAATTAGGTGCCAAGATGCCATACTTGGCAAGTCTCTAAGAAAATGTTAATATTGCTAGGGAGCAATATTGTTATTGCCATTCACTAAAATTTCTCAAGCACCCATTTTATGTAGTGTTACACTAGGCATTATGGGATACAAAGAGGCAATAGGTTGAAATCCAGTGTTTTCAGAAAGCTTACAAGAATAAGAATATTTTCTCTGATTTCTGTTTTGCTTTTGACTTGGATAAATGTGTGTGTGTGTGTGTGTGTGTGTGTGTGTGCTAGTTGCTATGTGTGTTCATTGTGGAACTGATTTCTGGTGGGAAGAAGGGCAGGTTTTAGATGTTAAGCTTGAGATACTCCTTCCACATTTCCAATTAATGAATAATGATCAGGAACTTACCTTGAATATAAAAATTATATCTTGGAGACTAATATTTAAGGGAACAGATAGATATAATTCTAGCCCAGTACCCTGTCTTAGGAGAGCAGAGTGGCCGTCCTCTGGTCCTAACTTCCCCTCCCAGATGGAATCAAATTCTCCCTTGGAGAAGAGTTGTGGTAAAAGACTATGGAGACATTTATTTTTGCCTCCCTTTGTACCATTTCTAGATAGACCCATGTGGACATGCATAATCTACATGGGGGGAAAAACCAGCATCCATACATCACATCCCCTTACACTCAAAACACACTTTTAGAATTAATCTGCATTACTGAAATTTTCTTGGTTCTTGACAATTAACAAAATTAAAAATAAAATGCTGGTTTGCAATTTACTTATTGGACATACTCACATTGAAAATTTAACAGTAGACTCTCCTTAAGTGGTTCAAACTGACTCCAGCATACAGCTATACCTGAACCACACTCAAAGCCTTTTCATAATGAAAGAACTTGCCAGAGCTTATGCTTCAATGGCAAAGTCTAGGGGGAGGGGGGAGAAGAATGGCCAGGGGAAAGAATGGGGCTGGGGGTGGGGAGAAAGAATACACTATTACAATTGAACTTAGTGAGATACTTAGGCTCCATGGGAGGAAATGTGTTCATTTGCAGTGACTATACTAGATATTCCCTGACAAAATTCAGAGGACCATTTAGTCCTTTTTGAGAACATTAGGACTATTAGCTCAGACCTGAAATAAACTTCTAAGTGAGAACCATCTTTACCTGTCTTTCAAAAAGAGCACAACAGAGTTCTGAAAGCCTTCTGAGGTTTTCTTTTATAAATGTCTTCTAACGTTCATCATTTTGTTTCTTCTGACTTAGTGCCAAGCAGAAGGAACAACATTAGCATTTCAAAGTGGGCTGACACTTTAGTTGGTATTAAGTAGTCCTAAATGCGTCTCTCTGCAAATGGGCAGTTTTCCAATATGAAATATACACAAATGCTGAGTATCAGGGATGGAGGGAAGGTAAAAAGAGGCCAAAAGGAGGTAATCTACAAAGAAATCAAGGGGGTAAATAGCTGAAGTCTCTTTTTTAATATGAAGAATAAAGTGTAATGATTACTTCAAGGTCCCAGTTAGCTTGTCCATCGTATTTGCACTGGGGAAGGAGAAGTATGGCTGGCACAAAAAATCATTTTCAGTCATCACCCTAATGAAAAGAATAATGTGCTTCGCAAGCTATCTGGTCATTTCTTTGCTATGGTTGCCCTCGTATTACCTTTCCGAGAATTTTCCCTACACCCCATGTTTGACTCTTTGATTCTTAAAACTTCACTCAGTGAGTGAAAGGTGAAGCCTTCCCTCTGAAGTCCTTTAGGTATCAGAATGGATACATTGCTTTAATGGGAGTCAGGAAGGTTTGTGTTCAAATCCTGACCCAGAACCTTGGACAAGTCACTTAACTTCTCTTTTTCTGGATCGGTTTCATTTGGAAGATAGGGATAAAGATAAGGCCTACCTCAAAGAGCTTTTATAGGGATCAAATGAGATAGCATATTGTAACAGCCATGCAACTTGCAGCTGCTTTGGGGGTATAAGACCAATAACACCAGCACACAGGAGGGCTGCTAGCACAGGCACTTTGATCTGCTTTTCTAAAGAAAAGCAACTCAAAAGGAGTCGACAGTCTTACTATAATCAAACATACGTATCATTTACAAAAGGAGGAAAAGGGAGGGAAAAGCCAGCACCCCAAGAAAATACAAACAGAAATTACAAGCAGAAATAACAGTATAAAGATCAACAGACCAAACAATGCATACATCACCGATCAATAGACAAATCCAACTTTCTGACCATTACATACATACATAGTTGCCAAAGAGAGAAGCACCAACATCTAGGTTTTCAAAGGGGTGGAGGGTGGGGAGGGATAGGGAGGATACTTAATGGCTACCCAGAGTCTCATCTGGCCAAATTATACTGTCTTCTAATGAGTGACCCACAAAGCAAAATGACCTCAGAGCATATTTATTTATTTATTTATTTATTTACACACGCATATACATACACAGATATACATACGCATACATGCATACATATGTATATCTATGAATGTATTGTATATATGTATATATGCTTCTTCAGGATAAGAAAATACATTTCTTGTATTTTCTTATAAGATCATAACCCTCATGATCTATTACCTAATTACAAAGTAATAAAAGGTGTGGGCCCTCTGGAAAAACAAGCCTCTCCTCCTCAAGCTTCTCTTGTTGGGCTCCATGTGAGGCCTATTAGCAGGCAGGGAAGATCTTCAACTTCTATTAACTTTACACACATGTAAAGTGCTTTGTAAATTGTAAAGTGTTATATGAATTTTGTGACTATGAGAATGATTTCCCTTTGTATTCCATATTGCTTCCTTCCTAATCTATGTACTGACCTTCCAACAACTCAGACTTTGACATTTTGGGGCGCTCCCGTACTTAAAGATGATTTCAGCCTCAACTTCCATGCTGTTACATAGTATATGTACAGGAGCCGCTGTATACGGAACTCTAGTTAGTCATTGTCTTTGCACCACCTGTTTCAGTCTACAGACTGCATTTATCTGGAAACCTCCTAGCAAGTTTCTAACTACTAACATACTGCTGAAGGCATCCTTTAGTAAGGAGAAATGCTGTTCCTATCATGATTTCATCTGGAAACATAATATTATGCTTAAAGAAAATGCAATGCAGGTTCCAAAGGGAGATTGAATCCTAGTATATTCCATGAAACCCACCAATTTTTAAAAGTTCCTAAAATATGTTTTATTGAAAATTCAAATCATCAAACCACGTTCCTAGAAATACAAAATTTTCCAAGGTAATAATTCTTGAGTTTTTTAAATTTCTCTGAGAATTTGCAGCTAATTCATACTAAAAATGCACTTCCAGGATCATATTATAGATCCAGATTAAATAAGATCCAGTACAATGCAGATATATGGGAATTCAAATATTCCAAAGAAATGTCTTTGAGATATTCTTCTCCATAGAGCCATCAGCCATAGGAAGTGTTCAATCACTGGGAAATGTATTCCACATATTTGGACCTCTTTAGCATGCATACTATCTGAAGGTGATATCATCAACAAATATTTGTTGAACTTCCACCATATGCAAAAGCACTGTGCTTGGTGCTGAGAATACCAAGAGGTCAAAAAGTTTGTCTGTGCCCTATCAGAATTAAAAATCTAGTTGGGAATGTGACAATATACATTTTAAAAGGTAATTAATAATACCAAGTAGCATATAAGATATGGGCTAACTTAGTGGGGTCAATAACAATAAGTACTCTGTCCTTATGGAGAGGGTTGTAGAAGTGTGCTGGGTATAAACCGTCTAGAATCTAGACTCTAGATTAAGGGTTCTTAAACTTTATTTGTATCCTGAACCCCTTTGACCTGCGGGGAAACCTATGGATCTCTTATCAGAATGTCATTAAATTCATAAAATAAAATTCGTGTGATTACAAAGGAAAACAATTGTGTTGAAATACAGGTATCAAAATATTTTTTAAAGCAAGTTCAGCAACCAAAGTTTAAGAATTCCTTGTCTAGAATTCTGTAGGAAGGTCCTATGTAAAAGAGATTGTATTGTATATCCAGGAAGGAAGGGACTAGTTACATTTTTATAAAATTTTAGCTACCTCCTTGAAATTATCCAGTATTAATAGCTAATAATAGCGAATATTTATATAGCTCCTACTATTTGTTAGGTACTATATTTAGCACTTTACTACTATTTTTCTCATTTAATCCCCACAACAGCCCTGGGGCATAGATGATATTATTATCCCCATTTTACAGATTAGGAAACTGAGGAAAACAGAGGTTAAGTGACTTGCCCCAAATCACACAGTTAAGTGTCTGAGGCCAGTCTTCATTACTCCAGACATGGTACTCTATCCACTTGCGCTACCTAGACGCCCAAAGATGAGGAAACTACAGCCCAGAGAGGTTAATTGACTTGTCCAAGGTCATCCAGCAAGTAGAAGAGCCTTAAATTAACTTAGAGCTATTCATTTGGGGAAAATAGAATGGGGGGGGGGAAGGCAGTTCTTTCATCTTTTCCTTGTGAGAAGGAAATTTAATGTAAATTTAATGCAACATACATGTTCATAGGAGAAATCATCTATTTATTGTATTGAAGAATTGATCCAACTGAAATTAAATTAGAAACTAGGTTATTCCAGGCTCTTGCAGTCCTGCTATAAAGAAATCAACCCACTTTGTGTGACCCAAAACACCTTCCAAGCTAACTGATTGGGATGGGGTAATGGCATAAACCAACAGGGCCTTGGCTTGACCCCAAGGAATCACTTAAGGGCAGGAAGATGAATTACATTCCAACCTATTCTCCATAGACAAGAAATAAAATAATAAAGAAAATGCTTCTAAATCAGTTTTCAAATGTATATGAATGTCATAAAAATAAAGCATTAGAAGGAAGAGAAATTATAGAATTTAATGACTGCTTAGAAAACGAAACTGATGGGTGTTCCACATGAGTGTGGAAAGGGTTCCCTCCTTTGTTCTCAATTCCTTTTCTTTTTCAGTTTCCTGCATAACTATAATCACTCCTTTCTACACTCTTCTTACTCAATACACTCCCACACAGTTCCTCCCTGATCTTGGGCTCCTCAGGTGGGAAAGATAATCTAACCTGACCTAGGCCCACCTAAAAACTGTGTAGCAAACTCATCTCC
>CM053593.1:239778837-239798440 GCA_028646575.1 Pseudocheirus occidentalis | reverse complement strand
TGAATGATGTAACCAAGAAAATAAATTAAAATTAAAAAAAAAAAAAAAAGCTATAGGACTACCGGAAAGCCATGATCAAAAAAAGAACTTAGAAATATAAAAAACTAAGTCAAATTTATAAGAATAAGAGCCATTTCCCAATTAATAAATGGTCAAAGGACATGAACAGGCAGTTTTCTGATGAAGCAATCAGAACTATTTATAGTCATATAAAAAATGTTCTAAATTACTACTGACTGGAGAAAAGCAAATTAAAACAACTCTGAAATACCACCTCACACCTATCAGATGGGCTAATATGGCAGAAAGGGAAAATTACAAATGTCAGAGGGGATGTGGAAATATTGAGACACTAATGTTTTGTTGGTAGAGTTGCGAAGTTACTCAACAATTCTCAAGAGCAATTTGGAACTATGCCCAAAGGGCTATAAATCATGCGTGTTCCTTCTGGCCCACCAATACCACTACTAGGTTTTTATCCTAAAGAGATAAAAAACAAAAAGGAAAGGGACCTATATGTATAAAAATATTTACAGCAATTCTTTTTGTAGTGGCAAAGAATTGGAAATTGAGGGAATGGTAATCAACAGAGCAATGGCTGAACAAGTTGCAGTGAATATATGTAATGGACTATAAGAAACGACAAGAAGGATGCTCTCAGAAAAAGGTGGAAAGACTTACATGAACTGATATAAAGTGAGGCAAACAGGACCAGGAGAACATTGTACACAGTAACAGCAACACTGTATGATAATCAACTGTAAATGACTTTAACCATTCTTAGCAATACAAAGATCCAAGACAATTCTGAAGGACTTATGATGAAAAATGCTATCTGCTTTCAAGGAAAGAACTGATGAAGTCTGCATGCATATTAAAGCATGCTTTTTAAAATGTTCTTTATTCTAGGGTTTTTTGGGGGGAGTGGAGCAGCAGGGGTGGTGCTTATGTTTTCTTTTATAACATAACTAACATGGAAATATTTTGCATGACTACACATGTATAACCTATATCAATTTGTTGGCCTTCTCAAGGGGAGAGGAGAGACAGTGGGAGGGAAAGAATTTAAAACTTAAAAATTTTTTAAATATTAAAAATTTTTTACATGTAACTAGAGAAAAATAAAATTATGCACACACAGATATATATGTTTTTAAAAGAAATACTTCAGAACTCTGATGAAAGGTGTCACCAGTTGTGTGATCACTGCAGAGACTCATTTTGTTTGACTCAACTTATTTTTATAAGGTTTTTCTCCCTCCCTCCTCTTGGTTAATGGGTTTGGGGGTGAGGGTGGAGCAATGTGTACTGGACTGGAGTGTAGCAAAGAGAGCGGCTTAGAAATAGTAATGTTAAAAAAAAGTGAATAAATGTTCATATCCTTTGACCCAGAGATTCAACTAATAGACCTCAAATATACAAAAATATTGTTAACAGCACTTTTTGAGACAGCAAAAAAGCTTAAAATAGATGCCCATCAGTTGGGGAATGGCTAAACAAACCGTGACATATGTGAATGCACAGGTAAGTAAGTAGATCAAAGAAAACAACTATATATAATGACTTTACAAAAACATAGAAGAGAATAAAAACTATAAAACAACAAAAGTGAATGTTGTCAATTTCAAGTCTTGTTAACTAGAAAAATTACTAAGAACAAATGCTACTAAGAAATATAAGAAGGCATCCTAAACCAAATTCCTTTACAGAAGAAGTGGGCAGTCCATAGGTAAAGGATATTGCACTTATTTCGGAATTTCCCCAATTTTAAATCAGTTTTGTAGATCCACACACCCCCCCTTTAAAATTATGTTATACGGGATAGTTTTGGGGTGGGATAAGGGAAGGATATAGAAGAATATTGGTGATGTTAAAAAAAAAAGATATCAATAAAATTCTTAAAGATAGTAATACTAAGAACAAAAGAAGGTAACTACTTTTAAATGTACCGAAGATAAGTTCGGATGAAAGCACAGAGAAGCAAAAATTGTTTTTAAAGTGACATGAAGAGTTTGTTTTATACTTTTAAAAAATGTAAGCAGTGTGAAGTGGTATAGTAAATATAATATTTATAGTATAATAAAGGATTCACTTTGTTTTTCACTTTATGTATGGAAATGCACAAGTTCATAAGAAAAAAATTAAAGAACAAACCAAAGAATTAACGATGTGTTCTCTGGGAGCAACTGACTTTGTATCTGTTAAGCTGAATTTTCTTCAGATACTTCAATCAAAAAAACTTGAATCAAAAGCAATGACAATTTTAAAGAGTGTTACCTCTTCAGAAATATATAAAACACTACCACTCCTCTCACTAAGTATCTGTTTTGGAAAATACTCATTTTCATCAAAAGGTTATTTATATTAATATAATAGTTACTGTTGTTTTTAACTGAATTACAATGCTTTAAAATTTTATCAATTTTAATTTTAAATACAGTAAATACCAGTCCTCAGTAAGAGTGAAAAGTGATCCTAGCAATTAAAAATTTGAGAACTGCTAGTTTAAAGAACCCTGAAAATTCAAGTAAAATTAAATGAAATAATTTCAGCAATAGCAAAATATAAACTCACAAAAATTATTAGTTTTTTCTGCATTACTACCAAAAAAATGAAACAAACTGAAAGAGATATTCTGTCCAAAAGAACTCTACAATGTAAAAAATATTTGGGAATATACCCTACACCAAGCACTTAAGGAAAAAAATAAATGTTCATATTTACATACACACAAGTTATAAAACACTGCAGAAATATAAATAACTTGAGAAAAATTGATAATGGGTAGTTTATGCCAATAACAAAAATGACACTACTACCCAAATTACTTATTTAGTGTCATACTAATTAAACTACTAAGGGATTACTTTATAGGACTAGAGAAAAATTATAATGAAATTCATCTAGAAGAAAAGGTTAAGCTTCTCAAGTGAAATAATGGTTTCAGAAAAGTGAGAAGGAAAGGAACCTATCAGCACCAGATTTCAAGCTATTCTACAAAGCAACAATCATCAAAACTCTTAAGTACTGACTAAAAAGAAAGGTTTATGAGTAGAACAAATCAGGTATACAACTTAGAGAAGTAAATCAGCATAGTACTAAATAAAACTCAGACTCACAACTACTGAGATATTACTTTTCAATAAAAACTTCAGGAAAACTGGCAGAAAATAGGTTTAGAACAACATCTCATACAATATAGCAAAGTGAGTTCCAAATGTGAACTATGTATGAAATTATGGGCATAAACAAATTAAGACAGGAAGGAACACTATGCCTTCTGTACACGTGCATGAATGAACACATGATCAAACAACTGATTATCACAGAAAATAAAATGTACAATTTTAATTACTGTTAGGTACTGATTAGTGAGAATAAGTGGTTGAATTATTCAAATTCAAACTCTGTAACTATTAGGTTAGAATCAATTACCATATTTTACATAATTATAACTTAGAATAATGAGAACTTGAATATATGCAACCACTTCAAAGGATTCATTATTCATACCAATGAGGACTTAGTTGTGCATAAAATTAAAACACTTCTTATAAAAAATTAAAGGAGGCAAGATCAAAAGGAAACAGTTAATTGTGGAAAAAAACTTTTTAGCAAGTTTCACTCATAAAGGTCTAACACCCAGAATCTATGAAGATCCAGTTCAATGAGGTTACTAACACAGAAGGCTCAAAAGATTGGCAGACTATCAACAATCATAAGAAAAATATGCTCCAAATTACTAATAGGGAAATGCAAAGTAAAATAACTTTGATGTCTTACCTCACAGCATCAGATTGGCAGGAATGACAAAAGGAAAATAACAGTAAAGTGTCTGAAGGAAAACAGACACACCAATGACCTGTTTGGTATAATTGTAAATAGTTTGACCATTTGGAAAAGCAATCTGGAACTATAGCCAAAAAGGAGGCCAACATTCTCGAGTACATGGTGAGGATTAAGGAATAAGAAGAATGGAAAGATAGAGAGCAAGGTTAATAAAGGACTTTTAGGAAAATCACTTTGGTAGCTGAATGGAAAATGCACTGGAGGGAGGCAGGTATATTCTTGTGGCCTGGCATATTCACCAGCTTCTTTCAACAGTCCAGTTGTGAGGTGATTAGGCCCTGCACCAGGGTGGGGGTAGAGATAAGCAAGGAGTAACAGACATTGAGAAGTGAAAGATAACTCCTAGACTGAGAGACTGGATGGTGTGGCTCTCTGTAGAAATAGGTCAGCTGGGATGGGGGCAATGGTTTATGAGGAAAGATGACTAGTTCTGTTTCACACATGTTAAGTTTAAAGATATCCAACAAGACTGTGATGTCTGAAAAGCAGTTGGAGATACAAGACTGGAGCTCAGGAGAGAGGCTGGGTTAGCATAGTTAGATTTGACAGATTTCATCACATAGATGGTAATTAAATCCATGGGAGCTGATGAGATCACCAAGTAAAGTAGAGTAGATAGGCAAGAGGGCCTAGGACAGAACCCTGTGGAATACAAAGTTAGAACCAAATGGATGAGAATCTAGCAAAGGAGATGGAGAAGGAGCTGTCACGGAGGTAGGAGAACCAGAAGAGAATGATATCTTGAAAATGTAGAGAAAAGAGTATAAAGTTAGAAAGGATAATTAACAGAATCTAAAGAGGGGTCAGGCAAAGTCAGAGATATAGCTTAGTGAGAAAACAAAGGGGGATAAACCATGCTGGAAATGTCTATAGCCACAGTCTACCACGAATTTTGTGCTTGTTATATATGCAAAAAGGAGGAAAGTATTTATGCTATGTAGATTTTAACTGTCATGAAAAGTAAATATTGTATGAAATAAATTTTTAAAAATTGCGAAGTTAGCACAAAAGGTCACAGAATTCTACAGAATTACTAGTGAGAAAAACGTTTTGCATATTACCAATTTTATTCTGTATGCTATATTTTATGGCTTATTTCATGGTTACTATATTAGGAAGATGTGCATATTATAAGAATTAATGTTTTGTTATGAAGAACTGTATACAGAAAAGTGTATTCACAGCAATCTAGTGAAAGATTACAATTGTTGGTGATTGCAGGAATTTAACCCCTTTTTCCCATAGGTTCAATGTATCAATATTCATTATTTTTTTACTTTTGTGTTGTTTTCCAGAAACATTAAACCCACGAAAGCTGAGGACTAATTACTATGAGTCAGCTATTTTACTATAAGAGCTTAAAGAGAAAAGGGACTCATATGTATAAAAATACTTATTGTAGCTCTTTTTGTAGTGGTGAAGGAGTGGAAACAAAGTGGGTGCCTATCTATCAACTGAAAACTAGATTAACAAATTATGTTACATAATGAACACATGAAACATAATGCAACAGTTGTGCTATAAGAAATGGTTAAAAGGATAGATTCAAAGAAACCTGGGAAAACTTTTATGAATTTATGGAGAATGAAGTCAACAGAGGGGCTGCTAGATAGCAGTGGACAGAGTGCCAGGTCTGGAGTCAGAAAGACAGATTGTCCTGAGTTCAAACCTGACCTCAGATACTTATTAGTTGTGCTGAACCTGGACAAGGCACTTAACCCCATTTGCCTCAGTTTTCCTCATTTATAAAATATGTTGTAGAAGGAAATGGCAAACCACTTCAGAACCTTTGCCAAGAAAACCCCAAAGGGGGTCATGAAGAGTTGAATGCAACTGAACAACACTTACTTAGTAAGCTACAAATGTCAGTGGTTTCTCTTACTTAATTGCTTTTTAGGTCATTTACCAACATGGAACCATAAAACAATGCAACAAAAATGCCGGGAGCTCACATGATAAAAATTCCTGAATAATGATATTCTGATACCTAAAATATTTTTTAAATGGTTCAGAAATTTAATGTTAATTTGGTAGTATGCTTTAACAGATTAGAGGGACTTTTAATATTTAATATCCTCTTGGGATGGCACCATCACAAAACCTGGATAGATGGTTATCTACCCAAAAAATAAATTTTCCAAAAGTGATTTTCCTCTTTCCTTCCAGAAATAACAAAGTCAACTTAATCACCACGTTAATAAAAGCAAACCATGCTAAATAACTCCAAATACAGTTTTATGTCGCTCTTCAAAGGATGTTTGTGGAAGCCCATTATCTTTCTGTTTTTTTTTCTAAGTGTGTTTATTTATTAAAATGTGTTTCACAAAAGCCAAAATGTCTGTGTGACATAAAGTTAAAAAGGGAAATCTAAGTGGGACTGTCTTTCATTTTTGTAAGTGATCTCTCATCTATTATAAACTCCTTGAGAGTAAGGGACACATCTTATACCAGGATTTAAGAAATCCTAGCCATCAAGTTATTGTAAAGTACAATTAAATCATAATACCAAATATTGGAATTCAATATTATCCACAACTATGGAAGCATAATTTACTGAGATTACATTTTACTATCACTTAAAAAGTGATAGTATAGTATCATGTGGTACAAGCAATATTGAAGGCTATCTTTGGAGCTTCTCTGAGACTTCAGCTGCTCTAGCTTGTCCAGTCTATGAGTTCTATTCCATACAAAGAGATAAATGTCTATCAGTTATGGCCCCGAAAAATTTTAGACTATGTTCTCAGCTCTTTCTACATCTTCTTGATCTTTAGCAGCATTATAAAAACTGATGACAAATTCTGCAGATATACTGTTCCTGTTGCTATGATGAAACTATAAGAGAAGGGACGATAAATAACTTTTAAAGATTAAGTAGCCAGTATGTGTCAGTACTGGTATTTGGGGGCAGCTAGGTTGTTGAGGGGATAGAGGAATCAGGAGGATTTAAATTCAAATCCAGTCTCAGATGCTTGACACTTACTAGCTGTGTGACCTTGGGCAAGTCACTTAATTCCAACTACCCTGCCTTCTCCTCTCAAAAAAAACAAAACAAAAACTGGTATTTGAATTCAAGTCATATCTCTAAACCAGCTTTCCACCAACACACGCGTGCGTTCTCTCTCTCTCTCACACACACGCACACACACCCATAAGCCATTGTCTTAACTTTTTAGTTGATATTTTAGGATACTCTAAACCATCATGTGATTTCAGAAACAGAAATAATTGACTCCAATTTGCAAAATTTTCTTCCTTAATTTATTATTTTTGCCTTAGTAAGCTTTAGCAATATATCATATAAGTGACAAAGAACATCCTTGCTTCACTTCTGATCTAACTAGAAAAGTCCCCAGTGTTTCACCATTGCTACTCATGTTGGTACTTAGTTTTATATAAATTGTAAGATCATAGTAAATAAAGGTTCTTTTGTTCCTATGCCTCAATATTTTACATACATAACCTTTATATTTATTGAAGGATTTTTCTGCATCAATTACTATAATTGTGTTTTTAGTTTTGCCATTAATATTATTATGCCAGTTGATGTTCTAATTTTGAACTTTCTTTGCATTACTGTTTTGCCAGTGTATTATTTGTCCTATAAATATTCATTAGTGATATTGAACTGTAATTTTCTTACTCTACTTTGTAACTTCCCGATTTGGGAATAAGGACCATCTTTGAAGAATTTAGTAGATGGGGCAACTAGGCGGCAAAGTGCATACAGTGCTGGGCCTGGAGTCAGGAAGACTCACCGCCTTGAGTTCAAATCTGGTACCAAACAGTATCTGTGTGACCCTGGGCAAGTCATTTATCCCTCTTTGTCTGTTTCCTCATCTGTAAAATGAGCTGGCAAACCACTCTAGTATCTTGCCCCCCCCCCCCGCAAAAAAAAATCCAAACGGAGTAAGAATCAGACATGACTGTACAGTAACACTCTTATTTTTCTATATTTGAAAAGTTTATATGGCACAATGCAATGGCAAGTGTTATATGCAGAGTCAGACTGAGTTCAAATCCAGATTCTATTGCTTTCTAGCGGTTATAACCTCAGGCAAGTCAACACTCTTATGTCTGAACCCCAGTATTATCATCTGCAAAATGATGGGGTTAAACTGATTTACCTTATGAGGTTCTTTACTTCCAGCTGTCCATCTATGATCTTATTATTTTTATTTTAAATGTTTGATAAAACTCATTTATACCTAACTCCATATGTAGCTATTTTCAATCTCCCTCAGATCCAAATAAATGCAAAATTAAATAAAAAGAGTATTAATTGGGATTCCATTAGTGTACAGATTAGATTAGATGGCTACTGAGGTTCCTTTCAACCCTCAAATTCTATGACTATGAATTAGATGAATGATACAACTGAAACTGGCCTGTTTAAAGAAACTCACAACACTACAAAATAGGAAAAGTATAAAAGAACTGACAGAGACAATTGCCATTTCCTAGGAAATTTAACAAATATAAATCAATCACCACAAGGAGACTTGAAATACCACTGGTGAGTGAACTATTGTCAACATCCTTCTCAAGTTAAATATGACAGCCAAGGCCACCATCTATAAGTCAGTTTAGAATGTAAACTTATTTGTAAACATTTACAGAAGACAGCGAAAAGTTAATAAGCAATAATCATTTCATAGAGATAGAGGGAAAAACAGGCTTACAGAAAAAATGACCCAATGACGGACCAAATCCAGGGCACTTAAGGATGAAACCAGAAGGATGACAAACAGAAGAGATTTAATAAGGCTTTCATAAACTCTCTTACACCACCACCGCCACCGCCGCCCCCACCCCCCATCAGTAACAGCTGAACTACCACTTTGGCCCTGATGTTACCTACCACATGATAATAATTAACATTTATTACTTAAAAGTTTTCAAGGTGACCTACAAAGGTGATGCCATTTGGGCCCAAGGATAAAATCCCATTTTACAGATAAGGAAACTAAGGCTCAGAATGATTAATTTGCCATGGTCATATTCCTAATGTCAGAAAGTAAGATTTGCACCTAAGTTTCTGACTCCAAGTCTAATGCTCTTTTCACTAAGCCACACTGCCTCCTGGGAAAATAATCTAATCTTTTGAGGAATTAGAAATGACACAAAAGAAAATAAAGAACAGCTAAGGATACACAAAGAAAGTCCATATTGAAGGTAATGATTTTGAGAATGAAGGTTTTTTTTTTTCCCTTTACACCTGTTCTTTATAATAGTATAATAGATTAGAGCTGGAAGGGCCCTCAGATCATTTACTCCAACCTCCTCATTTTACGAAAAAGGAAACTTGAGGCCCAGAGAAGTAAAGTGACTAATTGGCTTTGTTTCCTATCCATTTGACTATCAACAAGCTACTCAATGCTTTTTGGACTTTATAGTTTCCTCATTTGTAAAATGGAGATAAGACCCTACCCACCTCACATAATTATAGGGATTATTAAATGAGAATATGTACTATGCAAATGTAATGTGGTAGAAGTGGAATTAATATATAATTATATCAACTATTATAATATGATTAACATACAACATATAACTAAAAGATTTTAAGGTTCTTGAGACCATTATACACTAGCCTTCTAGCCAGCTTACCCATTCTTTTGGTGAATCTATGACAATTTCTACAGGTTCCATTGTTTCAAATAACTTATTTAGGCTTTTTTACCCTGAAATTCCTGACCAAGTTCTCAGATAGAGCCTTTAGAGAGGATCTATCCAAGGTACTGGAAAGCTCTCTTCTGCATCTTTTATATTTCACGGATACCAATGCTGTACATGGTTGTCCATCTGTATTTCCTCACTTGTCATATGACCAGTAAACCTTTTTTTTCTCCCAATCATGCATTTCTTCAATGATACCCCTTGGGATATCAGTTTGAGACTACTGAAAATACTGTATAATTGCTCTAATGCAATCCAATCTGTTCTTTTCTTCCTGTTCAATTCTAGATCTAACTCACTATCTACAGTACTGGATCCAAACAATCCACAAAATTACAATCTTTAACTGAGTAGCATTTCATTAAGTTTATTCAAAGGCTCATGGTGTGGAAGTTAATAACAAAGACTGACTATAATTCACTCTGCCCCTTAATAATGATCTTATTCTTCTACTATTTTAGTCAATGTCTTTTATTTTTTGATAAGAATACAGAAAAAAACTTGAGTAAACCTAGGTTCTAGTCCTAACATGGCCCAAAACTTATTATGTTAAGTTAAATATATCATATAACTTGTGCCTGAATTTCTATATCTACCAAGTGGTCAACATCCTTTTAAGTATCAAGAGGCTCAAATAAGATGAGTGAATTAGAAAACAGGAGACAGCATGGAAAAAATTAAGTACTGCTATAGTATATAATAATTTACACCAAAGCAGCTCAGGAGATGAAAACAAAACAGTGGGTACTTCAGAATGCAGTAAAGAATTTGAAGGGGAGCTGAAAATAAAATAGCAGAATTACAAAATCTATGAGAAGTCAGATATGCAGAATTAACCTTCTACCTTTCAGAAGTAGTTTCCTAGTAAAAATAGGTGCATTAGAAAGAACCGAAACTCAAAGGTGAACTCAGCCATTTTCTGTGTTAGGCAAAATTATGTTCTATCCTCAGTTTCCACATATGTAAAATAATGGGGTGAGCTCTAAATAACCATTCTTAAGCAAGAAAACTACATAAAAGTGTAATTACCAACCCAAACAAGAACCAATGAAACTGTCTTGCAAGAATCAAAATTATTCTAGAGACAAGGAATTTCATGTGCCATTTCTCATTAGCAAAGAAACTGAACTTTAAAAAATGATGAGGAAAAAAGCACCAATTGCTCAAAGAACTCCACTGAATAGGCCAAAAAAACCCCCATTAAACATTCATTTTCTTCTGGAATGAAACAGTCAATGAGACTTTGAGACACAGTTTAAAACTGTGTTATTTTACAATCCTAGTCAAAGTAGTAGACTGGTTTAAGGCTGAATTAGTGAATATAAATGTGAAATAAAACAGTGGCATGAGTAGATTGAGTTTAACCATCTACTTGGTGCTTTTCATTTAGTGACAACATTTTAGTTTGTTAAGAGGCAAGGTCTAAGCAATCATTTAAGAGAAATTATAGATTTTAACATTTGGGAAAGAGAAGAGAGGACATATTAGTCCAACTCTTATCTTAGAATTTACTTTATTACACATCTGACAAATGCTTGTGTAAGTTATGAAGACCTCTGGTCAGAATAAATTCCTTTCATCAAGCCTAAATCTGCCTCTTTCTGCCACTTCTACCAATTACTCTTGTTTTTGCCTTATGGGCCAAGCAGAACAAATTTCCTCCATAAAAGACTGCCTTCCAAAACTTTAAAATAGGAAAGATTCCATGACTGATGGTGTCACTGACAGAAATGGTAGTCCAGATAAATGCTTGTTGATTTGACTTGATCTGGAGTCAAGCAAGTCCAAGTGAGACCTGGAGGGAGGTGATACTTGAAGCAGAAAGGTAATCAAGACTGCATTGAGACTGGAAAAAATAAGAGCTGACATTTATATGGTGCTGCAGCATTTTCAAAATAGTTTATATGTTTCATTTTATCCTTATAACAAACTGTGAGATACATTCCATAGGAGAGGAAACTAAGGGTTCTGTCAAGTAATTTGGTCAAAGAATTTACAAATGTCATAGCCAGGATCTAAATCCAGATCTCTTCTGACTTCCTAGTCCAGAGTTCTCAGTACACTTGTTGCCTCTAAAAAAAGCACAAGGTGCCAGACAAAACTGAATCAAAACTACTATCAGGCTTAGGCTTAAGAATAAGATGTCATTAATACAAACTTCCCAAGATCAAGAACAATCTGGGAGTTAAAAGACTTTATAGACCTAGAATTGGTCAGTAGCACATACGGAGTTCTGAACAAACCATATAACCCCTCCCAATCATTTTCCTCATTGTAAAATTAACATATTAGGTCAATGCAAAACCTCCTAGGAGAGATCAATAACACTTCAATGAGTATGGCCTATCCACAAAGGAAAGAATAAGTAAATGAAGACTGTTTACTGCCAAGATTTCTAAACGTATCTGAATAGACAACCTATAGAGCCTAACAGTATGTATATCTGGGACAATCAGGAGAGAAAAACAAGATGAGTCCAAACCTAAAAGAAGATTCCAACCAATTCTGGTTGGATTGCTTTTGAGAAGTAAGTTCTTTTATTGACCCGATAAGCATCAGCAAAGAAAAGTCCATCTTTTCAATTACTAACATTTTACCAATGTTATTGTGTGGCAGTGAAATATGAAACATTTTTATTGTTGTTGAGTTTTTTCAATCATGTTCAACTCTGCTGCTACTCCATTTGGGATTTTGTTGGCAAAAATACTGGAGATGTTTACCATTTCCTTCTCCAACTCATTTTATGAATGAAGAACTGACACAAATTCAGTTAAATGACTTGGCCAGGGTTATTCAGCTGTTAAGTGTCTAAGGTCACATTTGAATTCAGGTCCCCCAGGATTCCAGAGCTGGTGTTCTAACCATCTGGTTAAAATTTGAGTGACACAGAGAGAAATAAAGTGCATGGCAGGTGAGAATAAGATGCAATATATAATAAGATGCAATATAACCAATGAGGGATTCCAAAGAACCAGAGTGGAGGAAATCAAGGAATTGCATGACACAAAGAGAAAATGCAGTGGTAAAGTGACAAGAGTGAGGAAATACAAGTGTATAGCTAGAGAACTCCACTACCTGGATGTTGTGAAAAAGTAGGCAGGTCTGGATGAGCTGCAGGCATCATTCTCAGAAAGATCTTCAGGATCAATGAGCTCAGATCTGAATTATCTGAGTAGGAGGAACGAAGGTTAGTTCAAGTTCTGAAATTCTGATTTAAGTCACCAAAAAAAGGAGGCAGGAATGACTGAGGAAGAAGCAATTAAAAAGGAAACACAAGTACTCTGCAAGATGCTAATCTGTTTATAGGAATATAGGGGGGGAAAAAGTCACTGGGCTTTATGGTAGAGAGAGAAGACTTAAAGAATTAACAGCAGGAGAAAAAGATGGATTTCCCATAGTTGCAGGGGGAAAAAAGCAAAAAAAAAAAAATACACAAAATACACAAAAAATATAAATAAATGCACCTTGTTAAGATAGCATGGTTATAGTGGAAACTGCTGTTGGAATTGGAGGCAGAGGACCCAGCTCTACCACTTATGTGTATAACCTTGAGAAAGTCCCTTGATCTTTCTGGACTTCAGATGCTTCCCTGGTCAAATGAAGAGGTTAGACTAAATGACTTCCAGTTCTAAATCTATGATTCAATAATAAAGGACAGGTAAAGCAAGGTGCACCTTCTGTGAGAAAGGAGACAAAGAATATCTACTTCAAGAGGTCTGTATTTTGGGCCATCGATAAGAAAATGAGGAGGGGGATTATTTAGGAAAGTTAAGGGAGAGAAAAAACAAAGAGGAGGACAATTAGCCCTATATTGAAGGCTCCCAAGAGCATCTATAAGTAGAAATGTAGAAAGGGGAAGGAATAGGAAGGACAAGATAGCACAGAACCTGAGGTAAGTAGGAAGAGCCAGAAGGAATCGAAACATAAAGAATTCAAATGAAATAGAAGGATTAATGGGAGGAATTCAAAAGACAAACTACTTATATATAAAAAAATATGTTATAAGGTAGTTGAAAGTTAGCTGGAATGTTAATAACAGTAATAGTTAACATTCAAATAGCAATTTAAGGTTTGCAAAGATCTTTATGGTATTCTCTCATTTGCTATTAACAAGGAATAGGAAGTTTAATCTACAGGATTCTGCAGTAGAAAAACTAAAGAGAAATAAAAATTTGTTTTCCTACTTCTGAGAAAAAGCTGTTGCCTTTTTTTTACTAAGAGCATCTTTTTTGGTCTGTCTTGTGGGACACCCCATATGTTCCATTCAAGAGAACCAGAGAAGGGCTTTAGGCAAGTTGAAAGGATGTGAACGTAGTTAATTCCTAAATGTGTGTTGCAATCTCTACCATTGGAGATCGTGGATTCAAAGTACCAAATAATTATTTATATATAACATGCATCTCTGAGTATCAAATCAGATAGCTATTAAAAGCACTTTGTAAAATTAAAAGTGCTACCTAGATATGTCATTAATGTGAAAGTTCCAATTATTTAAGATAATTGTAACAGGAAAATTATAGCTAAGTAAAAGCATGACTAGGAAAATATAATACCACATGCTGCTCAACTTACAAGGAAAGGTGTGGAGAGATTTGCTAAGAACATTACTCATCATGCAGTTTTAGGATACTATTACTATGATCTTAAGAGTAGATCTCTTAGACTACCCTATCTATTTCACTTAGAAATATAGTTTCAAAGGTTTCTACTGTGAAAAGGAAGGAAAAGGGGTAAGGAAAATGATTATTAGAACTCTAAATATCAATATTATTAATTATTAACTTTAAAAACTTCAATTTTCCTGACTATATAGTCAATAACCATACAATTTTTATCATTTATATGTATACAGCATATGAAAACATGTATCACACATTAATGTTTACTTTATAGTCTCTAGTTCCATTTGGTCATCCAGAGATTTTGACTTATTGCCATTACTTGGGTTCCCCCCAACCCAATTATTTCACATCAGTGTTAAATGAATGAGATGAGATGAGATATGTCAAAGTGCTTTATAAAAATTGGATGTACTATTATCGTTCAATACTGGCAGTTCCATTAGGCCTGGTGGAGAAAAGATGTGAAACAGTGCCTGGCACACAGTAAGTATTTAAAATGTTTATTCCCTTCTTCTGCTCCCTCAAAGATGGATTAATGGTAGGTTAAGAAAGAATCTAAAGCTAACACCTAATGTGAAGTTAAAAACATCATCAGTTAATCCTTTGGAGAGTAGACACAACATCATATATGTGAAGTTTTTTTATTTGTGTCACAGAATTGGAAGCTTCTTACTTATCCCTGACTTTAACAAGAATATTCAAATCTTGATTATAGATCTTTGTGCTTTGTGCTAAATCTATGTCAGTTATCACAACAGTGTCTATCAGTATTTACAGTAGCCTGCTACTCAATAAAGCACAACAGTTTAATACTGATCTCTCAAGATACCACATAAAACCATCATTCAAATCTCTAATCACAAAGCATACCACACTATATATATATATATATATAGCAAAGACTTAAGAAACGTGGGCATTCAAACTTCTTGACGAGTGACCAACCTAATCAAATAACATCGTAGTAAGAAAAAATTAAACTAAGAAAATTCATAAGTTTTCTCTAATTCCATACCAGGAAAATCAAGATACTTTCACTACTCTTCTAGGTATGGCCTGATAATCTATTATAGTTAAATTCCGACTTGAAAACTGGAATCCAATGGTATAGTCAAGTTAAAATAAAAGGTTCTAAATTGTTTTCTCCCCCTCTAACACCCCCTTATTCTTCAAATAATTCCCCCCCCTTAATTCTGTGGTCATTCTGGTTTAAAAAAACATCACTCATGCTCTGCAAATAAAAACAAAATAAATCCAAATCACACTAAACATAAAGTTGACTTCTAGTATTTTTAGCCAAAGGAGGAAAGAAAACCAGTTAATCTAAAACTATCTTTGTAAACCAAAACAGCAAAGTAAACACTAAGCACCATTCTCTGCCACTCTGCCCAGTTACACAGAATTTAGTCTCTTTTGAGGGTGACTTACAAAAAAATTAATTTTTTTCCTTTCCTATGATTTATATACTAGTTCATAATGGCCATTTTTTTTTTCATTGCAACCAACCTGAAAATAAAAGTACTGCCAGGTTGTTCAAGAGACTTTTGCTTGTTATTCCATGACTGTATTCTGTTATCTCCATCCTTTATTATTTGGGGAAGCATTTCGTAAAAAAAATTTAAACCAGACATTTCACAGAAAAACAAGGCCTAATCATTGAACAGCAAAAAAGAAGCCTGGAGCATGAGAAGCAAACAAACAAACAAAAAATTACATTTTGCCAAAGCGAATCACCTCTCCCCTCCCCCACCCTTCCACAACTACCCCTCAGCGCAACCTGAAACACTCTGAAACTTTCCATCAAAAAACAAAGCACTCCAGGAACCCAGTCCCTCCCGCCCGCCACCCCCACCCCGGGGGTCCACCCAAAAAATGAAACTTCGCCAATGGCTGCTCTTCAGGTCCCCCACCCCACATCGTCCCTTCCCTTCCACCGTTCCACCCCAGCTGCCAGGCCGTGTGTCCCTTCCCTCCCCCCAGGCCTCGCCGCCTTCAGGGGGCTGCGGGCCCCGAACCCAAGGCCCGGCCCCAATAGGCTGCTCAAGGTCCAGTCCTGGGCCTACCTCGCCCTCCCAACACATTCCCTCGAGAAGCAGGAACGGGTTCTGGAAAGGATGGGAGGGAGAGCGGCTGGTGGCATTCCCAGGCCCGAGCGCCCGAGGCCACGTTTCCCTTCCATCCTCCCCGCGCCCACACACCACACAAACACACACGCATTCCCTCTCTCACACACATACATACATATACACACACACACACCTTCCAGAAAGCGGCCATCCCGAGCAGCGCTGCCGGGGCCGCCGCCGCCGGCCGCCATGTTCCTCCTCCTCCTCCCTCCACCACTGCCGCCGCCACGGCCGCCGCCTCCTCTTCCTCCTCCTCACTCCATCATCACCTTCATCGCCGCCGCGCCTAACAGGAGGGGGGAAGGGGCCGCGCTGCTGGGCAGTGCAGCCGCCACGTCGCGGGCCCCCACCGGGCCCTTCAGCCCCGCCACCGGTTCCGACGCCTCCACAGCCCGCCTAAGCTGAGAGACCGAGGCGCCGACCTCCGGAGACCGATGCTAAGGCCTGGGCCCAGCAGCGGGCGGTGCTGAGAGCTGGGCCTGGCTTGGCTCCGGCTCTCTCCCTTCCACCGCGCCCGACCCCGCGGGAGAAGCTCCTTCTCTTCGGCCCCAGACTAGCGCCCCGGGGAGGCGGAGACCGCGAGAGCGGCCCGCGCTCGGGCCAGCGATCCGCCTGTGCACTCAAGCCGGCCAGTAAAATGGCCACAGAGGGGGCAGGAGCAGCTGCTGCGCTGAGGCAGCGAAAGCTACGCGTTACCCGGCCGTCCCCGGCCCCCTCGCTCGGGCCTCTACGCAGCCGCCCGCAAGCTACAGGCTCCCCCCGTCCGGCTACAAAGCATCAACTCGGGCCTCTCGGGCAATCCATGTGGGCTGGGGTGGAGGCGGGGGTGGGTCTCGTCTCGGGCCGCTGCTCCTCCCCCACGGGCCCGGTCCGGGCTTCCGCCTCCCTCAGATGCAGCAGCGAACACCTCCGCCGCTGGCTGCTTCCGCAACAGTGCCTGCACCGACCCAGACTAAGGAAGGAAAGAAGGGAGAGAAAGAAGGGGGGAGGGAGTCTCCGCGCGGCGGCTGCCCAGGCCTCACGGCGCAGCTGCCTCCAGAGCCCCCCGAGCTCGAGCTTCCGGCCGCCGCGTGGGCTGCTGCTGCGTCCGTGGAGCTCTTGAGTTGGGGAGGGGGAAGCGCTGGTTCCCCAACCCGTCCCTCTAGTCAGTGTCTTCTTAAGGATGGGGAAAGAGGGGAGGAGATGAAGATGATGCATTCCCCATAGCGAAGGGCAAAAAGAAAAATGTGTATGGGGAACACTGCAACAGTGTTAACAGCGGTTGGAATTCGTATGGACCTAGCTCTCTCCACTTACCTGTGGGACCGAGATCAAGTATCTCCACTTCTCCCAGGCCTCCCCTCAAATGTAAAATGAGGAGAACCAATGAGGTCTTATGATCAGCCAGTTTCCTACGAGATCTTTTTATTTGGAAGCACCTTGGCCCCCGAAAGCTCACATTAGTATTAAAGAAAAAAAACCTCTTAATATGGTCCTCCTTAGGGGAGTTTTATGTTAGACCTGGCTTTTTAAAAGAATCATTGTGCTGTCAAAACGTTGCAGACTTGAACTGACCAAGTCCTCATTCCCAGACCCAAGAATTGCCTGAGGCTGATCAGACTTTATCACTCCTAGCATACGACTATTTTGTAATTGTCCTAAACTCCACCAAGATTCCCTAGTTTTCTCTCTACTGGCTTTCAATAATTATGCAAAATTTACCTAAAGAAATCATAGAATGTCCTAACCCCCTGGCACCTGCAGCCCTGTCTCCCTCTGCGTGAACACTTTATGAGAACCCTGGGTCCAGGTCCCTCTTTGGGCTCCCCGGACCTGTTTCGTGGAACCCCAGTTGCTGTCCCTTTCCCTGGTTAAAGATCATAATTTTAGCTATATTAGCTGTCTTCTGGAATTGACGTTGAGAGCTTTCTTCACTTCTCTCTCTTCACTTCTTTCCCTTGGAGATCTCATGGGCTATCATGAATTCAATTATGTCTCAGCAGTCTCCCACCTACTTATCTAGCCTTAACCTCTCTTCTGACTTCCAGTCGAGAATCTCTGCCTATTGGGCATCTTAAATACCCCATAGGTATCTTAAAACACTACGTTCCAAAGCTGAACTTATCTTTCCTCCCCAAACTCTCCCCTCTTTTCTGAATTAATTACCATCCTCCTAAACACTAAAGTCTCACAACTCAGGTGTCCTTAACTCTTCATTCTTCTCTCCTACCTCTGTGTACAGTTGTTCTCCAGTCCAATGTTTCTACCTTCTGTCTTCAAAAGATCTCTTGTATATGTCTCACCCTTCTCTTAACTGACAATGCCACCGTTCTGGTGCTTTCTCATCACCTCAACTTGAACTATTGCAATAACGTTGGTCTCTACCATAATTGCCTCTCTACTCCAGGCCACAGTCCGTTCTACTAGTAGTCAAGGTACAGGCCAAGTCTAACCCTGTCCCCTTACTCCCATTCAGTTAATCCTGCTGTCTCTCTGTTTCCTCCAAGACCAAATATGAAATCTTCTCTTTGGCTTTTTAAAGCCCTTCATGACCTGGGCTCTTCCTACATTATTCCCCTACCAAGTAATGTTCCATCTCCTGACTCCATGTATTTTCACTGGTTTTCTTTCCCCCATGCTTGGAATTCTCTCCTCACCTCTGCCTCCTGACTTGCTGGTGACTTTGCACATCACTCCCTCACTTAAATCCAATTCACTTGCAAGTCATGACATCTCCTGATTCAGTCTGAGAGGTGCAGGGACCCCTCAAGGACTGAAGTACAGGAGAGGGTTGTCTGGAATGAATTCATGGACTCAAGCATTCTTTAAGTCAAGTTGGCAAAGGTTTATTGTAAGGCTAATATGGTAGGCAGAGCTCCTTAAGTAACTTGCAACCTAACATGAATTATGTTAAAGCTTATATGGGTCCACGGGAAATATGGTTATTCAATGAGGTGGAGGATTTTCAAGCATTCTTGCTGAAAAAACCAGAACTGAAAAGAAAATTTGACACTCAAATATAAGAGGCATGAGAAGGTAAACATGGAAAAGAAATCATAAGGAATTTATCAAAGTTGAACTATTTACATGCCAACATGGAAAAATAATCATTGTAACTTAATGAAACTTTTCTCAGTATGAGAATAGGTGAAGGGAATACAAATGTATATATACATATACATACACATGTCTATATAGGAGGGTATATATGTGTATGAATACATATCTGAGTAAGTATATATATATGTGTACATAGAGGGCACAGGATCAATTGAATGTGAAGAGACAGTACTTTAAAAGGTGAAATTTAGAGGTGGGAGAGGAATAGTATGAGAGGAGACAGGGAGA
>CM053593.1:239756292-239778337 GCA_028646575.1 Pseudocheirus occidentalis | reverse complement strand
TTGTGTTTGATTGTCAAATTATCTGTTCAGTTCTTGTTTTTTCAGCAAGAATGCTTGAACGTCCTCCACCTCATTGAATGACCATATTTTCCCCTGGAACAATATGCTCAATTTTGTTGGGTAGTTGATTCTTGGTTTTAATCCCAGCTCCCATAAGCTTTGAAATATCACATTCCAGGCCCTGCGATCCCCCAGCAACTATTTGAATTCTAATTTTTTTTCCATTAGTGATAGTTCTGATACAGAAGATATATCCTTTTTATATTGTTACAGGAAAAATTCCCAAAAAGTAAAGTTCCGGGGCTATCCAAATTATTTTGTTGTACTGGGATTTTGTTCTATCAGACACTATGTAAGATAAATGGATCATGAGCTAGAACTTGGAAAATGGCTCATAGAATTTAGAGCTAAAAGAGATCTTAGAGAGCTTGTCTACCTCCTCCTTTTAAAGATAAGGAAATAGGCTGAGGTGAATTGACTTCATTAATGAAGGTAATAAAAAAAGTTGAGTTTTCAACTCCAAGTCCTTTGACTTCAAATCTAGTGTTTTTTCCACTAGATAACAGTAATTTCTCATAGATTTGATTTTTTTAAAGTGAGTTACTTGAGAGAAATGACTGTTGTTTACCTTTCTTTGTATCCCTATGCTTAGCATAATGCCTGGAACATTAATAGATACTTATGTAGCCCATTCCCAAAGCCTACTGGTATGGGATTCTCTCTTCATTGGTGGAGATCAAATCTCTGCTCCTGCATGATGAATGAGTCAGAGCTTGTAAGAGTGGGAGAAAGAAGAGGTTTGCTTCTTCAAACTTGGGAGTCACTTAGGTCTCTTTAAGCCTCTTTGGCTTCTGCAGTGCCTTCAGTCTCCTTTGACTTCAAGTTTCGACAGAGAAAGTGGAAGACATCAACTCCAATTCAGGTTGTCGAAGAAAAGGACTTGGAGGAAGGCAACATAGAGGAACCAGCAGTCTCCATCATGTCCTTACCCCCAGATTGCTACTTGTTCACCTGCTAGAGACTCTGGGGAGCTCTCCCTTTGATGAGATCTAGTATTCTCTCTCGGTTGGACTGAGTTATTTCATTTCCGGTAGGAGAGCTCCTTCATGCTGCATTGTCTGGTTTATCTTCTTTTATATATACTTTCTCTAACTTCCGTTTTTCTATGGAATTGAATTTATGGATTTCTTTGATAATCATTATATGAGTGTTCATTGTGGAATTGGTGTTTGGTGTGGAGTTAAGCCTTGGATATTAAGTTTGGGATCCTCCTTCCTCCCAATTAATGAAACAGGTATCAGAAGTTAAATTGAACATGAAATATGAAAACCACATCCCCTTGGCTAATAATATTTAAGGGAGAAGATTGATATAATTCAAACCCAGAACCACCTCTCTTAGGAGAGCAGAGTGGCTAGCCTTCTGGCCCCTTTCTCCTGCTTCCTCTCCTGGCAGGAAATAGTCTCCCTTGGAGAAGGATGGGAAGAGAAGAGGCTAGAGATACCTTCTGCCTCCCTTTGAGCCTCACCATGACTTCCCTATGTTACATGTGGAGGGATAGCCCCTGCCACACTTACTGAATGACTGATCTGTATGATGCACAGAAATATGTATTACAGCGGCAGAATGAATTCTCCCAATATATAACTACCAAATCTGATTTACAACAAGCTCGTGTGTGTGTGTGTGTGTGTGTGTGTGTGTGTGTGTGTGTGTGTGTGCACTGGGGAGGGTGGATCTCTGCTAAACGTATACCTTCTGGAATAGGTTATATGTATATACACATATGTGAATATACACACATGTGGGCATATGTATGCACACAGGTACATACATATACATGTGCCTATACATACACACATGCCATTTAATGTAACAGTTTTGGTGAACAAGACATTTAATTATAAAGTGAGACCATTGGACTAGATAACCTCTAAGGTTCTTTCCAGTCCTAAAAGTCTATGATTTTATAATGCTCTGTGTGTAGGGATGTAAATGCGTCTGCAGGTGTACATGAAGAATGAAATCTGGGGATAAAGAAGGGGAAAACTAAAAACAGGGCAATGAGAAATACATATCACTGCAACAGGAAGAATGTTTGTAATCTGGTCTTGGTCACTTGTAAAACCTTCTTTTTATTTGAGTAGCAAACACAGTATAGAGAAAAATTTGGTTGGCATGGGTGTTTTTTGAGAATGAGTATTTGTTTCTAGATCAATTGTCATCTGTCTCCTTAGGTGCTTGAACAAGTGATCTCCGCAGGATTTCATTAGATTAAACACTAGTTGACCAGGGTGGGACTGAAAAGTATTTGTGAATTCTTCTTGAATCTGTGCACTGTCCTCAAAATGGTGGCTAGAAACTTAGTTTGGATCCTGCATTGGATTGTAAACACTTGATTCATGGAACTTTGAGATGAGCTTTTCCAACTGATCACATTAGACATAATTAAAAGTGAATTGACTTGCTCACAGTCATATAGTAAGTGGTTGTATTGGGATCAGGACAGGGTTCTTGACTCCTAGCTCAAAGCTCAGAACTTTGTATCACCACAGGGAAGGCCACTGCACACAAAGAGATCTGCTTTGCCTCAGCTGATTTTTAGAAATTTGTTTTGTCTCAGGACCTTATAATCATGTCAAAATAAAACTTGACTACAATGCGGTTTATTTGAAGGTTGCCCCCCAGAGGGCAACTAAAGAAAATGATTATACTTTTGCAGAGTATCTTGCATATAGTAGGTGTTTAAGTAATGCTTATATTTGAATTTGAATTCTGTTATTTGAAAATTTTCCATCTAATTTTTTTCTTTGTTTCATGAGCAGCAATGGCCAAAAATATTCATGTAACTCATGTTAGATAACATGTGTAAAGTGCTTTGCAAACCTTTAAGCACTATATAAATGTTAGTTGTTTTCATTATCATTTCCACCACCTTTTGCTGGCATAGCCTCCTCTATACTATGGTCAAAGCCTCATGAAGACAAAGATCTATCCTTTCAATACCAACATGTTGTTGAGTTGTTTCAGTTGTTCCTGACTCTCTGTGACCCCATTTAGGGTTTTCTTGGAAAAGATACTGGAGTCATTTGCATTTCCTTCTCTAGCTCATTTTATAGAGGAGAAACTTAGGCAAGGAGGGTTAAGTGACTCGTCCAGGGTAACACAGCTACTAAGTGTCTGAGGCCACATTAGAACTCGGGTCCTCCTGACCCCATGGCCTAATGCTTTATCCACTATGCCACTTAGCTACCAATTGCCTATGTAGTTTATATTAAAACAACATTAAAACAATATTGTTTCAATACATGGAATAAAACTGTCCCCAAAGAATTAAAAATGAGTATTGTCCAGCAGGGATGGGGAACCTGCAGCCTCAAGACCGAATGTAGCCCTCTAGGGCCTCAGGTGTGGCCCTTTGACTGAATCCAAATTGGATTTGTTTTGTGACGTTTGGATTCAAAGGACCACATGAGTTCCTAGAGTGCCTGCAGTTTCCCACCTTGGCCCAGAGGGTTATGTCAAGGCTCACAGTGGGTATGAGCATGCTGCAACACATAACTAGTAAGGAAGTCTGAAGAACAGGAGTAACAGGAGCATCATCAAGGAATATTATGATTAGAATTGAACATGGACTGGTCACATGTTGAAAATGAGGGATGACAAGTGGACAATCTGAGTGCTCCAAGATTGGCTATATCAGGAGAAAATGAGAAAGGCCTTTTGCATATTAGGTAGCTCCTGCATGCAGAATTGGTGCATTGGCAAGAGAGGCGTGGGTTCTTTATGGTCTGCTTCTTAGGGAGCTTTGGGGGATTTCTAAATTGATGAGCTCCCTGATCCACTGGAGTATTTGAGAGTTGAAATGTGGTTTGTTGCGGAATTTTTTTTGATGCATCTTTGACATGAAAATTGCAAATCACATTTTCTTTTCTTCTAATCAACCATTTTGTTTTTATGACTGGTGTTTGATAAACAATCTGAGTTGCTTTTCCAATAAGAGTGAATGAATTTGGTTACTCTTTGAGGAAGAGACTCTTCACCTCCCTCCATGTAAGCATTATACATTTATGAGGAAATACATTTGTGAGGAAAATTGGAAATATCACACTGGGCCAGTACAATGGACCATACTCACACAATGGCAACCAAAGACATCTTATAGCAAAGTTCTTATTCTCCCTGATATTTCACTCAAAAAGTATAGCTTATGACCATAATTATGACCATGGACTTGAACTTTCCTAACTCCCTTTCAATAATGTATCATGAGCTCATCATTCATTCATTGATCTAAATCTTTCTTAAATTTTTCACAGTTGTATATAACTCTTTGGGGCTAATGAAGTCCATATGTATACTCTACAAAGACAAACTTTATTTGCCTTGGAAATATCACCTTCACATGTTAAAGGAAACTTCCTAATTCTTTCCTATTATTCTATCCTTTTCATGGTATTCTGATTCTATCTGGCTACTGTTATTAGACTGCAGCCCCTTTAGTCTTTTCTGTTAGGTTTTAGCAAGAAAAAATGATCTCTTCCCAACATAATTCAGAAATTCCTATGACATTAAGCCTTTGGATAGAGTTTGGGAGAATGAGAATTCCGAGAACTAAGTACATCCCTTATAATATGATATATATATATATATTTTTTTTTTGGTGCAGAGAGCAGGGAAAACTTTAGGGAAGGCATGTAGCTATGTAAAATCACACCTATATGCCTAGGAGCCACAACTCCCTCACACGTGGAAAATGCAGGTTAACTCCTAGACTAGGGAGAATTTCTGCATTTTCCTACTGGGTTAGTTTATTATTGGTATAATTTTTCAACCTTTTAATCACAATTCTGACCTCTACAACTTCTGGGAAGATGCATCTACGTCTCCATTAACTTTTTTTTTTTAGAGGGGGAAGGCAAGGAAATTGGGGTTAAGTGTCTTGCCTGAGGTCACATTGCTAGTTAAGTGTTAAGTATTTGAGGTTGGATTTGAACTCAGGTCCTCCCGACTCCAGGGCTGTTGCTCTATCCACTGCACCATCTAGCTACTCCCTCTCTCCAATAACTTATGAAGTCCATTTGACATGCCACTAAAGTTATGTCTAGTTCTGCATATTGTAGGAATGTTACACCAAGTTTTCTACAATTTCTGGTATGCTCCTATATATCTTCAAGTGTTCACATTTCTACCATATCAAGTTAACTCATCCTCTAGGTTTGCTGGCACATCTCCCCTCCCCCCCAAGCCCTTCCCTTCCTTTCCCTTAGTTATTGACCAGTAGCTACAATAGGCAGGTTTTCCTTTTCTGTATGTCAGGAGGGTTCCATTTATCTGATCCTTTTCAGTCCTGGAAACTTTGTAGGAATGCAGCTCGGAGGAAGTACTTTTTGCTGTTGTTTGCCACAAGGCTGGTAGGGCATAAGGGTTGAGAAATGGGGATGGGGGAGAAAGGAAAAGGAAAGCGATGGTGAGAGAGCTAAAGAAAGCGGGGAGGGGGGGATACCAAATATAGAGGACATATGTCAAAATATCCTGATTCCAGTATTCGGTCCCCTTAAACTTGTGAATTTTTTCCTCTAATAATTCCTGTTGGTTGCCTTTAATAGTCTTGGTCCAGGGCTGTAAATCCAGATGTTGGATTTAGTCCATAGATGAGTAAATGACAAAATCATATTGTGGTATCTGTGGCTTCACTATTTATACTTAACCTCTGATGAAGCATTAACCTTCTTTGACTAATATTTCCTGTCCAAAAGGCTCAACTGGCGTCAATACAACTAGAAGAATAATTTTTTTGAGTTCATGATAGTGAACCTGGTTGTCTACAAACTATCATTACTCTTTTGTTGTGGAATGTAACAGTGATAAAACAAGAATGTTTCTAATGTAATGTGACAAAATTGCAGTTATATATGGTGCCTTTGGGTTGAAAATAATTTTTCGCTGTTGTATCCCAATTCAACATAGCATACATTTATTAAACACCCTACTATGTGGGAGGTACTATTCTAGGCACTAGGAATACTAAGATAAAAATGAAATAGTCTCTGCTTTCAAGTAGTTTACATCCTAATTGGAGGAAATAAGAAGTAATCAAATAAGTAAATATAGATGTTATGCAAAGTATATACAAAGTAATAATGATGATGATGACCAGAATAACTTCAAGAGACAGAGAAGGTTAATAATTGAAAAAATCCGGAAGGACCTTGTGTAGGAATTGGTACCTGAGCTATACCTTGAAGGAAGCCAGGAATTCTGTCAGGGAGATGGTATGAAGGTAGTTCTAAGGGAAGGTGATCATTTCTGCAAAGGCAAAGGTTAAGAGTTGGAACATTGTGGAAAGGGTAACAGCTCTAGACCAATTTGACTGGTCTAGAACTCCTAAGCCTTTTACTTTCATCTTATATCCTAAATTAGAAGTATAATACTTAGTCTGGACTTGATAAATGTTGAGTTGAACTGAAAGTGAATAGAGTTCTTATAAATTCAAATCCATTAATCCTTTCTATAACTTTATGGGAAGCAGCAGTTGACAGAAGTCTGCTTCAGATTTTGAGAAGCTAAAATAAGGAGTAAATCTTTATTTAGTAGCTCAGGTTAGAGAAAGAGTCAGGGAGGCTTTCAAACACATCTGGCTTTCATGCATATTTCCTCACAATGAGGAAATATGCTTAAACTATCACAATGGATACTGACTGAAGCACATGGCATTTTTTGTTCCACAACAGATTGCTTTGAAAATTCTCAAGGTCACCACTTTGTCTGTGTATTGATTTGACCTCATGTTAGGAGATTGTGCTTGAGGCAATTATTTTCCTGTCAAGCACTGAAAGCCTTTTGATGCTGTATCAATGACTACTTACCCAAAAATAACTGACTGAAGCAGGCTTCAGCAACAGAACATCTCTCTCCAAGAAGTCTACTGCCATATGGAATGTCAGGGAAGATCATGAGTTGGCCAACTGCTTAACTCTGAACTAGACTTTATTTCTGGTAAACGGCAAGAAAATAGAAGCAAAACATTGACTTTAGTTGGAAATCCAGTTTGTATTCTTTACTTAGTCTCTTTATTTTAAATATGTATTTCTTTGTTCATTCTTCTCCTGCCATAATATTTTCCCTTTTCCACTGGATTAAAAAAATACTTTGTGAAAAGAAAAAAAATTCTCATGAAATCATTGGACTTGGGGAAGGTGAGATGAGTTTGAATTCTACTTCTCATTCTTCCTAGCTTTATGATTTTAGGCAAGTCACTTAATTTCTCTGAACCTTAGTTTCTTCATCTGTAAAAAGGGGATGACAATGCTTGTAAGCACCCTCTACCCCCCCCAAACATAGGATTATTGTGGGGATCAAATGAAATAATGTATATAAAATATTTTGAAAACTTTAAACATTAAAGAAATATCAGTCACCATCTCCTGAAATAGCCACAATGCTGTTGATCAAGGCTTATCACTCCCAGGGCATCAAAGGATTAAATTAAGGATGCAACCAAGGATGCTATTGGATAGACTTGGAGGAGAGAAGCTACTTAAAACTAATTCCTCTGCCTCTTATTCATTCCTATCCTTATCTATCCTCTTTAGGAGTACAGAGAAGGCCTCTGTCCTCAAAGACAACTATAACTCTGGCTATAACTAGGAACAATGAGATTGGCATTCAGTACCTTCCTAGTCCATCATCCGGTGGGTCAAATGTGCCAAAGTTCCAACCCTGAACTCTGAAAAGAAAGTAATTCTAAATGTAAATACCTCATTTTGATCACTTTAAAATTATCCCAATCTCTGTCTCATCCAGATATTTGTTTCACTAGTAACTAATTTGCTTACCGCTAAGCATCAAAAAATTGCTAAAGTAAAGAAAAAATCTTGGGAGATCTAAAATCATGTTAACTTTGTCATTGGTTATTGTGAAACTGTTGGTGACTGTTTAATAAAAGGTAACAAGAACTGTCTAACAAGATAGATTAATGAAAGTTCCTGAGGGTGGTTAGACCCAAATGCTCACAAAATTCTTCTCCTGCCTATTTTAAAGTAAAAACATTGGTAGGCAATGAATAAAAGTTTTGATTATGACCAATGGCTGATGTTTATATAGCATTGTAAAGTTGACTAAGGGCAGCTTGGTGGTGTAGGAGATAGAGTGCCTGGCCTACAGTAAGGATGACTCATCTTTCTGAGTTCAAATCTGGAATCAAGACACTT
This sequence comes from Pseudocheirus occidentalis, assembly GCA_028646575.1. Taxonomy (NCBI): domain Eukaryota; kingdom Metazoa; phylum Chordata; class Mammalia; order Diprotodontia; family Pseudocheiridae; genus Pseudocheirus; species Pseudocheirus occidentalis. The sequence goes on along the minus strand of CM053593.1, from coordinate 239,770,124 downwards.
ACTAGCTGTGGAACCCTGGCCAAGTCACTTAATGCTGTTTGCCTCAGTTCTCCATCAATAAAATGAGAAGGAAATGACAAACCGCGTTAGTATTTTTGCCAAGAAAACCCTAAATGGGGACACAAAAAAATTAGAAATAACTAAAATGGTTGAACAACAGCAACAAAAAATTGGCCATAGACTTTACAAATTCCCTTGGTTCTCACCACAACATTGTGAGAGTTAGATGAAATTATCACTCTCATTTTACAGATGATGAAGTTCAAAGAGATCTTAACCAAGTAAGACTTCATTTATGATTTGTTGTGGTCACACAGTAGTAAATGCTAGAGGTGGGTTTGAACTTAGGTCTCTCCCAACTCTACAACGTTCTTTTTACTACAGATATAAGAATACGGGAAACAGAAACTGGTTTAGTCAATACATTTCTTAGTGTTCTCTGTTATTAAATTTGAATAGCAAACAAAAATGTATTTTCATTTGTAATCTATGTAAGGGTAATGTTAATGGAATCTGAGGATCTTCCATGCCCCTTTGTATTGGCAAGTAAGTATGTACTTAGCACCTTGTTTCAAGTTAACACCTTGTTTAAGTTATTTAATTAACATAGAAGTAGTTAACACCTCGGAAGGAAGTTGCTGATGTAACAGAAAGGGGCAGAATGGGGAGGAGGTATACTGCATATAAGGAAAAGAACCAGCAGGACAGTCAGATTTTCTCGCAGTGAGCACTTGGAGGCTGAAACTTTTGCCAAGATCCTCCTGGGAACTTTTGATGAGACCCCCCTTCTACAACTTTTGCCTAGAACTTCTAAGAACCAGGCTGAGGAGCTACCTCAGCCTTACCTTCCTCTGAGTGAGGAAGGATCCCTGCTTGAGGGAGCCTGTTCTGTCGTGAAGGCTTGGAAATGTGGGTGTTCACTGCATTAACCATGTGTATCAGCTTCATGACTATCTAATGCCTTTGGCTTTCTGGTTCTGGGACTCAGTTTTCTGATATTTGAATAAAGGCTTTGGTTCTGCCCTCCATGTGGAGAGTTTGCTACAATTTGTGATTCACAACTAAACCAGCATATTCATAACCACCATGGATGTTGTGAATATTGCATTATTGTTACATTGAGTTGTTTGTCATTTTTTACATCCTCCACAATGCCTTGCACAAGTATATTCACTTAAATAGAAATCAACTAGTATTGAAGTACCTCCTACATTCTTGGTGCACAAACTAAACAGACCCTGGCTTCAGGGAACTTATTTTATTGGGGGAGGGTTGGTTAACGACCTATGTCCAGAGAAAACAAAACAAAATATACACAAAGTAATGGGGTGAGGGAGAAGTTCACTACTGACTAAGGAATTGAAGAAATGCCTTGTTTAGGAGGCAGCCCTTCAACTGATCCTTGAAAGGAACTAAAATTTCCTAGAGGCAGAAGTGAGGAGGGAGAGCACTTAAGGAATGGACCATTTGTGTAAAGGGCAGGAGGCAAGAGATGGAATATCATGTATAGGAAACAAGAAGTAGAATTCGTGAGGGAGAGATGTGACTAATGTTCCAGAAAAACAGATGGAGTCAGGCTGAGAGGGACTTTAAATGCCAAAGAAAGAGGTTTGTAGCTGATCCAAGAGGCAAGAAGGTCTCTGCATCCTCCCCATCAAGTGAACAAAACAGTCAGACCTATGTTTTAGGAATGAAAATTATAACAATAATGATAATAACAATATCTAACATTTATATTGAGCTTTAAGACTTGAGAAGCACTGCACTTATAATGATATTTCATTTGGTCCTCACAACAATCCCCTGAGGTAGGTAATATTACCCCCTTTTTATAGGCAGCTGTGTAGAGGAGAGATTAGAGAGAGGAGACACTAGACAAAGGAAGACCATTCAGGTTCTCTCTCAATAGTACAGGTAAGAGATTAGGGCCTGCACTAATATGCTAGTTGTGTGAATGGTGGGATCTTGTAGAAGTAGAGCCAACAGGATTTGGCAGTGGAGTGGATGTGGGCGGGGTATGAAGGAAGGAGAAGAGTCAAGGGTTGGTCTCCTGAAGTTTTCTCCACAAGCCTGTGATTTTGTTGGTGGAGGGAGCTTTCTATGAAGAGCTCCCACTACTAATATAAATATATACCCTCACTGAAACTTTTAATCTTAGACAGTTGCCTGTGTCACTGAGAAGCAATAATAAGGAATAAGTAAATAATTTGTCCAGGACCACACAGCCAGGATGTATCAAAGGTGTCACTCTTTTTAAGTCAGAAACCAGGTTTCCATCTACTACTACACTAATATACTAATGCATGTGCTCCATGCACTACTACACCCCACTTATTTAATCTTTTCTCTTTTTTCCCCCTTTCTCTCCTTCTTGCTTCCTTTACCAATACTATGATCTCGAGGTTCAGCTCTTTTGCAAAAATGAAGTTTCTGATTAGTGCTCTTAAAGGCAAAATTGTGAAAAGAGCCAGTTCTCAGACCAGAAACCTACCCTGGACAAGTTTGGAAAATACCCATCTGGATAACACCTGGGACACCCATTCTCACATGTGTGCTCCTAAAATACCCCAGATTCAAGGTATTCTTCGGCTCCAAAATTCATAAGCCCTGCAGATGATTTTTGCTTATGTTAATCAACCAGAGGACATAATTATTTCCAAACAAATGGATTATTGAAACAACATAGGAAGGAAAGTTGCAATAGAACACTGCCCATGCCCCACCCCAAACCTTCTGTATACTCTCCCATAATTACTCACTTCATCAATAGGAATGCTGTATATAATAGGGGACACTTATTGGGTGGGGGGCACAATAGAGAGAAATCATAAGGGCACATAACAAAAGGGGTATAGATATAGGAAACGTGTCCAGGGCACCTGAATGAAGATGAAACATGCCACTGATGCTGCAAGCACCTTTCCCTCCCATTTCACAGGATTCAGTCAAGGAAACTTTATAGGAACTTGGTAGTTCTGAGATGTGTTTTTGGTCTCTCATGCTTAGGAACCAGTAGGAGGAAGGCAAGAGCAAAAATTCTAGGTGGGGCTGCAACCAGACAGGGGCCCTGAACTTCAATTTGTACACTGTATTCCTGCCTCTCACATGCAATAATGGCCAATATCAATCCTCTCTGGCTTTCAGTGTCCTACTCTGCCTGAATGGCAACCAAGGAAAATAAAAGAATCAGCAAATGCAAAGATGTTATTCTACTACTGGGAAAGCATTTTATATATGTATGTGTGTGTGTGTGTGTGTGTGTGCGCATATATATATATATATATATATATATATATATATATACACAAAAACACATGTATTTTTATATGCATTCTCATTTTCAGACATTAAAAAAATGAAAGGAAGAGACAGGAAAAAATCAATACTTATTTTTAGCTTTCTTGGTTTGTAACTAACTTTAAGACATTACTTTACTGTCTCCCAGATGTATCTTCAACCTATATTCACTGTGGATACCACTGATATTCCCTATTTTCCCTTCCAGTTGAGAGTTTATGACCAATCAGCTGTCTTAATTTAAAATCAACAAATGGGAAGAGAATTTGCCTTCTTGGCAGTTAGGTGATATAGTAAATAGGAGCTGGGCCTGGAGTCAGGGAGACCTGAATTCAAATTCTCCTTCCAACACTTATTAGCTGTATGACACTGAGTAAATCCACCTAACCTCTGTTGGCCTCAATTCCTAATCTCTAAAAATAGGATTAATTATAGTACGTACCTCACAGAGTGGCTGTGAGGATCATACAAGATAATATGTAAAGTGCTTTAATGATATAATAATAAAGCAGTCTATACACACATATATATGTGTTAGATATTATTAGCATTCTGGTCTAATAAAATTCACAGTTGATCTGTCTGACATTTCATCATTACTGCTCTAGATCTGGAAGGGACCTCAGAGGTCATCTAGTCCAACACCTGAATTTTACATTGAGGAAACTGAGGACAGGATTGCTAAGTGACTTTTGCAAGATCACATAGGTACTATCAGGCAGGAATTGAATCTTAGTCCTCTGATTCCTGTGGCAATGCTCATTCCACTGTTTGATGCTATAGATGCATTCATTATATATTAACTCTACAGCTATCAGGGGATATGGTCATTAGGCATAACTGGGAAACAATTCAAACAGATTGCTGCAATGAATAGTTCTTTAATTTTTATTAATTTATTATAATTAATTTGAATATGTAGTTACTATAATTATATTATTAAATTTATTATATTATAAATGTGATATATAATTAATTTCACAATAATTATAATCAAAAGGAGTCTTTCTTTAGGTCAGCGGTTCTCAACCTGTGGGTTGCAACCCCTTTGGGGGTTGAATGGCCTCTTCACAGTGGTCACAGAGGTCCCCTAAGACCATTAGAAAATACATATTTCCAATGGTCTTAGGAACCAAGACACCACTCCTCTATCCATCTCCAGGCGCGTCTGCCCACATGCAGATACACCCACATACGAGTATTAAAGGTCGCAGTATTAGAAAGGTTGAGAACCACTGCTTTAGATCAAGGACTAGAAAGGAGGCACATTTTTGAGGGAATTCTTGAAGACTTCCATCATCATTAAAAAGATCTAGGCAACCAGAGGGACATTTTCTGAGATGAGACACCTATGGTCAAGATATTAGCCAAATCTCTGGTTATTTAGGTTCACTGACCCCCCCAAGTTTTGGGAATCAGGATATATGATAATAGGGTTCTGGGTAGCAGTTGATTTAGGGCAAAATATTCTTATTAGTTATTAGTATTACTAATAACTAATAATGGACATTTCCTCAGTGCTTTCAGGTTTGCCTTAGGTCAGAAGTTAGCTTTTTGCCCTAGAAAGTGCTATTTGCCTTCTTTTATAAAGATTGAACTGGAAAAGCTGGGATTGGAGATAGAAAGTTGGTGAAGAGATAGCAGATGAGTGACTGACTCTGATTCTTGAATTGAAATTTCTTTCTCTTCCTCCACCCCTCTCCAAAGAAATATTTATAATTTCTAAGCTTCTCTTTCTTCTTCCTTTTCAGGACAGACCTATTACTAATGGGATTTGGGACTTTGTGTCCAAAATATCTTTCATGCTCCTTGAATTTCTACCAATTAGAAATTTATTTGAATGAAAAAAACAAACACCCCTAGGAGGGTTAAGGAGACTGTCAATTATTCACATCTTTGGTATAAATTGATGTTTAATCAGCTTGTTTTGCTAATACCTCATTGAGAAGCACAGAGGCCTAGGAATTTTGAGGAGCTTGGGTGGATAAAGGGAACACTCTCTCCAAGATGTGGCTTCAGGAAGGATTCCTGTTAACTATTCCAGTTCCCCCTTTGCCTTGCCCTTTCTTTTTCCTTCTGTACTTCTCTATCTCTTCCTCTGACTTTCCAAAGTCTCATCTCACTCAAATATGTCTCAGATATCTCTCCACTGATTGGGATGCATGTTTCCCTACACATATGTAACATGCAGAGATATATCATAATTAATTTATCACATTCATATACCACAATTTGTTTAGCCTTTCACCATTTTATAGATATCCCCTGATTTTGTATATGTTTGCTATGAGAAAAAGGAAAAATAGAAATATTTTTGTATGTAGAAGTCCTTTTCTTTGATCCCTTTGGGATACAAGCCAAGTATTGATACTGATGGGTTAGAGATTATGCATGTGATTTTTTTGGATACAGTTTCAAATTGCTTTCTAGAATGTCTGGATCAATTTGCAGGGACACCAACAAAGTATAGTCAGTTCTGATATAACTCTACCTGCATTCCCCAAAAGCACCAGGCCATACAAAATCAAGTAATCATAACTACAGAGTATATGGGAAAAAATGGGATTAGGAGCACAACGCTCAAAAACTTCATCAGTGACATGTAAAAAAATAGAAACCTCACAAAAACAATTTTACAGTTTTATACATGTTAAATACATATGGAATATATAAATAGTACGATAAAAAGTGGTTGTTCTGTGGCTTTGGGCTGCTGCTTGACCTATGCCCCAGGTTGAGGAGCAGGTTGGGCAAGTAGCAACTTAGAGCCTCTGGGTCAGAGGCCATGGCAGAAAGTGCTTAAGGTGTGAAGTGGGCTTGGGAATAGTTTGGACCAGCCCTTCTCAACTCACAGCTCCTATCGCACAAGAATATATACAATAAGCATGACATTTTGCTTTGATAAGCCTGAAGTTGGCTTTTGGGAGTGGGTGTTGTTGGATGGGTTGCAGCTTGTGAATGATTATGAAGTGGTTCAGTATTCTAAGTTTTCTCACTGCTTCTTATGGAAGAAATTGTGTAGAAATAAATTTGAGTTAGGTTTATGGAGCAAATTTGTGCTTACCAAACATATTATAGCAGAACTGCCTATATTAATTAGTATATATGTCTTCTTATAACCCCTTCAACAACTGTCAATTTATCATTTTTGCCATTCTAATGAGTGTGAAGTAGAACCTTTGAATTATTTTAATTTTCATTTCTCTAATTTTTAGGTATTTGAAGTATATTTTTATTTATAGCTTGAATTTCTTTTTTAAAAACTGCCTGTTAACATTCTTTTACCATTTATCTCTTAGGGAATGCCTCTTGTTCTTATGTATATGAATGAACTCCTTATGTATCTTGGATATAAGACCTTTACCAGAGAAACTTGCTGCAAAGAATTTTTTTCCTTCAGTTAATAGCTTCTCTTCTAATTTTAACTGCATTGACTTGTTAGTTCAGGAACTTTTGAATTTTAAGTAATCAGAATTAACCATTTTTTATCCTTGTGATTTTCTGTGTCTTTTGTTTGGTCATATATTCTTTTCCGATCCCCAGTTTTGAAATATATGCTCCTTTGGTTTCATAGAATCATAGATTTAGAGCTAGAAGAGAACTTAGAAACCATGATTTTACAGATGAGAAAACTGCGGTCCTTATCACCTCACATTTGAACTATTGCAATTTTTTTTTTGTTGGTCTTCCTGCCTCAACACTCTCCTCACTCCTTTCCATCCTCCATTGAGCTGTCAAACTAATCTTAAAGCACTTATCTGTTTATGTCACCAATCCTCCCCCATCTAATCAACTCCAGCGGTTCCCCTGGTCTCTAGGGCCAATTATAAAATCCTCTGTTTGACATTCAAAGCCCTCCACAACTTGCCCCCCTCTTACATTTCCATTCTCCTTACCCTTTACTCCCCTCCAAATACTCTGTGGGCCAGTGACACTGGCCTCCTGTCCATTCCTCAAATAAGACATTCTATCTCCAGACATTTTCACTGACTATCCCCAAGACTGGAACATACTTTCTTCTCATTTCTGCCTTCTGGCTTCCCTAGCTTCTTTTAAGTCCCAACCATAATCCTACCTTCTATAAAAAAGTCTTTGGTGGTCCCCTTAATGTCAGAGCCTTCCCTATATTGTTCATTTCCAATTTATCCTGCATACATCTTGTTAGTACAAAGTTGTTCTCATGTTGTCACTACCCTTAGTTTTTGACTCCTTGAGATTATTTTTTGCCTTTTTTTTGCATCTCTAGCATTTGACACAGTATTTGGCCTGGAACATAGTTGCTGCTCAATAAATGCTTTTAGACTGATTGATTTTCTCATTATTGTCATTTTCTTTGATAATATTATCTATTATTTCTATGATTTGCTCTTTGATCCACTAGTTCAATTAAGTTAGTTTCTAATGCTCAGTTCTTTTTTTAAAAAGCCAACTATTGTATGTAATTTTTATTACATAGTGGTAAATAAAGAATATGTTCAACATTTGTTCTTTACTGTATTTGTTTGTGATGTTTTTATGTCCCCAAAATTCATTTTTGTAAGAGTATCATATCCAGCTGAGAAATATAAAAACTAATTTCATTTCCCATTTAGTAATTACCAAAAGTCTATCATACTTAACTTTTCTAAAATTATATTCAGGTCCTTAACCTCTTTCTTGTTTATCAGGCATGTCTTAGTCTGAAAGGGGTACATTGAAGTCCCCTTCCATTATAATTTTACTATTTGTTTCTATAATTAAATTAACTTTTCTTTAAAATATTTAAATGCTATACCATTTTATGTAAATATATTAAGCAGTGATGTCATAAGTTCATTTTCTATGGTGACTTAAAGTATAATGCAGTTTCCCTGTACCTTTTTAAAAATTGTGTCTATTTTTACTCTTGCTTTGTCTATAATAACTATTTATTTTTTAAGTTCATACGAGGCATAATAATAGTCCTTTTTTTAACCACATGAATTTTTTATTGCCAGTGTGTTTCATAAACTATGTATTGTTGGATTCTGCTTTCTAATCCATTCTTCTACCATTCTCTTTTTTTGGTGGGGTGGGGGTTTGAATTCATCCAATTCACTTTCACTGTTATGAGTGGTAATTGTGTAATTCCCTCAATCCTACCCTTTTATACTTCTCCATTTTTACTTTCTGTGCCTACACTTTACAAAAAAGAAGAGAATTGTGAGAGAGGAATGTGTTCAATTGCAGTGATGGCTAATTGATGTAAGTTGCTTCCACTCTATTCCCTCTCTTTTCTTCCCTTTCTCTCACCCCTGGTTTCTTTCTTTTACTTCATTCTTTCCTTCCTTTTACTTTCTTTGCTTTTTAAATTTCTTCCTTATCTTTTTCACAATATAATCTCTGAAATTGGAGTTTGTTTTGCTAATAATTTTTCCCTTCTTGAATCTACCTTTACTCTCTTCAGTTTTTACTATTTCCTCATTGTATCTGTACACCAAACTTTCTCTCCTTCTCTTTCCCTGTGTGTGTGTGTGTGTGTGTGTGTGTGTGTGTGTGTGTGTGTTCAACTTGCCTTTGTCTGGTTGATATGAAATTGAGATTCATTTCCTTCACCCTTTCTTCCATGTTTAAAGACTATCAGCTATCTTAATTATGTAAATGGTAAGTTATATCTCCTTACTTCCCCTTTATTCCCTAGTGTATACCCCTTCCCCCCCACCCATTTCCCTACTCCTTCCTCTCTTCTTTAAAGATCATCAAAACATCAAAAAAGCACGTCTTGGTCCCTTGTTTTGTTAATTCCTTCTATCATTCTCAAAGACATTAGCATTCAGAAGGGATGTGTGGTTTTTTTCTCTATTAGAATTTCAACACTTCATCATATATTTTTCAGTTGCTCAAATGTATTTGTGTTTCTGTTTCTCTTGATTCCTATGTTTGCATTTCAAAGTATCTTTTGTATAAATTTTTGTATCTTCATTAGAAATAAGCAGAAGCCTTCTGGTCCATAAAAGGCCTCTTTTTTCCCTCTTGTAGTATTACATTAAGTTTTGACATATTAGTTATTTTGGGCTGTAAGCCTTTATCTTTTGTCTTTTGGAATAACATATTCCAAGTGCTCATCTTGTTACAGTGGTAGACGCTAGGTCTTGTGAGATTCTGGCTGTGTCTCCAAGGTAACTAAACTCTCTGGCCATTTGTAGTATTTTTCTTCCTTTGTCCCAGAAGCTCTGGATTTTATCTATGACACTACTGGAAATTTTCATTTTGGGGTTTCTTTAAAAGGTGACTGGTAGATTCTTTCTATTTTTTACTTTCCCCTTAGGTTCTATTCAATCTGGGAAATTTTCATTTATTCAGGGCTCTTTTTTTGATAGAGGTTTTCAGGTAGTGTAATGATTCTTATATCTCCCTGACCTGTTTTCTAGCTCAGTTAAAAAAAAAAAGAGAGAGATATATGAATACTTGTCTATGTTTTTCAGTCTTTTGATTTTAACATTTTTTATTATTTTCCAAAGTCATTGATATCTCTTTTGTCCATTCTAATTTTCAGAGATACTTAATATGTGGACCACTTGAATTAAGTTATTTAATCTCCTTCTAATTCTTTCCTTTAGTGGGCTCATTTAATTTGCAATATAATTTTAAAACTCTTCTTTTCTTCTAGGAATTCTAGTAGACCTCATGGCAAAACTATGTTTTTGTTTGGGACTTTGCTTGTAGAGGTTGCAGAAATATTCTTTTCTTATTCTTTTGGGTTTATTTCTTGAGAATCCCTTCATATGTTAATTTTTTTCTATTTTATTTCCTTAACTAGGTCTTTGTTTCATGGCCAGGGCCTGTATATTTCTGAAAGGAATGCTGTTGCTTAATTTGATTCAGGTCTGAAATATATGGGGTCCTGACACTGTATTCAGTAGATACTGAGTATTGTATTCTTTATAGAATCTCGAGGATTACTTAGGCCAGTGAGCTATAAACTTCCATACCCTAAGCAGCTTAATCTATTTCATAGTTTGAAATAGGGCAAATTATGATCATTGTCCTCCCAGTCTGAGCTTTTCAGTCTTCTTCTCTAATTGAGAGTCAAAGTAAAAAAGAGGCTCCAGATATCTTTGGTTTGCCCCATATGTGAACCAGAAGTCTTACAGGTTCTATCCTCTTGGGATGGGCTGTTTTTTCCATGTGGATGGACTCTTCACCTAAAGTCAACAGAATTATTTATTTGTATGAATAAATAGGGACTAGGAAAATGCATTGATTAGTTTCTTGTTGGATTTTTGATCATGACTCATTCTGGTGTTCTTTTTTCATATTTGTTGAGGTTGATAAGAGAGCTAATTGCTCCTGATCACTCCAGGTTCTTAACCAGAAGTCTGCCTTAGCTTTTTCTTTTTCTTTTTTCTTTTTGGAGCTGCCTTAACATTTTCAATGAGATGTCAATTATATGTAAAAGGACTTTTCAAAATACATTTAACTTTTTGAACATTTTTTTTACACTTTTGAGTTTCAAAATTCAAAAGATTAAATATAACTCTTTGCCTTTCTGCTAATTTGAACCTTAGTTCCATGCTTGGTCTGCTATCATTTCTCAGTCATTTTAATGGAAGAGAAACTTGTGCCCTGAAGGAAGATAGTCTCACTATTTATTTAATTCATAGTTGCTGAATGTTTGCTTTATCAACTGTCAAGCTGAGTCTCCCTGGAAAATGAACAGGCCCCTGGCTAGCCTAAGCAGGAATTCATTCCTTCCCCAGTCTTTCATCACTCCTCAAAAGAACTGACTCCAAAACCGAGTAAGAATGAGTCATTTCTGTTTTGCTGCTGACAAAAAAGATGCAAATTTGTAGCCAGAAAAGCAGGTACTTTGACCTTTAGGAAACCAATGCTACAATTTCTGAGTGTTCACAGAATCATAGACTGTTAGAGCTGGAAGGTGTCTCAAAGGCCATCTTGTCCAGCCCATACCTGAAGAAGAGATTCCTTGAAGTAATACCTGACAATCAGTCCTGAGTTCTAGTGAGGGAGACTCCCCTGCCTCTCTAAGCAGTCAGTTCTACCTTGTGATGCCTCTAATTACTAGGAATGTTTTTCTGCCACCAAGCTTAAATTCGCTCCTCTGCTACTTCCATTCATTTCCTACAAATCTACACTCTGGTATCTAATAGAATAAATCTAATACTTATTCAAGATTATAGATCTTTAAATACTCAAAGACAGCCAAAATGTCGTCCTTAAGTCTCTTTTCTGTAATTGAAGCAGGTATATAGCACAGTAGATAGAGCGTTGGACTTGAAATAAGGAACATCTGAGTTCAAATCTTGCCTCAGTTATCAACTGTATGACACTGGGCAAATCACTTAGTCCTTCCCATCCTCAATTTATTCACATGTAAAATGTGGATGATAATAGTACATATCTCACAGGGATGTTGTGAAGATAACATGTGTAAAATGCTTTGCAAATCTTAAAACACTATAATAATGCCAGCTGTTAATAGTTGATCCTTGGCACTCTCATGAAGACTACAGACCTTTTATCAGAGTAATGTTTCTAAGTGCATAATATAAAATACATAGGATTGCAAAGGAAACCAATCACATTGAAATGTGGTCATCAAAATATTTTTTCAAAAAGTCCACGAGTCCCAGGTTAATAGCCTCTGACCAAACCATCACTATGGTTCTTTCCAGCTGTAATAGCAGTATGTATATAGATGCAGGCCACCCTTTTCAAGAGTCAATAATGAGTTCAGCCTCAGGGTATGGATTTCCCCTAGAAGTCTCAGACATTAATAACCAACAGAGTCCTATAATCCCAAGCAGATTTTTACTTTCTCTTGTTTCTGCCCAAACTCCTCCAGTTCACCATGCCATTGACACTCTATTGGGCTTTGAGAATAGCTGAAGAATAGCTACTCCCTAGGAGTTATAACTTTGGACTCTTCCAAAGTATAAATCCACTTTTGAGGATCTACCAGCATGTTATTTAAAGACCAGACACATGCTAAGGATATGAAATGGTTATTATAAAAAAAAAGCCTCAGAATAATCAGTGTGAATGAGGAGAACTTGGCATGCCTGGTTTTTGCTTTTAGTTTTGTTTTTTTTTTTAAATTTTACTGGAAAACTCACACAGAATTGGCTCAAAGGAAATGGGTAGCTTGAAAGGGTTAATGTCAGATGTTTTGAAGGATACAATGACCTCATTGCTTCATACTGGTGGAGGGAGAATGAAATATAGCCCAGATAGCCCCATCTGTGCATTAAAGATGACTTCATATGTTCTAATTGCTTGCAGATATGGAAACTACATTCAGGTGTCTTTTCCAATGACTTGATTTTGTTAAGAAAAAAAAAGAAAGAAAAAAGGAAGAAAGAAAAGGAAAGGAAAGAAAAGAAAAATCTCTGAGATCCTTCTGAATTTGAAAAGAACAGCTTCCTAATGGTAGTAATGTAAGGAACCCAAGTTTGTGCCTGTTTTGAACTCCTTTTAACTTCTGCTTTTTCAAATTGACCCCAGTTTCTCTTGTCATAGATTAGTGCAGGGGTCGGGGCTAAATTGCAAGAAGGGTATTTTGGGGGCAGTACCCATTATTTCATTAGTATAGGGAGCTTCCAATGAAGAAATTCCTTTTACCAACGCAAGTCAATACCTGCTCTGCAACTGACAATCAGAGAGTAGCTTGGGGGCACTGGGAGTGCCAGTTTTGGTGATCATGCAGCCAATACAGAGGTAGAATGTGAACCAATCTTCCTGTCTCTGGAACCAGTTCTCCACTGTGCCATCATGCTCTGATATGACAGAGATATCCAATAGACTGAAAACCCTTTCTGCATTATCCCAAAATCTGTGGGTGTGACTACATCCAAATACTCCTTCAAATGGTAAAAAAAAAAATGTTGCTGGTTAACTCCATATGGCAGATAAAGTGGTATGCCTTAAAGTCAAAGGAGTTCAGTTTTATCCTGATTCTACTAATTACTACTCATATAATGTTGTATAAATTACTTTAGGTAGATGGTATAGTGGATAAAGTAATAAGCCTGAAATCAGGGAAGATCTGAATTCAAATCCAACCTCAGATGCTTACTGGCTGGCCAAGACACTTAACCTCTACCTGCTTCAATTTTCTCAAATGTTAAATGAGGTAATAGCACCTGCCTCCCAGGATTATTGTGGGGATCAAATGAGATAATATTTGTAAAGTTTTAACCGCAGTACCTGGCACATAGTAGGCATTTAATAAACACACACTTTCTTCCCTTCCTACCTCTCTGGACCTCAAGTTTCTCTTCTGTAAAATGAGGGGATTGGAGTAGCTAACTTCTAATACTCTTTCTGGCTCGAAATCTCTAATTTGAGGTATCAGTGAACAAACATCAATGTAACCTCAAAAGGTTGGTGGTGGAGGGAAAATCAGAAAAAATAATTTTTGTGGCAGCCTAATTTAAGACTGGGAACTTACTATAGCATCAAGAGCACTGAGCTGAAAGTCCCCATAAGCACCCTTGTATAAAGCCAATCAGCAGTAGATTCCTGAGAGAATGCTACTGTGAAGAGCTTTTAAGATT
>CM053593.1:239711838-239755792 GCA_028646575.1 Pseudocheirus occidentalis | reverse complement strand
ACAGGGGAGTGTCTCAGCCAATAGCATTCTTCCACTTCAACAGGGGAATTTACACCTTCCAGACAAGGCTCACACCTCTCAGACAAGGCTCTCACCTTCCAGACAGAGCTCACACCTTCCATACTTAGCCCTTGGTTTAGTCCAACAAACTGATTACCATAACGCCTTGATACCTCTATGACTACACTTTGATTTTTAAAAAATCATAAATGAATATTATGCTTTGTCAAAAAGCATTTTCTGGATGTGTTGAGATAACTCTGGTTTTGGGTGCTTTTGTTTTTAATATGATTAATTACATTGATAGTTTTCCTAGTGTTGAACCATCCCTGAATTCCTCGAATAAATCCAACATCATCATGATGAATGGTTTCTTAGGTGAATTGCTATCCTCTGACAGGACTTTATTGATAATTTTTGAAATTATGCTGATGAGTGATGTTTACATATAGTTCTCCTACTATATTTTATCCTTTCTTCATATAGATATTAGTACTGTGCTTGTCTCATAAAAGAAGTATGGAGGAGTGCTTTCTTTCTCAATTGTTGAGGAAAATTTGCATGCCAAATCAGTACCATTCCATCTCTTTCAAGGTTTTAGAAGTATTGAATAGTTCTGCAATTCTAAGGTTCTGTAAATGTTTTCTTGTCCTTATGTTTCATAATTATGTAAACTTTGAAAATTTACCTTTCAAACTTGTGTAGTTTAGTGGAAAAAGTCAATTTGATTTTAGAGAACAAAGATCTTCATTTAAGTCCCAGTTTTGATACTTCATAGCTGTGAACTCTTGGAAAGTTAACTAGCCTCACTGTCCTCATGTGTAAAATGGCAATAATACACATCTGTCTTACAGAGTTACAATGAAAAAAGTCCTTTGTAGACTTTAAAGCTCAATAAACAAGTAAGCTATTATTCATCTTTCCAGACTGGAGTCCTAGTTGTACTAGTTTATTACAATATAGACTCCACTAGTGTCCTGTTTCAGGGACTATTAGGTACCCTCAACCCGGGTTAGCCTATCTGTGAAGATGGTTTTACTGGGGTGTGGCCACTGAACATTCAGTAGCTTCTTGGAGCCACAGATGAGAGCTGAATGACAAGTGGACACCAAAGATGGATGAGCAGGCCTAGAAAGGGCTTAGTGAGCCCTCATACCAGAGGTGCTAGTCTCTCTTGAATACCCCATGAGAGTAACTGACAGATACCAAACCCGTCAGTGAGTTAAGGGAATGTCTACCTCAAACACATGAGGACTTTCCCCAAGCTAAATGGGTCAATGAGAATAATTTCTTCCAATGGCCATGGAGCACTTACAGATGCTAAGGCCATCCACTGCATCCCAGGCCTTTACCAATTGTCCTGACTTTTGTCTTGCCTCTGGACTGCAATGACTCTGGAAGACAGAGTGAGGCTGATGACTTTGTGCAATTCTGCCTCACTTAAATTGAATTCACAAACAAGTCAGGATATCACTCTGTGATATCTTTGCTCCTCTTCAAAAACAAAGGAATAACAACAACTTTGTAGTCTCATCATAGCAAGAATGCTGTCTTTGTTCATTAAGTTCCTAGGTCAGTGAAATAAAAACTCTGGAGGATTCCACTAAACTGAGAGAGCTTTTGAGTCTGGACTTGGCAATGAGCTATCATTTGAAAACCAACCTAGGTTGGAGAGAATCATCCTCTGAATGAAATGTGATATATTCAAAAGCTCTCTTTCTGGGGTCAAGGCTAATCTTCAGTATACTTACTACCTAGATGACTTTGGGCAAGGTATTTAACCTCATTGGATTTTGGTTTCCTGACTATAAACTAAGACTAGATGGCCTCTGAGGGCCTTTCTAGACCCATCTCTGTATCTGTGATCCTATAAATTCACAGATCTGTTAGCAATGAAGAATTATAACAAAACTGCCTTTATATTCTTTCTTCCCTTGATCATTTCAGTTGTTCACTTGTGAATCCTTCCTAGTTCTATTGTTATCATCTCTGGGATTTATCAAGCAGCTACCCCAATGTTTCAATTTTATCTGTAATCTAGTTGATATCAGTCTTCCCTCCTTGCCTTAGCTTTCTCTCCTCTTCAACCATCTTCTATGCCCCCCCTTAAGGCTGAAGATCTCCCTTATATTCTCTTAACACTGTGAATACACTAATGGAGCACTTGAGTCATGTATTGGTTATCCTTTGTTCTTGCCATGTGACTGGCTCTTCTTTTTAGATCATTCATTTCTCTTATGATATCCTTTACACTGTTTCTCCTATAAAATTATTCATTTGTAATACGTTACAACCTGCTTACGTACACCATGCCCTTCTCCATTGCTGTTTGGGTGATCTTCTATTAATTTCTTTGGAAACCATAACTTTCTGTGACTGACGGGTATGCATCACCATAAGAACATAAACGTTTTTAAAATTGGTCTTCATTTCAAGGTCAAGCTTGATGCCAGTAAAAGAAGTTTTCAGTTTTCCAAAGGCACCCTGCCCATTTTCCACAGCTTGTTCAATTCTATCCAGCAGAAGAACATGAAATATTCCTAGCATGGTTTTGAGCAATAGTATGATAATGCTTTTCCATTTTATTTCAAAGGCCATCACCCTCTTGATCCTCTTTTCCACAGTAATAGAATATGGGTGCCTTCAGGGAACAATCTATAAAACTACTCAGAGCCTTCTTTCCTGGGTTATAACCAAAGGCTCAGTGTGTGTGAAGTGATATCATTTCTTATTTTCCCTAAATGCAAAATCATTAAGTCAGGTGAGTCTGCCCCAGTCAATTGTTTTCATTTCAGAAGCAGTTGTGACTGTCATGAGATTTTAATATATAGAGATAAAGAGAAGAAATTGTTTAGAATGGTTTCTCATGGAAGCAGGGTTAAGGTTATAAAATGAGAAAGGGTTAAAGAAAACTTGAGTGGAGTTTTAGGAACATTTAGGAATGGTATGTTCAGTCAGAATGTAGGATAGCTTCCCAAGGGAAGCTGTGAAAACTACATGAGTTGGGATATTTATAACTAGGCTCAACTAAGGAATAAAAATATGCAAAAGGGAACCATCTTGCATTGGCAGAGGATAAACTGGCTGACCTCATTGACCTTTTGCATCTCAAAATTTTGCAAGCATATGAAAAAAGGACAGATATTTTCTTTTCTCATTGGAAGTACTAACAACTTGGGCATTATGACCTCTGTCTGAAAGAAAAGGACAATGTCATGGAAACATTTTGCCAGAAATTCCATGGGAAGCAAGTCCCTCTTCAGTCTACTTTGCAATTAATTGGCTTTGCTGGAATTATATCCAAAAAAGAAGCATATTATATAGATAGTATATAGATATGGATAGAAGGATAGATACAGGCATACATACATACACATATATACATTTAAAAATATATATTTATGTGTGTGTGTGTATTCCTTGAAGCACATACTTCCCAGTTTGTTTATTCATTTTCCATGACCTATTCTTCTATTCCATCTCAATACACTCAGAGATGGATATACTCTTGATCTTCTTGTCACCTACTAGTGCTGTATTTCCATTTTCATGAACTCTTAAATTCTTTTATATGATCACAATCTTTTTTTCTTACAGTATTTTCTTATAGTATGTCATTTGCCATATGTATGTATATATATACACACATAAACACATATATACATAAACATATGTATATATGTATGTGTGTGTATATCTTATGATCCCCAACCCTTTTTGTTCACTCTGTCCTCAACCCTTCCATTCTCAGGGGCTCCCTCTACCCTTTATCTCATAGTGAACCAGCTCAATTCTGTACTATCTTCTACTCTCAAGCTTCCCACACTTTTACCTACTGTCAATCATGTCCTGCCAAGCCCCAAATCTGTGTTATTGCCACCGTCTAATAGTTTCCTATTATCTTACTGAACAGCTGGACAAAGATGAAGGAAATCACAAAACCATGTTCTCTGGGTCCACTACAAATTTATGTTACATAATTTTTACTAGGCCCTTATGCGATCCTACTACACCTCCATAATTGATTCCTGATCCCAATTACTCAGCTGAGAACCTTGACTCATATTTTGCTGAAAAAATAGAAGATTTCATCTAGAGCTCCCTCTTTTCCCCTCCTCTTCATCTCATTTCACTTGGATGCATTCTCTCACTATCTCCTTCATCCATGTCTCACCTGAAGAGGTGACCCTACTCCTAGCCAAGGTTAACCACACAACATTCACAAGGTATCACATTCCATCCTGTCTCCAGCAGATAACAGATTGATCCCTCCATCATCCCTACTCCCTTACTATTCTTCAGTCATCCCATGTATTCTGGTTGCTTCCCTGCTGCTGACAAGCCTACCCCTGTCTTTCTCAGTCTTAAAAAAAAATACAACCTCTTACTTGATCTGTTCATCCCTACTAGTTATCATTCTATATCTCCTCTTTTTTGAGGCAAAACTCCTTGAGAAGATCATCTGCAATTGATACCTCTTCTTCCCTTCCTCTTACTTGCTTCTAAATTCTAAAAGTCTGACTTCCAACCCATCATCCAACTGAAACATCTCTCCAAAGTTACAAATGTTCTCTTTGTTGCTAATATAGTGAGCTTTTCTCAGTCCTCATGTTCTTTAACTCTTTGCATTCCCTGACACTGTCAATCATACTTTTTTTCCTTGATGATCTCCTCTCTTTAGGTTTTTGTGACAAGTTGTTGAATTTTCATGTAATTGCGAGTGACCCCCAAAGCTCTGTCCTAGGCTCTTTCTTCTTCTCCTTCTAAACTAGTTTTCTTGGTGACCTTATTGGCTCCCATGGATTCAATGATCATTTCTATGTAGACAACTCTTCAGTCAGCCTAATTTCTCTCACATCCAACTGCCTACTAGATATCTCAAACTGAACATCCTATAGACATCTTAAACTCAACATTTACAAAATTGAACTCATTATCTTTCCTCCAATCCCTCCCCTCTTCTTAGCTTCTTTATTACCATTGTCCCAGTCACTGAGGCTTGCAACCTAGGATTCATCCTCAACTCCTTACTCCCTCTTATCCCCCATATCCAATCTTCTGTCAAGTTCTGTCAATTCTTCCTTTGCAATATCTTTTCTATACACTCCTTTCTCTCCTCCAATATTACCAACTCCCTAGTGCAGGTCCTCAATACCTCACGTTTGAACTATTGCAATATCTTACTGGTGGTTCTTCATGACCCAAATCTTTCTATACTCCAATACATTCTCCACTCAACCATTAAAGTGATTATTTCTAAAATCCATGCCTGACCACATCATTTCTGCCCCCTCCCCACATCCCTTATTCAGTTAACTCCATTGGTTCCCTCAGTTTGCCTTTTAAATTCATTTATAATTTCTAGTTTTCCAATCACTTTGCTTTCCACAATCTGGTAACACTGCCCTCCTTTCTGTTCCTCACACAAGATACTCCATGTCTTCATGTTTTTTCAGTTCATTTTCACTAACTTGAAATGCTCCTCCTCTGAGTTCTGGATTCCTCCAAATTGCGGCTAAAATCCTGTCTTCTACAAGAAGTCTTTCCCAGTTCCCTTTAAGGCTAGTGCCTTCTCTCTGAAATTAACTTCCATCTTTTCTCCATATATCTTGTATGTACATAAGTTTTTGTATGTTGCCTCCCTGCCCCCCTGCCACCATAAACTGAATTCCTTGAGGTCAGAGGCTAGTTTTGCCTTTTTTTGTGTCTCTATCACTTATCATGGTGGCTGGCACAAAGTAAGCACTTAAATGCTTGTTGCTTATTGACTGTTTAGTTGTTTTTATTGTTTTTCTGATTCCGTGTACTTCACTTTTCATCTGTTCATGTAAATCCTCCCCTGCTTCTCTGCAGTCATAATAGTCATTATCTTCTTACAATGCAGTAATATTTCTTGTCTACCCCCCCCAAATATGTCAGGACTATTTAAAAGTGCACAATATGTGTTTATGACTAAATGGATTTAAAAATAATAGCTAGCATTTCTATAGTACATTGAGGTTTGCGAAGCACTTGACTAATATTACCTAATTTTGACCTAACAATAACGCTGGGAGGTTGGTGCTGTTATTATCTTCATTTTATAGATTAGGAAACTGAGGCAGACTCAGGCTGTGACTTGCCTAGGATCAGTTAGTAAGGGTCTGAAACAGAATTTGAATCCTAGGTCTTCCTGAGTCCAGGTCCAGCATTCTACCCACTGTGCCACCTAGCTCTCAAATTTGTCACAGACCCTACAAAAGAAAAACCCATGAAGCACACCCCACAATTAGCCAGAAAAAATGAGTACCAACTACATTATAAGCTCCTGGGGGCAGGCACCTAGCACAGCATTCATTTATTTAAACTATTTATTTATAAGATTAAGTTTTTTTTAAAAAATGAGTTCCAGATTCTCTCCCTCCTTCTCACCCCTCTCTTACCCATTGAGAAGGCAAGCCAAATAATATCAATTATACATGTGATATCCTGCAAAACGTGTTTTCATATTAGCTATGTTGCAAAAAAATAAAAATAAAAAGCAAGACAATAAATGAAACAAAGTAAGCTTCAATCTGAACTCGGATTTTGTCAGCTCTCTCTCTAGAGCTGGAAAGCCTTTTTTATCATGGGTCCTTTGGAATTATTTTGGATCATTGTCTTGATCAGAATAACTAAATCTTTCACATTTGATCATCTTTATACTATTGCTGTTATGGTGCACAAAGTTCTCCAGGTTCAGCTTGCTTCATTTTTCATCAGTTCACATAAGTCTTCCTAGGTTTTTCTGAAACCATCCTGCTTATCATTTCTTATAGCATAGTAGTACTCTATCACAATCATATACCACAACTTGTTCAGTCATTCCCCAATTAATTTTAAAGTGTCAATTGTACCTAATAGAAACTTGTGAAAGTTTGTTGAATAAATCAAGGAGTGAAAAAAATAATATCTACAGTATAGATTTGGACAAATTGATCTGGACTTCAGGGTGGTAGAGTTGGGCCTGAAGTCAGAAAGATCTGATTTCAAACCCAGTCTCAGAGACTTTTTAGCTGTGTGACCCTGGGAAGGTCAATTGACGTCTGTCTACCTCAGTTTCCTCATCTGTTAAACTAAGGATAAAATAGTAGTACTTACTTCCTACAGATATTGTGAGGATAAAATGAAATATTTGTAAAGTGCTTTGCAAACCTTAAAGTGTACTACCTAAATGCTAACTATTATTGTTATTACAAAAGAAATATTTTTACTCATAGGAATAAGAATGAGCACTTTCTGAGTAGGATAAATAGCTCCTGCCAATTGTACCTACATTTGCTTTTAGAACTAGTCTTACTTAGGTTGCCAGAGTGCAGTCTCAGATGATATTTTCTCATCCAGGTGGTCAGTGTTTACTTAATTTTTCTCCCAATAACTAACACGGATGTCCACCAATTATTGAGACTGGGGAATTGCTTGGCAAACATATTTCTCTGGTGAGATCTATTGTTAGAAAAATAGGAGGGCAAAGAGAAAAAAAAATACTGATGACCTAGAAGTTAGAAATGAATAGTATTGCTATGGTTTTCTAAAAAAGATGAGCAAAACAAAACATAAAAATGTGAACACATCAAGAGCAACAGGGTTCTGCTATAGGGTGCTAATACAGGAGAGCTAGGGTGCTTCCTTTTTGGGTGCAGTTCCTTCTCAACCACTTTTCACAAAGTAGTCTTTGAAGAATACCTTATGTATCTTCATTAGCCATGTTGCCACTAGGAATCACCCCAAAGCTGTCAGGTACTGTTGGCCCTCTATCTCAGTATTAATATATCCCTACCCTCCATCCCTAAGAGGCTAAAAGTGAACTCACTGAGAGATGTCCCATAATGAAAAGACCTGCTGGTTAGACTATCCACAGAAAGTAGGAAATTGGAAAAAAAACCCAAATCTATTAAGCACTTACTATTTGCTGAGCATTGTACTAAGCCTCCACTAAGGGTGGAGTGGGAGGGTGGGGTGAATACAGAAACAAAAGATAGGTCCTGCCCTCAAGGACTTTCTAATAAGGAAAGCCTTGCCTCCTCCATTAATTCAATTTGTCCCAGGTCCAATTATTCCTCACCATTATTCTGAATGTTTTTTAAAAACAAGTACAAAAAGAAGTAAAGAAAAGGCTTGGCACTGTCTGACTTCACAATGTTTTCTGTTACCTCTGTTATTGATAAATCCCCAAGTCTTAGTTGACAAGGTAGAAGCCAATGGCTTTGATTGAAATATGTCTTGCTCTTTATGCACTCTCACTTTAGTTGCCACTGATAAAAACACAACACCAAGCAACCAAATGCCATATGAATGCCTTCATACATCTGAGCAGGAGGGGCGTATAAAAATCTTTACATTATCTGATTCCAGTGCTACTGGTAGAGAGCAGCATGTTCTAGTCATGCCTGCATTTATCAGAAGCACCAGAGGGGATAGAATACAATAGATAGGAGATAGATATGGAATAACATTTGTTCTTTTCATCTTCTCTCATTTTATATCCTACTCAGCACATTTCACATTAAGATTTCCTGTTGATCTTCCTAAAGGGGATAATAAGTGTATTTCATTCAATATGTCTATACTATTTGGTTCTGAAAAGAGACGGATCTGTGTTCCATTCCTCCAAAGAACATTATGGAAGAAGTAAAAAATCTTTGTTATGAATTTTCAGTTAGCTTGTAACTTTATCATCCTGTAACTTTTTTTTTAGGGGATACTCATTAATTCCCCAAGGGAAGACCACATGGAGGAAACTGATATATTCTGTCCCGTTAGAATGTTCTATTATCTCTGAGCCCCAAATCGGCAAGCATGCAAAGCAATTATTAAGAAGCTGGCAAAGTACCAAATTCTTCCTCTGCTACCTGCATGTAACTCCTGTTAGTACAATGGACAGGATCTGGCTAACCCTGATTTTGAAAAAGGGCTGCCTTTGTTATGATCCAGGGGTCTTTTCAACAAATGAGTTTGTTGATCTCATTTGACTTATACATCCTGTTTTCATCTCTTCTTTCCCTGAGGATTGGTCACATTATTATATTATTAAGTATGGTTTCTGTACAGTTAAGCATTTTAAAAGTTCTTTAGGATCAGGTGAAGCTTTCATGGAGTTTTATTTTTGCCTAATACTCTGATGACAACTACTGGTTGGATCTTACATGAGCACCTGTGGCAAAGTATTTGTGTTTGACTCCTCAGATTATACAAGGTGAGGAAGCATAGTCTGTCTACATTTGGTGAGTGGCTATCAATGTTACCATGTTGCTTGACCAGGGAAAAGTTACTTTTTTCTGCTTACTATTTGTCTTGTTGAATCAGGACCCTCAAAAACAAGATAGAGGATGAAGCCAACTAGGCAAATCCAGCTTGGGACACTTATTAGCCATGCAATCTTGCAGAAGTCACTTAACCTCTGTCTGCCTCAGTTTCCTCATCTGTAAAAAGGGGATAACAATAGGTTTTGTGAGGATAAAATGAAATATTTGTCAAGTGCTTTACAAACCCTAGAGTGCTTTCTAAATGCTAACTACTATATTATTCCTTTTATCTTTATTTTATGTGATCTACTTGTAGCTTTTTGCCTATAAACTTCCCAACAATAAAGCAAGCATGAAAATTTTTGGGAAAAGTGTTTAATGGTAAAATTGGATCCTCTGAAGAAGCCCATACTCTACTGTACATTATCTAATCCTTTTCTCAAACATCTCATGGTTTATATGCCTTGGCTTCTTATATAGAGAAAATAAATGATGGCCTATGTGAAATGATTTGAAGACTGCCAAGAGACCTAGTTAGCTTAGGACAGGATAAATAAAGCCAGAGTTGGAGTAAGGAGACTCAGAATTAAATGCTGACTACCATTTATTAGGCATTTGCTTGTAGGTAAGTCATCTGGCTGCTTTGAGCCTCAGTTTCCATGAAACAGGAGCAATATTGGTTTTACCAACCTAACAGGAAATAGCTTGTAAAGAGTAAAATGCCATGTGGATATATCCATGACCCAGAACCTCCATAAACTCTGAGGTCTTTTGAACCAAATTCAAGTCCCAGAGACTTCACTAGAAGAACAATATGTATGGCTCATCGTTGCCCCTAATCTGTTTACTCTGGGAAATCTCTGGATAGTTTATGGATAGCTTGTGTCTAGTTTTCATAAATATGGTAATAGCATCCACAGCTTCCAACCTTCCAACCACTCAATATAACAAATACACTTCAGGAGCAGGACAGCCTATATTTCACTCCTAGAAAATTCAGAAGGACTCACAGGACCTAACAAAATAGATACAAAAAACGCATAAAGTTCTTGCTGTAGTCAATAAATAACCAACATAATTCTTCACTCTCTCTGATGGGTTCCGATTTTCCCCTAGGATCCTAGAGTCCTTCCAACTCAGTACCACTCTGTGCCTTGGTTTCCTTTAGGAAGGGAACTTAAAGTAGGGTTGCCATTGTAGCAACACCCTAACATTTCATTGACTCTCTGTTTCCTACAGGGTCCTACATGGTCTCTCCTCACCTTAAGGCCCTGTGATATGAACTATTCCTGAAGGTCAACCCATACTTTGGGCCTGCTTCATCTTTTCACTTCATATCTTCACTGTCCAAATAATTCCTCATAGTAGCAGATGATGGCAAAGTCCCCAGTGTTGTAGCTTTGGTCCCATTTTGATCCACGGAAGTCACTTGGATGATCCTCTTCTCTCTCCAAAAGCTTTGCTCTTCAGAAACTCTCTTTATGTTTCTATGAAACCAAATTTCCAAATTTTTGCATTTGGGCTTAACCCCCCACACCCCACTGAGTCGGATGTGTTGGACGTTGCCATGTCTTGAACTAGAAAAATTGACTCTCACATCTCTGACTTGTGCTCAAAACAGGACACAGAAAATGGAGGAAGGTAGTAAGAAACTCTCCTTTCTAGATACCATGGGAGATCATGTGCAGTTCCCACATGCTTGTTCCCCAAGGCAGCCATTAATGACTCTTATTGTTGGAGGGAAACAGTGGACATTGAGGCTTTATCCTATCCCAAGAGCCTAGGGACATGGGCTCACTTATATAGACCAAAACAAAGGGGTAATTTCTCTTTTAAGAGTCCCTCTTTGTAAGTATCAGAGCTAACTAGTTCACTTGGGGTTGAGTGATAGACCTGTTCAATGAAATGCAATTAGGAGCTGTTTTTGTCCTCCTAATAAGGAGCATGACCATTCTCTATAGAGAAAACCATTTTCAAAAGTCCTAGAAGGTTCACTGGCATATGAATACATTAAACTGATTTGGTAATTCCAGAACTTTAAAGGTTATTGAATGTCTTACTCAAGCAAAATACAGCAGTACTACCAATCAATCATCAAGTCTTTATTATGCACCTACTATATTCCTGGCACAGTGTGAGTCACTAGGGATGCAAAGATAAAGATAAAACAGTCCCTGCCCTCAAGGAGATTACCTTATTTAAAAAAATATAATAAGTATTTAGATAAGTATAATAAATATACAAAGTAATAAAAAGTAATTTCAGGAGTTCAGAAGAAAGCTATGGGCTCAGTATATACATTTGGGGGTGATATGCATAGAGATATTAATTGAATATGGGAGCTGATGAGATCATTTCTTTTAGGGGAAGGTGATAACAGATGGCAGAGGGTAGGAGAGGGGGTAGGGAGGGAGTGGCACGAGGAAAAGATTTATGTGTGAGACAATGATTGAATATGGTATTGGTAAGGGAAATTGGGGATGGAAATAGTTGGGAATTATATATGTGTTTCTGGCATAGTCCGAGTGAACCTGTACTCAGACTAAATTTATATTCATTATCAACTCTATATTCTTATTCCAAGATTAGGCACATTCAGAAGATGCCCTAAACTGACAGCCAACACTATTTTCCTAATCTCTGACTCTATGGAAGCCCAGATCTTCTATTACCTTTGCTGTCCTGAGTTTGCAGGAACTCTGATGAATCTTTGGTGAATGTGGGTCCCCTTTGACAAACTCTGTCCATTATTTCTGCTTGCCAGAGGCCAAAAAGAACTTGAGCAAGTTGCTTACACTTTCATAACATGAGAGGGTTGGGATTAGATAACCTATGAGGTGCCTTCTCTTTTCTGGAGCTATCAGTCTATGATATTTTATAGTTGTGTGATGCTAATGGTTAGCAGATGCTAACTATGCTATTGGGTCTCTAGGAGCTGTCACTAAACTCACACTGGTTGCTAGATTTGAGCCTCATTCCAAGATGTCAGGAGAAGAATCACGTTCAGAAGATACCCCCCTTGTGGAGAACTCACCCCCCAACCCCTGAATCCCTGGGAGCCCAGGCCCTCTAACACTTTTGGTCCTCTTAGACCTTGGTGCTCTTGAGAGCAGGATGTATGTCTTCGCTACAAACTACATCATATCCAGAGGCAGTATCAAGCACTGTTTTCTAATACCCTCTGATAACTTCTCCCTGTAGTTCCCTGGAAGTCTCATGCCTCAACTCATTTAGAGGTGTTTTCTCTAAGACCTACTTATGATCCATAGCCCTCACTGGGACCAAATAATAGTGAGATATTGCCACATCTACAGACTAGGCTTGGAAAGGGAGAATGGATGGTGATCAAGCATATTAGATATTCAATAAGAAAGGTTTGAACCTGAAGAGGCCAAAGAAAGGGACATAGCACTGTCTTTTTGGCCATTTGACTGAATACAGATTTTTTTAATAATGATGTTAAGTGGGGCGGCTAGGTGGCGCAGTGAATAGAGCACCGGACCTGGAGTCAGGAGTACCTGAGTTCAAATCCGGACTCAGACACTTAACACAAAAAACTAGCCGTGTGACCTTGGGCAAGTCACTTAACCTCAACTGCCCTCCAAAAAGCAAAAAAAAAAAAAAAGTAAAAAAAAAATGATGTTAAGTGTGACTTAGGCTTATGGTTTTGCACAGAAAAATCATGAGCACTTCAAGTTAGCAGTTGTGAGGAAAAGTTGGTCAGGCTGATAACATACTCTCTAGATACTATAGTGTCGTGAAGACAGTATGGGGTGGAGTGGAAGAGGCAGTGGAGTGACAAGACCAAGGTATGTGTATGATGATCCTTTAAGGACAGACTTGGAGAAAGAGGAGCATAATGGTGTGATTTCCTGTGGGAAAAGGAGAGGAGAGAATGAAACTATAAAGAAAGGGTATTAAGTTTGTTGATTTCTGTGTTCTTCCATATATAGATTATGGAGCTAGGACAGGTACAACCTGTTGAACTCATTGAAGAGACGAAAATAGGAAACTCTGGTTGATTTCCAAAGAAATACATAGTTTACTTGTGGTAAAGAAAAAGAAATTAATTTGAAATATTTATGGGACATTGTAAAAAGGTTTGCTAAGACCAAAATACTTCGTCTGTTCACTGATTGTTGGGGATGGCCGCCGGAATTGGGACTGGACCTGTGATTTCACTAGTATCTACTAGTTCCTGGGTGAGAGAACTTTCTCTTTCATTGAAGGCTGGCCCTTTCTCTATATTATATAGTCTTAGCACTGATAGTTTAATGGTTTGCCCAGGGTTACACAACCAGCATGTATCAGGGCTTCCTGCCTCCAAGGCTAGTATTTTAACTTCTATGACACACTATCTCCCTGATTTTAGATGTAAGGAAATTTTTTGTCTTGAATTCTTTACCAGATACATACTAAATTCAAAAAATTCTGAAATGTGTAGAGCATTTTTCTTAAAAACAGAAAAAAACAAAACAAACTATCTATAATGTGATTGAAAACAGGGAGCACTAGTAGATAGAATGCTGGTCTTGGAATCAGGAAGGCCTGGGTTCAAATTCTACCTCTAAGACTAGCTGTGCTACTGTACGTAAGCCATTTAACCCCTCTGAGCCTCAAATAACACTTTCTAAGGTTTTCGTGGTAAGTTATAGGCTAATGTCAGTCTGAGACAGTAGGTTGAGTAGCTAGTCTAATAAAATCATGAATCCTTAAGTATTGATTCTTCACAAAGAAAAAGATTGTTAGAACAACTTTGAAATAGAACTAATATTTATATTCTCCACATATATGTGAGTGTGTGCATATGTATGCATATGTGCTCAGGGTGGTGCTGCAGGGGCCCAAAAAAAGTAGCAGTAGATGACACAAGAAGATAAGCCTAAGAGTGAAAGAGATGACTGCAGAAGGCAGCAATATGATGGAGTGCAGAAATGACCATATTTCCTATGCTTTGCAAACCATTGCCTAAATTTATATCAATGTATGATATAAAGTGAAGCCATCAAGTCAAAATCTGATCTATCATCACAAAGCAACTCCAGATCTTCCAGAGAAAATGATTTCAGATCAAAGGAATTCCAATGTGGGAGAGGTGGAGTCCTAGGGAGTGACTTATATTGCAGTTTGGGAAGACCATGTGTCTTCCTTTCGCTGTGTAACAGATCATGAGTTAAATTTGAATCTTTCTATTCATCACCTTTTTTTTCTTCCTGAGGCTTGAGTCAGCCCTCTTTCTTTGCCCACAAACATGCTGTGATGAAACACAGTAGATCTGCTATGAAATGCTCTGGCTTCCATTACAAGGAAACACCTTAGAGAACAATGCTTTGTTCACCAGGGAAGGCACAGGGGATGGTCTAGGATTGTGAAAGCTATTTCCTGAATGTACCATAAAGGATGGAGGTGGGGGAGGGAGGGTCAGCATTAGGAGCCAGCTTTTCTATGATGTTTTGTGAACAACAGTTGGGGCCCTAGGGGTATCACAGAAACAGAGCTATTCAGTTCCAAGGGCTCAGTTCAGAAAGGCAACAGGGATGTAGATTTCAGTACTTGTAACCAGAATTGAATGGCCCCTATCTGAAAGCAAACATTATATAATATTTATTTTTTTTCTATTATAAACCTGGTACTGTGAGAAGCTTTCCCCTAGGCATTGCATTCAGAATGGAGATCTCTTTTCAGATGACATGGCTCTTGTACTTAATCTAGAATGGTTGTTAAGTAATATATTTCATTGTGTTAAAAAAAAAAAAGAAAAAAGCTAGAGACCTATGGCATATTGTTCTATTTGAAAGCTATTCAATGGTTTGAGCTACTGTATTTTTAACATTATGGGTTCAGGGACCCCAATACTTCAATAGTCCAATGGATGTGTGATTTCATTAAGGCAGATATTCTCTCCAAATGAAGTCAGCAAGCATTTATTAAGTGCTTACCATGTGCTACACTGTGCTAAGTGCTGGGAACACACAGAGAAAAACAATCCTAGGTCTCAGGATTCTAATACGATGGAAGGGGAGATAAGGGGGAAAAGAGAGGACAGAAAAGGAAGTTGAAAAGCAGGAAGTGGGGGTAGGGGTGGAGGAAAAAGTACCATAGTACAGAAAGTTAGGAGAGTGAGGAGCAGAGTCAAGAGAGGAATGAAGAAGGCTGGTCAGGGTGCTTTCCTGAAAACGTATGCTATGGAAGGAACAAGGCAATCAGAGGAACACACTGAAGGGGCACATTGTACTCCCAATGTGAAAAGGCCAGAGCTGGAGTGAACTCCCAGTGTGAGTAGGTTGCTGTGGCATTGTAGACAAAAATCTAGAAAATTAGGAGAGCCTGATGAGGAAAGCATTGGAGCCCTTGGAGCCCACCCAGTAATTTATTTGGTGCCTGCTATGGGCCAGGCACAATGCTAAAGAATGAGGATATAAAGAAAGGTAAAATGTGGTCCCTGTTCTCAAGGAGCTCACATTCTAATGGAGGAGACAATATGCAATCAAATATGTATTCTCTGTCTTTGTCCTTCTGTCTACACACACACACACACACACACACACACACACACACACACACACACACACACCACAATCCATTCATCTCTGCCCATCCTGTTCAGCTCCTGTCCATATCTTCCTGTACAGTTGCCATAGGGGGTTCATTAAGCATGCTAAAGACTTTCTTCAGTTGAAGGAAGAGGGCATATTTAGTATCAAATTTTGGGAGAACATCATAACTATCTTTAAGTAGTTGTTATGTGATAAAGGGTGCCATATGGAGGAGCAATGTGAAGAAGCTGCAATAGAGCTAAAATTAGGTTTGCTTTCAGGACAAACATCCTAACAATTAAAGTTGTTCCAAAGAGGAATGGGTTGCTTCAAGAGGTGAGGTTTCTCTTTCCTGGGAGGTCTTCAAGCCTAGCTTCCATGACTTTTTGTTGGATATTGTATAGTAGGAGTGCCTTTTATGTATAGATTGGACTAGATGGTCACTGTGATCCCTTCTAATTCTCAGATTCTGGGATTTTATGATACTGATTCTTTTGGCATTGTGTGAATATTGGTAGAACATGTAGGTTTATCCCTTCCTCTTGTCACATGAACAGTCCTTCCTTGGAGTGGAGTGGACATGTTATCATACAGTTCTCTAATGACAACCTTTGCCTGTTGCCTGTGTGTAAATCCTCCTTTTGTAATGTGTTGTAATATGTTCATATTCACCATGAAACTGTTGATTAAACTTTGAATTCTATTCTTATCTCTATGCTGATTCTCAAGTCTCCTTATCTGCTGACCTCCAGTCTTGTACCTCCAATTGCCTATTGAACCTTTCAAAGTAGTTGTCACAAAGACATCTTAAATTCAAATGGAACTGATTATTTTTTCTCAACCTTCCCATCTTCCTAACATCCCTATTACAGTTGAAGGTACGTACCACCATTCTCACAGTCCCCTAGGCTTTCAATGTAAGTGTATCATCCTTTGCTCCTCACTCTGTCACCTCCCATATCCAATCTGTTGCCAAGGTCTGTTGATTTTGCGTTCAAAACATCTCTCCCATATGCCACGTTCTCTCCTCTGACACTGCCACCTTCCTAGTGCAAGTCCTCCCACCTAGACTACTGCCATAGCTTTTTATTTGGTTTTCCTGCATTGTATCTCCCCAGTCCAATTCATTTTCCACTCATTTGTCAAAGTGATCTTCCTAAATAGCAGGTCTGAACATGTCACCACCCACCCATTCAGTAAAGTTTAGTGATTCCCTATTATTTTCCAGTGATAGAGGTCCCAGACAAAGCTCTTCTTAACCTGCCGTCCCTTCCTTTCTAGTCTTATTACACAGCATGCTTCCCTTCCCCTCCCCACCCTATATACTTCGTGATCTAGTGATACTGACTTCCTTCTGATTCCTCAAACAAGATACCCCATTTTCCTACCGTGGGCATTTTCACTGGCTATCCCCCATGCCTGGAATGCTCTCCTTCTTTGGTTATGCCTCATGGCTTCCTTAAAGTTTCAGCTGAAATATCACCTTCTATAGGAAGTCTTTCCCAGTCCCCCTTCATTCTAGTGCCTTCCCTCTCTTGATCATCTTCAGTTTATCCTGTTTATATCTTGTTTGCACATAGTAGATTATACACGTTCCCCATTAGACTGTGAACTTCTTGAAATTATGGATTGTTTTTTGTCTTTCTTTGTACTCCCAGATCTTCACACAGTACATAGCAGGCATTTAATAAATGTTTGTTGACCAACTGACTGTATGTGAACTTCAGCTTCAATTTCTACATACTGTAGTCATATACCATGACTTGTAGTTATGTGGCATTACTGGATGAATCATAAGATCATGGGTCTAGAACTTCAAGGTACCTCAGAGGTCATGTAGCTCAACTCCATATTAGTGTTAAAAAGCTTAGATTGTCAATACCCATAATCAAGTGAATATAGCTACTAGATGTAAAAGTGGGATTGCACATAAACTGCATAGTACAAAATGCAAAGTTTCCCATAAGTTCATGAAAAACATTTTTAGGCCCAGTGTCCATCTGCAAGATACTTTTTAGCAATGTGCTTTCATGCAAAGACTGAGTGTGGTCCTAAAAAGTGATCCACCATAAAAGGGTTGGATGATACTTCTTCTGAAAGGGTTAGGATCAAATAATCAATCAATCAACAATAATTTATTAAGTGCCTATCACTCAATGGGCATTTATGAAGTATCTTTTATGTGCCACATGCTGTGCTTGATACTGGGAATACAGTCAGAAGCAAAATGATTCCTGTACTCAAGTAGCCAGCATTCTCTCAGGAAAGACAGCATATACAAATGTTGTGTTATGGTTGTTTGGTCACTTCAGTTGTGTCCAACTCTTCATGACTCATTTGAGATTTTCTTGGCAAAAATAATGGAGTGGTTTGCCATTTCCTTCTCCAGTTCAATTTTCAGATGAGGAAACTGAGACAAACCTGATTAAGTTACTTGCTTAGGGTCACACAGCTAGTAAGTGTCTGAAGTCAGATTTGATCTCAGGAAGAAGAATTTTCCTGACTCCAAGACTAGCATTCTACCCATTGTACCACCTTGCTGCCCCATAAACAAATGTAGGTATGTACAAAATAAATGCAAAGGCTTCAGTGTTTTATTATTGGGGTTTCTCTGATTATGTTCATGCTACTTCAAAGTTGCTTATTTTCAGTTTGCAATTGACCTCTATTTATCCCAATCCTAGTTCTCTCTTGCTTTAGTTTCTATAAATGATTAACTGGAAAATAACAGATGATGAAACAGAACCATGGAAAAAATAATTCCACATCACCATAACTTCCCGCCTGCTTACTCCCATATAAACAGGCTCACATATAAATCATGATACCTATCTCTATCTCCTAGGAAGATCTTTCCTGTTCATTCTATCTACTATTTTAAAAAAAAATCAAGTTTCAAAATTGTAATACTGGATATCTGTTTAGCTTAATTCAGAATCAACTTTTCTTTGTTGAGAGCAAAAACATTGTCCTAATGATGGATGATACTTCCACATAAAGCTATTGTTACAGCAAATGGGGAAAAGTATTCGATGTACTCTATCTGGTAATGCAGTAAATCTGTTCCAAGATACTAAGTATTTGGAATTAAACAAGTTTACTCAATAGTCAAATACATGTTTCTTTGTGTTTTTCTTTTTTGTTTTTTTTGTATTGTAGGTGGGAATGAGATCCCGAAATCAAGGTGTTGAAAGCTCATCGAACGGGCATTTCTCCTGCCCTCAACCCTCTACCATCACCATTGCTGAAGATAAAAACCTTCCAGAAGATGCAAAGAAAAAGAAAAAAGCAAACAAAAAGGAGAGTGATGTCATGGTCTCAGCAACTGTCAAACGACACTTGAAAACATCTGGAGAAAGAGAACAGGGGAACAAGAAGTCTCTAGAGTTATCCAAAGAAGATCTCATTCGACTGCTCAGTATAATGGAGGGAGAATTGCAGGTAAGACCCATTTTTTTCTTAGCTATTACTCCCATATAATAAATATATTTTTACATATCCATGTATAATGCATAAAATTAAATAAAATAACTAAGAATTCATATATGCTCTATGTATGTATATACACATACACACATGTACACATACATACATACACACACACACACACACACACACACATATATATATATACATACACAAACAAACCACATGTATAATCTAGACCTGTGATTTCATCAGTATGGGTGGCTCTTTTTAAAGAAAATCTTTCTGCTAGTGTAGACTGGCATTTCTTTAACAACATAGTCTTAGTTATCTGAAGGCAATAAGAGATTGCTAGTCAACCAGCCATTTAATCAACAAGCATTTATTAAGGTCTATTATGAACTAGGACTTGTCTAAGCACTGAGGATCCAAGAAAAAGCCATTATCAGTCCCTGTCCTCAAAGGTTAACATTCCTAAGAACTAAAAAAAAGGAGTATTGATACACACATATTTATGTCTTTATGTATACATATATACACATATATGTGTATGTGTGTCTAACAGTAGCTATCTCTAGGTCAGAGGAAGAGTAGGGAAGAACAAAAAAAAAGACAGTTATACAATAACATTATTATATATTTAAAAGGAATAGCAAGTTGTACATAATAGATTTGCAGTTTCATGTACAATCATGTTTTTTTCACTCTCCTACTATGTTATAGAAATAGTTGTTTTATTTCTTAAATTCAGAATAAAATAAAATTTTAAAAACAGAGTTAACATCCCAAAGGGAAAGACCACATATCCAGTGCTTCACACAAGATACATACAGAGTAGATGAGAATTCACCTTAGGGATGAATAAATAATGAAGGCATTAATAACTAGGAGGACTTGGAAAGATCTCCTCCAGAAAGTGACCCTGAAGCTATTTTTTTTTCAGTGAAGCCAAGAAGTCTAAGAAGTATTGATGAGGGGGCAGAGCATTCTAGACACAGGGAATACAAACTCACAGAAATAGGAGTTGGGGTATCATGCGTGATGAGTGTTAAGCGGTCCAATACTATTGGATTTTAGAGTAAGTTTAAGGGAGAAAAATGTGAGAAGATTGGAAAGATAAAAAGAGACCAGGTGATTTATATTTGATCCTAGAGTTCATGAGGTGGGTGTGGATGTGGGTGGTGGTGAATGATCATATCTACCATCTAGGAAAATCCCTTTGGTAACTTAGTGCAGGATGGATGGGAGGGAGAAGGGAATTGAGATGGAAAGAGCACTTAGAAGGCTACTGCAATTGTCCAGGGGAGAGGTAATGAGGTCTTAAATTTGGTTGGTTTTGTGAGCAAAGGAAAGGTAATAGTTGAGAAATATTATGGAGAAATCAATGAGAAGATTTGGCAACTGATGGGTTGCATAGGGTGAGGGGTTAAGGACAATAATGAGGCTGCTAACCTGCATGACTGGAAGGATGGTAGTACTTTCCACAGTTCAGAAGAAGGGTAGTTTTGAGGGGGAACAGATACAAAGTTCTGACTTAGATATGATGAGTTTGAGATGCTCAAGAACAACTGGTTTTAAATGTCCCACTGGTAGTTGGTAATACAGGACTGGCATTCAGGAAAGTTACTAGTCCTGGATATATAGGTCTGAGGTCATCTGTATAAAGATGATAATTGAATTTCTGGGAGTAGATGAAATGTCCAGATGAGAAAGCACATATAGAGAAAAAAGAAGGCCCAGGGCAGGGCCTTGGAGTCACCCAGAGTGAATGGGCATGGCATAGATGAAGAACCAGCAAAGGAGACTGAGTGGGAGGAGTCAGACAGGTAGAAAGACAAGCAATAATAAGTTAGCATTTTTTATAGCACTTTAAGGTTTGGAAAGCACTTTATGTTATCTCTTTTGATCCTTACACCAGCTCTACTATTTTTATTCCCTTTTTATAGATGAAGAAGCTGAAGCTGATATAGGTTAGGTGATTTGCAAGCTTCACACAACTAGTAAGTGTCTGAGGCATGATTTGAATCCAAGTGCAATACTTTATCAATTGAACTACAAAACTACTAGAGAGAATTCAGAGACAAAAACCCATAGAGGAGAGTACCCAGGAAGATAAGGTAGGCAAGAGTGTCAAATGCTATAGAGCACTCAAAAAGGATGAGGACTGAGAAAGTTCATCAGATTTGGCAGCAAAGAGACTTGCTAACTTTGGAGGGAGTAGTTCCAATTGAATCAACAAACCAGAAGCCAGATTGCAGAGGGTTTAAAAGACAGTGAGAAAAGAGGAAATGAAAGAATTAAGTGTAGATGGCTTTTTCAAGGAATCTAACTAAGAATCTAACTAACATAAAAGATAGAGCTTTTTAGGCATAGTAGTTTTGTGAGGGTTGGTTGCTTTTTTTTTTAAGGATGAAGGTACTTGAACATGTTTTTAGAGATAGGATGGGGATGATAGTAGAGAATCTGGCCCCAACATCAAGATTCTGTGGGGTGGGATCAAGGTTTTATATTTATATATATATACATATATAAGGGTTGGCTTTGGCAAGGAGATAAACCACCTACCTCTTCATCAGAAACTAAAGTGAAAAAGGAGGTAATGGGGAATGATGCCAGAAGGATCTGAGATGAGGATATTATTATTGAATATATAATATTATTGAATATATATTATA
Source organism: Pseudocheirus occidentalis (assembly GCA_028646575.1). NCBI lineage: Eukaryota > Metazoa > Chordata > Mammalia > Diprotodontia > Pseudocheiridae > Pseudocheirus > Pseudocheirus occidentalis. Next base: position 239,733,892 of record CM053593.1, on the reverse strand, counting down.
ACATATATTATTGAATATATATATATAACATATAATATATATTCATGTTAATATTTTATGTGAAATACAAAGTAAGGTCCTTAGCTGAGACCATGGGGGAAAGGGATACAGTTGGAGGCATGAGGAAAAAAAGTTGAACAGGTATTATGGTTCAGGCGTATATGAGAAAGTTTAGGGATGAGTAAAAGGATTGCCTTATTTCTGTGAGAGCTCAGTTGTGATTAGGTAGGAAAAGGTATAGTGGAGCCAGTCACCACAGTTTTGTGATACCCTCAAGGTCCATTCAGCAACATGCAGATAGGAGTAAATGAGAATAATACAGACTAAAAGTTTGGCAAGACATGATCAGCAATAGAACAAAGGATGCTGTCATGTATGTGTGTATGTGAATACATGTGCACATGAGTACAGAGAGATAAGGAAATCCACAATGAAGATAGGAACACTACTAGTTTGTATAAAATGATAAGCATCATAACAATAATGAAACAGCACCCACAGATCAGGAAATATCACACTGCCATTTCACATGAGAAGATGAAAAATTTCCAGAGTTATATAACTACTATCCACTTCTAGAAAAGGTGGTTAATTTTTTTTCCTATTAACATTTTTATTTCAAGGAGTCGGATTAAATTGACCTTTAGTGTTAAAATAGTCTTCAGTAGGCACATTGTTGCTGTCATATGAAATAAATAATGGACTTTCAATGAAATATGTGGTATAACGAAAAAGGTATTGCTTTTGGAGTCAGAGGACTTGGGTTCAGATCTTAATTCTACTACCTCTGTGAACTTGGGCAAATTCATTCAGGATCCTTAGTTTCCTCATCTGTAAAATGGGAAGATTGAACTAAATGACCTTGCAGTTCGACATTCATGATCATGTAAAACAGTAATTCTCAGGGCTCAGGACCTGTCTCTAGAACTTCATATTCTTTCTTTTATACATACAACTTGCAATTGCCCAACACCTCTGATATGTTAGATTATTATAGCATACTTGATTTATAGGGCACACAGGACCCTTAGGACACATTTAATCTATGATTACTACAAATATAGCTCTAGTTTTCCCTAACTATGGACCACCATGCTAAAATATTACAAACAGAATTAATTGTACTGGGATCCAACCTGCTCAGTCCCAAACCAGGGAAGGTCCAGAGGCAGGAGAGAGGCCCAGAACTTGGAAAGGGTATAACAACAATAACCCTAACATACCTGCTAGCACAGGTTCTTTAAACTGCTTTTCTAAAGGAAAGTAACTCTAAAAGGGTTAACAATTTTGCTTTGATCAAACATATATCACTTAGTTTAGGCAGAAAAAGTCAGCACCTTGAACTTCACAGAAAATACAAACAGAAGTTACAAACAGACAAAAAATACAGACAGAGAAAACGACATCATTCAACAGACCAACAGACAGGGTTTCTAGCTGTTTGACCATTACATCCATACATACTTAACAGAGAGAGAAACACCAGCATTTGGGTTTTCAAAGCCAGGGGGCTTAATGGCTACCCAGAGTCTCACCTGGCCAAATCTTACGACTCTTTCCATAAATGAACTCTAAAGCAAAACCTCACCTCAGAGTATATATAGCCTTCTTCAGGGTCAGAGAACATCACAACCTTTATGAACCACTGTATAATCACAAAGTAACAAAAAGTGTGGGCTTTCCTGAAAAGCAAACCTCACCTAAATAAACTTTTTTGTTGGCTTCCAAGTGAGACCCTTTAAGGGGCAGGGAAGATCTTCAAATTTCCTAGGCCTATTAAGGGGCAGGGAAGATCTTCCAAAGTCCCTTACCATTACACAGGTGGATTAGTATCCATAAAACCTCTTCCAAGAAGCCCCTTCCCTTCTTCTCCTTTGAAAACCATGCAATGAAAGAAAACTATAGCATGACTTGAAGTAGGAAGCTAGCTCATTTAAAGGAATCTGTGAGAATTTTAAAATAAGCTTTGTTGTGCTTCTCGTTTAGAAATTGCAGGCATTTTCTTATAAATTTTCACCCACTGAACTATCTATTCCTTGTCACAAGGAAACAAGTTCAGTAAAACTGCCTGTGTGATACCAGTATTTCTATTCCATGATAGCATATGGAAACTCAGTAATATGAGATTACTTTAAGTTCAGCTACTTTTTTTTTCATAATTTTCATGTTGTTGCAGTCAACCTTTATATTGATTCTCCTGATTCTACCCCTTTAATTCTGCTTCAGTTCATTCATCTCCCTGTGTTTCCTCTAGATTTCTTGTATTCCTCATTTCTTATGAAGTCATAATATTCCATAACATTTTTATATAATGATTTATTCAGATTTATATAATGATTTATTCAGTATAAAATTACTGTTTTACATAATCATGGATGTTGAACTACAAGGTCATTTAGTTCAACCTTCCCATTTTACAGATGAGGAAACTTAGGATCCTGAATGAATTTGCCCAAGTTCACAGAAGTAGTGAGTAGCAGAATTAAGATCTGAATCCAAGTCCTCTGATTCCAAAACCAATACCTTTTTCATTATACCACATATTTCATCGAAAATCCATTATTTATATAATGATTTGTATTTATATTGCCCCAGATTGTGGACAGCTTGGAATCCTTTTGCAAAGTGAATTCTGAACCTTTAAGTAATATTTTTGTATATGTGGTAAATCCAGATTTTCCACATATTGGGTTCATTGAGACTGGAAGTAATTGTGGACAGACCTTATAGGCTCAATTTCATGACCTAAGAAGGGTGTGAGTGAGAATAGGGTGGGGAAGGGTGACAGTGTAGGTAGGGTTGATGAAGATATGACAAGTGAAAAACTTTGGCAGGCTAAATACTATGGAAAGGAAGTGGGGAGACTGACAATGGAGTATATCATGAAAAAGATAAAGAAACTCTGCTTTAAGGGGTTAATAAATACTTTGCCTGATGAGATTTGCCAATGTCCCCAACTAGGGCCTTTTGGGAATGGATGTAGGTCTTTTAAATTGGATTGAAAGGGATTATAACTTCATTAGATCCTTCAGGAGGAATAAAATTTAGTTAGGTGGGGGTGGCTAGGTGGCACAGTGAATAGAGCACCGACCCAGAAGTCAAGAGGACCTGGGTTCTAATCCAGCCTCAGACACTTGACACATTTACTAGCTATGTGATTTTGGGCAAGTCACTTAACCCCAAATGCCCTTCAAAAAGCAAAAAAATAAAAAAAAAATAAAATTTAGTTAGGCTGAAAAGAAAATGGACATTCCAGAACAAGATGCATCCTGAGTAAAAGTACAGAGGTAGGAATGAGCACTTTAGTAGGATACAAAAATCATCAACCTAATTGGAAGAGAAAATAGACTTAAAAATAGGCTTCTCCTCATATAATACCATTTTCTTGCTTATCTCCTTGCTGTGTATTCCAAATTATGTACTTGTGCCTCTTAATATCTCTGTACCCAGTCTTACTGCATCTTTATAGTGCCACTGATTATGTCAAGAATTGTGGGGCAGAAGCCTGCTATTTCCAGAATCACTAAGGAAAGAAAGAATAATGGATTTAGAGTTAGGAGAAACCTGAGTTTGAATCACACTCCTACACTTACTAGCTAAGTGACCTGCAGTAAATTCCTTAACTTCTAGTACCTATACAACTAGATTGTTGAGATGATAAAACAAAATAATGTATATAAAACACTGTGCAAATTTTCAACTTAAATATGAGCCAATTAGTACTATAATGGTTGTTCTCAGGCTTCACACTTACATTGATGGAATTTAGGGAGAAACAATACTGGGGCAACTTTTCTATTATTGCTTTTTGATGTTTAGTGTTTGGCAAAATACTAGCAGGTGGCTAAAATGATTGTAACTTGTAATTGAACAAAAGTGGTGAGATGTCAGCTTAGGTTCACTGAAGGCATCTTCAAGATACAGACAGAACAACAAGATTGATATGTGCTTGTTTTGATTTCTTCTAAGTCTCTATATTTTAAGAGTTTTTTGTTCTATATACTTTGTTTGGATGGATAGATGGCAATATCTATTGAAATCATTGTTCTTCAATTTTATGGGGCAATGCCGTGTCCTGGCAAGTGTGGGTAATAGTTTCATCTGTGATAATGCTTAAAGACCATTTCATTTTATTTGTTAATTCTCCAGGATGTTTTGGAGTTTGTTTTGGTAGTATAATGATTTGTTAACTATTAGTTAAAGGACAGCAATCTTCTGATATAAAATTCTGGCCACTTTTAATCTTTTTAAAGTTTTTTAGTTCTTATTGCTAAGATTGATGAGATTTACTCAGGCTGCTTTGAGATGACAATCTGATTTTGCTTGTAAGAGCAGTCCTTCAGTAAAATTGTGAAGTAGGCAGATACCAAAATAGAAGGTCAGGTTTAATTGAATGGGGTAACGGGAGGCATTTCAGGGAATGGGAGACCAGCCAAGAGGCTTTTTCAGTAAACAGGAAAGAATTGATGAGGACCTGCATATCCCCAGAAATGGAGTATTTGCTCTCTAAACCCTCAGTGCCCTCCTGAGGTCTTGGCTGCTTATGCCTTGAGAGGAAAAAAAATTCCTAAATGAATTGACACTAAGATATTAGTAATGTAATATCTTAGAAGTATTTGTAATTCCAAAACATACCTTTAGAAGAGGTCAGTACTGTGATACATATAAGAGAAGGCTACTTGGAGGGAGGGAGGTATTTTTGTAATCTCTCTAATTATAAAATATAGTTGACTGCATACCTATTCCACCTACCTGTACTCAACAGTGGTGTCTGTTGTCCACAGTGGCAACATTGGAAGAAAAGGGAAAACACACTTATCTTTCCATTTTATTCTCTGGTTACATGTACTTCCTAATAATTTGGAACATTTTAACTGTGAAAAAATGGTTACACATTTCCCAGACTAAACTGAAAGTAATTCAATAGCATATCCAAACCATCATTTCAAGTTTTGTGATTAATTCCTTGAATTGTCCAAAAATAGCCCAGAGAGACATTAAAGGAGCCAGGCACCTTGGCTGTACTAAAAACAACTGAGTTCAAAGGAAATGTTAGCTGACATCAAAAGCTCGTAAAATTGAACTTTGGCACATGGCTGCTCTTGTTTAAAAAAAAGATTCAGAAACTGGATATGAATATAATTCCTTTTCGTTACATCAAAAAGTTCACCATCCTATAGATTACATTTTCTTCATAGTTCCATTTGGCTGTGGTAGAAAAGTACCAACCAGGTTTTCATTCCCTCATCTTCCTTTTCTGATTGAAGCTGGTGCTACAATATCCATTCTAAAACAGTCTGGGAGAGAAACAATTAGAACAATTATCAAAATTATTGAAAATTTCTGAATCATATGTATTTTTCTCCAGAATACTGAGGCTGTAAATCTCTCTCTGAATAACAAACATTCAGAAGTAAGTCACCCTTCTTGATGTTCAGTCTCAATATTGTACTGGTTAAGTCAGGGGCTTGATTGGGTGAAAGATGAAAAGAAGCCTCAAGTTTCTGAAGATCATTTTGCAAAGTAGATCATTTGATTGTTGGTAGCAGACTGGGTTAATGGAAATGGTGCTTTATTTGAAATGGGAGTATCTAGGGTATTATTCTTAGCTCTGCCACTTACTACCTGTGTTTGGTAACTTCTTTGGGCTCAGTTTCCTGAGTTGTTAAATTAAGTGATCTCTAAGGTCCCTGCCACATTTAAATGTGGAAAAACTTTAGATTTACACTAAAGAAACATATTCAGTTAAATGGAAACTCCTTGAGGACAAGGAAAGTCAGGTTTTAGTATTTATATATTTAGCCCCTAAAATATGCCTTGAACATTGTGATGACTTTAAAAAAACAGTTTGTTGAATTGCATTAAACTGAAAAAGGATAAGTTTCTCTTCCTCTTTCTTCCTCTGAGCTTCTTCAAGCCTGAATCCTTAGTTGTCTAGCTCTCTGTCTCTCCCTCTCTCTGTCTCTTTTTCTCTCTCTCTGTCTTTGTCTCTGTCTCTTCCCTCTCTCATCTATTCTTGCCAGGAACTAGGTGTTATAAAAGATAGAATGTTGGGCAAAGGAAGATCTGAGACATTTACTAGCTATTTGACTTTGGGCATCATTTAAACCTTTCTCAATCTCAGTCACTTTATCTGTAAAATTATTATAATAGTTCCTACCTCATAGGGTTGATGTAAGGATCAAATAAGATTAAATTTATTTAACATTTTATTCTTATTTAGTCATTTTAGTGATTTTCTTTCTGCTATATTTGGCATTTAGCTAACTTTAAAACACTATATTGACACATGGTTGTTGTTGTTCGGTTGTTTCAGTCATGTCTGACTTCATGACCCCATCTGGGGTTTTCTTGGCAAAGACGCTGGACTGGTTTGCCGTTTCCTTCTCTAGTCTATTTTACAGATGAAGAACTGGAGCAAATAGAGTTAAGTGACTTGTCCAGAGTCATACAGCTAGGAAGTGTATGAGGCCAGATTTGAACTCACAAAGAAGGGACTCCTTGACTCCAGGTCCTGCCCTCTATCCACTTTGCCACCTTGCTGCTCTGTTTGACATTAGTCACTGTTACCATTTCAGTGATAACTTGAAGTCAATGACTCATGAGTCTATACCTATAACCTGAAACTCGAAGTTGGTCACTTAAACTTTATAAGGAATTCTTTTCTTCAGTGCATTTTTGTACCTCCTTTTCCATTTGGCCTATTTGGGTTTTTAAGAAATTCTTTTCTTCAATATTTTTTCTGCCTCTTTTACCAAGCTGCTAATTTTCTTTTCATGATTTTCTTGTATGACTCTCATTTATTTTCCCAATATTTCATCTACCACTCTTATCTCTTTCTTTAACTCTTCCAGGAATTCTGGCTGGACTTGGTTCAAGTGGGATTTTTCCTTGAGGCTTTGCTCATAGCTATTTTAAAATTATTGTCTTCTAAGTTTACATCTTGGTCTTCCCTGCCACCTTTGTAACTTTTTATGATCAAGTTATTTTTTTGTTTGCTCATTTCCTAGCCTATTTCTTGACTTTTAATTTTTTATTAACATTAGATTCTGCTCACCTTGGGTTGGGGAGGCACTGCATCAAGCTTCAGACTTTTTTGTGCTACTGTTTTCAGAACTAGTTCTGAGGTTCTGCAAGTTTTCAATGCTTCTAAGGTGGTATTATTCAGGGAAAGGTGTGGTCACTGCTTTCCTGGTCTGTACTCTGGTCTTTACCCAGAAAAAGTTCCTGCTCCCTTGCAGCTGCAAATACTAGTACTCTTCTTGCCCCCGTAACTGTAACCCAGAACTGCTTAAGGGCAATAGAGTTTCTAATTGGCACTGGTTACACCCAGTGCAGGCAAAGGGTTCACAGTAATGTCTTTCTGACCAGTTGTCCAGCCCCCTTATTGTCTCTGGACTGAGAGTAGCCTCTGAAGATGCTGCTGCTGCTATTGTCCACCTCCAAGAGCCTCTGATGCTCCTGCTGTGCTCCTGGCCTGGGTCTATACAACAATCTAGTTGTATAGGCTGGCTTGAATTCAGGAATTCTGAGCAGCAATAGGTATAAAGCCATTGGATATGTGCACCAAGTGCCAATATGAAAAGCCTCTAGGATAAGGACAGTGCACCAGGTTTCTTGAAGAGAATGAGCCCAGATCAGAAATGGAGCAGGTCAAGTCTTTTGTGCTGATCTGCGGTAGATCTGGTGTTACAGATCTACTCTATAGCCCTCCTAAATTGTCTTAGGCTGGAAAAAGTCTCTCTTCGACCTTTTATTGACTCTGCCACTTTAAAGTTTGATTTCAGGCATTATCTTAAAGTTGTTTAGAGGGGAATGTTGGAAGAGTTCAGCTGTGTACTATGCCATCTTGGCCCTGACTCTCAAAAAAAATGATTGCTGCATTTCTATGTAATTGATTTTCTTTTTAATCCTCTGTATTTTATTATATGCATGTAAAAACATTTTCCTGAAAATTACTCCATAGGCTTCACCAGATCATTGAGGATCCATGTCGCAAAACACGTTAAGAACCACTGGTCCAGAAAGAGGATAATCAGTGATTAAAAATGGATTAGTAGCAATAGAACCAGAAGAGAGATACCTAGCCATAAAGTTGAAAGAAAGATTTAAAAACTCCTTCAGCACAGCATCTATCTTTGCCCTAGCCTTTTACAAATCTTTCAAAGAGAAGTCAGTGTTAATTTAAATAAAGTAGCTCAGTAACCCCAAAGGAAAATAAAGACGGAAGGAGAGTTAGGGGTAAAAGTGAAGGTGCTCTCCCAAATTCCAAGATCTTGCAGGTGGATGCAAGTGCCAGAAATATACTTCCCTGTCACTGAGAGAAAGAGGAGAAAAAGAGTACTGACTTGCCATCATTCGGCATAGAACTAAAAGAAAATGCAAGAAGGGAACATCTCTATAGTAGCCTGGGTGTCCTTTAGTAAAGAGAGAGCCAACTGTGGGACCAATGTATAAAATGTAGATTTTCAAAGAATAGAGGCATTCTAGCTCTATGGTATGTTTCTGAACTCTGAATATGATTGGCACAACAGGGTTCCAGAGTGATTGCTTTGCAGGAGCTAGAAACCAGAAAACTGGCACTTTTGGAAGGGCACTGACCATCATCTGCTGGTGAATGGTCATAGCGCAGAGGACAATGGTGTTGGAAACCAAAGGACAAAACTTACAAGGAATGAACATCAACAGATAAGAGCTGAGAGAAACTGTAGAAGATGTCAAAAGCAATGGGGAACAATACAAACTAGCTTTTCTCCTCACTGGAGCTCCATCTAGGACAGTACATAGGTATGGATACTTCTAAGGTTTAAGTATTACTCACTGGGTAGGTGAATGGGAGATGTTTCCTGATTCTCTGTGTATTCAGATGTACATACTTTCTGTGTCAGTTAATCTGAAAATAAAACTAGATTTGATTATCATTCTGAGTCCTTGTAAGAGGAGCTAGTGTCTACCCTTGGGTAGAATGTCAGACACTGATATTCTCAGATCCCTACTTATTAAGGGCCACAGACGAAGTAAATGAGAGGTCCTTAAGTTTACATGGCGTCTCTATGTTATGAGAGATTACCATAGCAGTTTAATAAATGCTTGATGACTGACTAATTAACAGTCTTACATGTCCTGATATTTTCTTCCTCCAGAAGTTGGTTGTCAAAGTGAATTTGTTAAAGTTTGAAAAATTATTCTGAATTTAGTAAAACATACTTAGTGCCAGAGTGCACAATAATATTGCTATATATTTATCAAATTTTTGATAATATTCATGAGCCTATACAATGATAAACACATTCAGATGATCTGAGTTTTGTTTGCCTTTTGAGCTGTAGACCTAAGCATAATCAGGAAACAAGATCCTCTGTGTGCCAGTGGGAATCAGTCCCTTTTTCTTATTCAATATGGCATTTCCCGTTCACATGAATACAGAAAAAAAAAACAAACCAAAACCTTTCTTAAAAAACCAGCTTTACAACTTTTTTCTTTATATATGAGGGTTTTTTTTCTTTACCTAAATGAGTTCCATTGTTTGTGGCTATTCTTTATACTTGGCCTCCTAGGCTTCTGAAGGATGAGATTTTCAACTTCTTTTTGAGGCTTTTCAAATTGATGACTCACCTGGGCTTTATCAGTTCTGCGGTCAGCATCACGAGACCTGAGGTCACTTTAAGCAGAGCTACTCCCAGCAATTTGACACCACCACAATGACTGGCATGCTGAAATAGTCTATCTCTGCTAAGAGTAGGAGGCCACAAAATGACAGCTTGATTTCTGATGGTAATCAGATTCCAAATCTGACACAGGCTTCAAAGGCTGATTCACCCAGGTATGCTGCCAGATTTGAGGTTTCAGTAAGGGCCCTGGCCTGTTTGAATGTTATTTGGGTAAAACACTTTAGAACTTAGAACAAGAAGCAAAAGTTTCACTAAAAATGCATTTACTATGAAATAAACAAGCAAACAAAAGCAATCTCAATAGGAAAAAACTCCACAATTTTCCAATTTAAAAAAATGGGAAATATTATTCATTCTAAATGTTATTGATTGTGGAATTCTCTCTTTCTGTCTTTGTCTCTCTCACTGTCTCTATCTCTCTCTCTGTCTCTGTCTCTCTCTCCCCCTCCTTTAGTAATGAATTAAAAGAAAATTTTTATACCTGCAATCCCTGTTCCTGGGAAAGCTGAGGCTGGCTTGAATTCAGGAGTTCTGAGCAGCAATAGGTATAAAGCCATTGGATATGTGCACCAAGTGCCAATATGACAAGCCTCTAGGATAAGGACGGTGCACCAGGTTTCTTGAAGAGAATGAGCCCAGATCAGAAATGGAGCAGGTCAAGTCTTTTGTGCTGATCTGCGGTGGTGTTGAGCCCACTATTGGCTATTGAACTTCCATTCTAGGTGAGATAGGAGAGACAAGAAAGAAAGAAAGAAAGAAAGAAAGAAAGAAAAAAGAAAGAAAGAAAGAAAGAAAGAAAGAAAGAAAGAAAGAAAGAAAGTGAAAGAAAGAAAGAAAGAGAGTGAAAGAAAAGAAAGAAAGAAAGGGAGTAAAAGAAAAGAAAGAAAGAAAGAAAGAAAGAGAGTGAAAGAAAAGCAGAGAGGACAAAAGAAGAAAGGAAGGAAGGAAAGAAGGAAGGAAAAGGAAGGAGAAGTAAAGTGGAGGAGGAAGGAAAGAAATAAAGGGAAATACTGAAAGAAAATATTCTACATATTTTGCTCTAACTATAAAACCCCCACCAAAATAACAGAACAGTGTTTCAGAAACATAGGAGATAGAGACTAAAATTATTGTTTCACTGATAGAGGAAACTCTTAAATGAGGAAACTCCCTCTACCAATGTAAGTTGGTACCTTCACCTGAGATGGCTACATCACTGAGAGGTTAAATGGTTCAGTTAGGGTCATACAGTCAGTATGTGTCAGAGGAGGACCTTGAGCCTAGGTCTCCCCAAACTCAAGGTTTTAACTTCTTCCACTATATCACACTGGCTCAGCAATAGAAGGGAGGGTTAAATTAGATAATAGATGAATGGAAATCTGGAAAATAAGGTGAATCAACTTGATCATCAAAAGTCTCTTCCATTGCTAAGAGTCTGTTCATCTATGAATCTGCATTTGATCTTCCCACATTACCAATATGCAGGAGATGGATGGATCAGAGCAAAACCAATGAGTTCACCTTTCTACCTGTAAGTCTGGACATTCAACTCTCAGGGCTAATTTGTTCAATATTGGTCCTATTTTACTTACTTTTCAAAGTGTCTCCTCCCCCTCTTAAAATACAGGTACACACTGCACATCATTCATTGTTCTTTCATAGATTTAATTTTTTTTTTTGGCATTAAAGGGCTATACTCTGTCCTCACTTCTAACTCTTAGAATTCTTGGTTTCTTTGAAAGTTTTGCTCAGGTGCTCAATGCTACCTTCTCCAGGTTTTTTCTGCTCTCCCTGTGCTCCCCTCCCAACCTTTGCTTGTGCCTTTCCAAATTACGCATATTTATTTTAAATTTTAAGGCATGTTATCTCCACCAATAGTATGTAAGGCTCTTGAGTCCATGAATGGTTTATAATTGTGGTTGTTTTTTATTCCTAGTATGTAGCTTAGTGCTTGGAACATAGTAGGTCCTTAATAAATGCTTGTTGGTTGATTACTCTAGGCATCCTGGTTCTTGAAGGTTATGAGAGTGGAATGCAAGTGTTGATAGCTCTTGTCAACCTGGAAAGGCATGTATAATGATGATAGATGTCTGTCATCCAAGGACAAGACTAGCTAAATTCAGAGTGGCTCTTCCCTGTGTTGGTGACAGGTTACTGAATATTTTGGTTAGCAATTCTCAAACACTATCTACAAAGTCCTAGAGGCATTGAGATCTGTATTGGAGAAATGTACCCCCACTCCCTAAAACAGAGCACTTTGGAGTATTAAAGTTTCATATTGAACTATTTCTCGCTCTGTCTTGTCTGTCTAAGCTCTTAGAGCACACATTGTCTTTGTAGCCCTGAAATACTTTCTGATAATTAACTCAGGAAGGTTGACACTACATTTCCAATTAATTAAGCTGAAGAGTATTACAATGACATATGCTAAGAAAAAAAGAATGAACATTTCTCAGTTCTTCTTTCTATATCACATTTTGAATATAGAAGTCCAGCCAAATGATTTCTGACCTTGATTTTCATAGAGCAGTGACTTGGTGTCCAAGAAGGAGGATGTTCCAAGGAAGCCCTAAGCCATACCAAATATTCTGGCAACAACTGCTGGCTGTCAAAGTGACCAAATACAGTGTTAGACAGTGAGGGCATTTGCTCTTTCAGAGGTGTTAGGCCAATGTTAGTGGCTAAGCTGTCTCTAAGGACCAAATGTGACTGTGCTCTAAGCGGGTCAACTTCATCATCTTCTCTACTCCTTATTCTATTTCATATTCTCACTCCCCAGCTGTCCCTGCTTAGGTCATCTTTAGGAGAAGAGAGAGAAAAAGAGAGGTTTCCAAGTAGGACTTGGGCATCCATTGTTTAAAGCAGGAAGCTTTTCATCATCCTATTTCAACTTAAAATTTAGGCAAAGTAAGGAGACTTTTTTCAATATGGTGATATCAAATCACAGCTCTTTAGTGAGTATTTACTATGAACAAAGAAAATATAATTAAGACAACAGAGTTAAAAATAGAGAGAGCTAAGTGGCTCAGTGAATAGACCACTGGACCTGGAGTCAGGAAGACCCAAGTTCATATATGACCTCAGACACTTATTAGCAGTGTGACCTTGGGCAAGTCACTTAACCCTGTTTGCCTCTGCTTTATCATCTGTAAAATGAGCTAGAGAAGGAAATGGCAAACCACTCCATGGAGAGTATTGGTGTGCTATTGTCTATCGGGTCATGAAAAGTCAAACATGACTGAATAATAACAAAAGAAGTGAAAATAAGGAATATGAGAAATTGTTTTTACTGAGGGTTTACTCAGATCTGGTTAATTATTATGGTCGCATCCCTTAGCTATTTCCAGGCCTTTAAAACCTCAGTTTCATATCTACTTAAATTAATACTCTGGACATTCATTCCTGCTTTGACCCTTGGTCTTTATTCTCCTTGCTGTTCCTCACATGTAGTGGTCAATCTCTGGACTCTGCCTTTGCACTCATTTTCTTTCATTCCTGGAAGGTGCTTCCTCCTTACTTCCACTTCTTAGAATTCTTTGCTTCCTCTAAAACTCTGCTCAAATTATATATTCTTCACAAGGCCTTTCCTTAATTCCCCGGTGGCTACTATCCTCTGTGTCGCCTCCCACCCCAATTTGCCTTGTATGTATGTATTTTCATATATGTAATATAATATGTATATGCACAGGTTTTCTCACAGATATGTAATAGTCTTTCTACACACACACACACACACACACACACACACACACACACACATGTAATGTCTCCCTGGATAGAAATTCAGTTTTATCTTTGTATTCCCAGTACCTTGCATGTTGTAGGGATTTAATAAATGATTGTTGATTGACTGAATGGTCCAAGTGTTAATGCCAATTATATCATATCATTGTAATGCTAAGGGAATTTGAAGATCTTCCCTGCCCCTTAATGGGCCTCACTTGGAGCCCAACAAGAGAAGCTTGCTTAGGGGAGGCTTGTTTTTCAGGACCGCTCACCTTTGGTTACTTTGTAATTAGGCAGTAGGTCACAAAGTTTGTGATGTTCTCTGATCCTGGAGAGGATAATATATTCTTCTGAGGCAAGGTTTCACTTTGAGCCCCACTTTGGGAAGAATTGTGTGATTTGGCCAGATGAGACTGTGGGCAACCATTGAGCCCCCTGACTTTGAAAACCCAGATGTTGGTGATTCTCTCTCTGGTAACTAACTGTATGGATATAACGGTCAGATAGCCAGAAGCTCTGTCTATTGGTCTGTCGAATTGTGTTCTTTTCTCTGTCTGTATTTTTTTTGTTTGATTATGAGTTGCTTTCCTTTAGAAAAGCAAATCAAAGAACCTGTGCTAACAGCAATCCTGGGTATGCCAGGGGGCTTGCTGTTACAATCATATTGTTGTGATAAAGAATGACAATTTACTAGACATAGAAGGACAGGATAAAGTTAACCCAGCATATAACCAGCACACTTCCTAGAACCCATGACTTAAAACAACCAACACTGAGCCTGTGAGGATGTAAAGTTGTGGATCCCACACTCATGGCCCGGTGCTACTACTGTACTCGCCCTAGCGGGATTAGACAGTGGGTTAACAATTTCCCCTCAAGTGATGATAAAAAGTCTTGATGTCTAGGTCACAATTTCTGCTCACCACAGGAATTATGTGAGGTCAGGAATCTGCTCTCATGAAGATGGGTGTGGTCTCCAAGAATTATGATAGCACAACTGTATAATGTCCTAAGCCAGGCAACAGCAGGATTGATGCATCTTCCCAGAGAGCTGCTTCAGTGATACTGGAGTACCCATTTAGCACCTGACTATGGCAAAAAGTGGAGGAGGGGAGAAATCTCAGTATCTGCTAAACCTCCTGGGCTTTGCATGTCATGTCACTTCATTTCTGACTTTCTTGTTCTACTTCTTTCCCCTTTTCCTTGCATTTCCAGTGCTCCTTTTAAAAATTCCTACTTTAGTGGCTTCCATCTCCTGTATAATACTATAAGTTTTCCAGGGCCAGTGACAGTTTCTCTGGTCCCAAAGCACTGTGGGAATGAAGCATATTGGAGAAACTCCTTACAAAACTGTCTCTTTTTTTCTTCCCTTGGAACTAAGGGAAGTCAACAGTTAAAAAGAAAAAAAATCCTGTCTCTTCATTTTGGCAAGTTGAAAAAACCATTTTGTATCTCTCTCTTCTATGGTTTTCTAGAAAGGCCTCATATATAAACCACAAAACTTCTCTTCACAGTAAATCTGGACACAAAAAGAAGAAATGGAAAAGATATGAAAAAGAACATATTAGTCCCCATTGGAATTTTTCCATGCAAAGATATGGGCTCATTTCTCAAATAATATAACATTCAGTTTTCCAATATCAGTTGGAAATTTCTTCTTCCAAAATTTCTTTCTTCCAAAATCAGTTTAATATTAGCAAAAAGATGAGTCACTTGTAACTAGTACAGTCATTGTTTGAATGCAAATGTTGCTGCAAAATTGTTTCTTGGAAATGTTTTTGATTGTTAAGTAGTCTAAGCATTTCCCTTGCCTGTGGTTTTCCTGAGGATGTAAGCAAAGAGAGCTCATAAATCTCTCAGGCAATCAGAGGTCACAGCTTGCTATGCATAAGCAGCACCCAGAGTCACATGACTGTTCCTCAGAAAAGCCGCCCTTGGCTGGATTGGGGGAGAGGGGTGTATGTTATATTTACACTATTAATTTACTTAGAAAATGTGTTGTCCCTCTGGTACTTTTTTCCCCCCATAGAGAATGTAAGAAGGATCAATATCTATCAATCATGTTCAATCTATGGGAAATCCTGAATTAATGGAATCCAAATGAATAAGGCTTTTCTGTAATAAAGATGCCATACTTACAGCTCTGATAAAACCTGTCACTGTTCACAAGCAATATTTAGGGAAAACCTTCATCCACTAATCTGGTTCTCATTCAACACCTCATTCCTATTATTATTCTGAACTAACAATGCTTGATTTTTCTGGGCATGCCATAAAGGAGATATGGACATTTCTTAGCCATGTCACCATGTCCAAGTCAAACAAACTCTTCCAAATCTCATTTTAATCATTTACGAAATGTGCCCAGACCCTCTGTGCTCAGTTCTCTTCCTGCTCTCAGTCTAACTCTTGGGACTGTTTTTTTTTACCATTATCCCAGCAGCTTCCTCATCCTACAGATGCCCCTTCCCTTTAGCATTCTTCTTCTGAATGGTGAGTTCCTGCCCAGGACCACCATTTCAGGAAGAGCCTGATTACTCTCTCCTGTCTCTGCTCTTGACTCCCTCCTTTTCCAGATCTGTTTAATGTATTCCCTCATTATAACCCATGTATTCCAGATACTGGAGTGATTTGTCATTTCCTTCTCCAGCTTGTTTTACAGATGAGGAAACTGAGGCAGTATTTCCTCCTTAGCATATAAACTCCTTCAAGGTAGATACTGAATTACTTTTTGGTTGTTCTTTGTTTGCGTTTATATTCCCAATGCTTAGTACATTGCCTGTGTCATAACAAGTTCTTTAATACGTGCTTTGTCTATCTATCCAGCTATCTAAAATGGGGGGCAACATGCCATACTTCCCTCTCATGGTTGTTTTAAGGAAATCAACTTATAAGCCTTAAACCATTATCGGGGTAGGGGGTACCTAAAGTCTGGACACATAAGAAATCTCATTAACTATGCATATTCTCAAGAAATGAAATGAATGAAATTTTCAGTAACATTTAATTAGCATAAATGAGATTTCATAGGAAGACATAGGAGATTCATAGGAAATCTCATTAATTAAATTAATCTCATTAATATGGAAAATAGTCCCCAGTAGCTAATGAAAGCTTTTATTCTATATGAAGTTGTTATGGCTAAAATGTATGCTAACTAAATAAAATGTTGAAAATTTCATTCATTTCATTTCTTGAAAATATGCATGGTTAATGAGATTTCCTATGTGTGCAGACTTTAGGGACACCTTGTATAAATTTGAGTTATGATGGACAAGAATCATGAACTTCTCTCATATAATGTGTTCCTTATACTGATGCTTTTGGATAGAAAACCATATAAGGCTGAACAAAGTTGATAGATATCTAGGGTACAAAACACAGCGGGGAAAGCAACAAGCGACATTTTTAATAGAACTGTTAAGTAGCAATCTTTTCATCTGGGGTGAGAGACCAAAAGGTGAAGGAAGCTTACCAGGGGTGACAAGCTTGTTGTGAGAAGCCTTGAAGTTCATGCTCTGCCAAAAGTTTATCCACCAAAAGGGAAAGACAGAGGCTGAGACGGACAGAAGAGACAGAAGGCAAAGCTGGAAGAAAACAAGCATTTATTAAGCGCTCACTGTATGAAAGCTGTGTGTGAAGAGCTTTATAAATGGTATTTTACTTGATCCTTACAACAACCCTTAAAAGCAACTGCTATTATTATCAGCCCTTTTTTCAGTTGAGGAAACAATAGAGTTTAAGTTCCTTGCCCAGGGTTGCATAACTAGTAGACATCTAGTCAGGATTTGAACTCATCTTTTCTGACTCCAGGCCCAGAACTGCATGCACTGTACTTCCTAGCTATCTCTAGCTGGCCCTAGTGTCAGAGGAAAGTGTTATTAGTACCCTCTAAATTGCTCATAGGGACAGTTATAGCTCTTTGAGCTAGTCATGGCACTACTTTTCATTAAACTTGATTTATTTTCTGAACCTGTGATTTCATTGAGATAGGGAATTCTCAATCTTGTAAGCTCCCTCCATTGGAATATACACATTGGCAACCCATCTGTAACTTATTGTTGTTGAATTGTTCCAGTCATGTCCAACTCCCCACGACCCCATTTGGGGTTTTCTTGGTAAAGATACTGGAATAGTTTGTCATTTCCTTCTCCAGCTTGTTTTACAGATGAGGAAACTGAGGCAAATAGGGGTAAGTGACTTGCCCAGGACCTCATAGCTATTGAGTGTCTGAGACTAGGTTTTAACTCCTGAAGATAAATCTTCCTGATTCCTAACCCACTGCACCACCTAGCTACTCCTCTATAACTTATACAGTATTTTTCTTTATTAGGGATACTTGTTGATGGCTGCAATGCTAGTATGTGTCAGAGGCAGAACTTGAACCCAAGTCTTCTATTTGCTCTACCATGCTGCCTCTCATTTTTTTTATAAATGACAGAAAAAAAAACCATTCTTTGAGACACTGGCATTTATTTTGTGACCATTTAAATCCCACGTCTAACAGGGAAGGGTCAAAATCTAGGGTGGACAGTGACATTTGGGATATGATTTTCAGATCTTACCCAGGGCTTACAAATGTCTTTTTTTCAACTCCACTGGCCCAAGCATTGGTATCTTGTACCTTTTTCCCAGTTCCTCAGCAAACTATACCCCACACTGAGTACCCCATTCTCTCTTTTACTAGTGGGACAATTTTATAGGGTTAGAAGTGAAGAGAATGACTTCCAAATAGCTTTTCTCTTTGCAAAGGAAGTGGTGCATGTGGGATAGAACTCTGACTTAAGCCTTTTTCTGCTATTTTCTAAGTGGTTTTGAGTTACGCCACAATTTATAGGATTCAAAACCGCTGAGATTATTTTCATATAGATGAAATATATTCAAAATAACTTTGTTTTCAAAAGTCAACAACCCATAACATATATATATATATACGTTTTGTTTGTATGTGTGTATATGTATGTATATATGTAAGTGTGTATGTATGCATATATGTGGAAGAGCAAGACACAGAAATTGCTAGAGGCAACTGTTGAAGGGATTTTAAGGCCATTGTAATGCAGACCCAGAAGAAAATGGACTGGAGTCCAGAGGGAAAAAAAAAAAAAGAAAGTCCAGGGGGCAGCTCAGGCCTTTTCTAGGAGGGCAAACTCCCATCTGAGTGCACAGGCTTTAGGCTGACAATGTATATGTTGGCCCTGTCAGGAAAACATGTCTGCTGCCCCGTCAAACATCAGCCAGTCATCTCCAGCAATATCCGTGTGAGTTTCGCACGTTTCCTGATCAGAGGCCTGAAAGGAAACAGGAAGAAATGTGTGCAGATTTTAGCTGATGCTATCCCCCAGCTTTTAAAAAGTCAGAATAATAAAAGCTCATTTGGAAGTCCATGGCTCTGTAGGGAATAGCTAATTTATGAGGAAAATCATTTATGAGCCCAAGCCAGCCAGGGTTTTATGCTTTACCAGACAGATGTAGGAAACTGGTGGCTTCCAGACTCCACACCAACTCTTACACCAATTTGATCCTTAGCTCCCTTGAACATTCTTCCATCCCTACAGTTATATTTGGCCTTGAAGAAGTATGAAGAAGCTTAGCCTGAGGACTTGATGCAGTCTCAACTAGTCAGATTTGGGGTCATATGATCATAGGCTGAGAACTAGAAGTAATCTTGGAGACTATCCAGTCCAACTGTTTCATTTTACACAAGAATAATTCAGGCCCAGAGTCTGAGTTACTAGCCCAAGGTTACCCTGATCTAAGGTAGCAGGGCAAAGATTCAGATCTAAGTTGTCTGACTCCAAAACCAATCAGTCATTAAGCATATATTGAATCCTAACTATCTACCAGACACTGGGTATCCAAGGACAAAAATAAAATCATCCCTGCCTTCTAGAAACTTTCTCTTAGATGAGAAACCATAGGCCCATTTAAATGCAAGGGTAGAATTCCACCACCCCAATTAACATATTCATAGAAGGAAGGAGAGAGTTGGTAGTGACTTTTTGTTCACAGATAATTATGCACTCAATGCAGCCTCTGAGGCAGAGATGCAACAAAATATGCATCAGTTCTCTGCTGCTTGTACTAATTTTGGCCTAACAATTAAAACCAGAAAATAAAGGTTTCTCCACCAGCCAGCACTGCACTATTCATATGTGAACTACTGGTTACAGAAAAAGGAGAGATTTTGAACGCTATGGATAAGTTCACTTACCTTGAACACCTTGGCAGTGTACTTTCCAGGACTGCCCACATGATGGTGATGGGGTTGACACATGCATTGCCAGAGCTGGCTTGGTGTTTGGGAGGCTCTGAATGACAATGTGGGAGAGAAGAGGTATCAGGCCATTTACCAAAATGAAGGTCTACAGAGCCGTTATGCTGACTTCATTGGTGTGTGTCTGTGAAAACCGGATGGTATACCAGCGCCATGCCAGTAAATTGAATCACTTCCGTTTGAATCATCTTAGGAAGGGTCTGAAGGTGGCCTGGCAAGATAAGATACTAGATACTGATGTATTTTCTCAAGCTGAACTGTCAAGCATTCAAACCCTACTCCAGAGAAAACAATGGGCTGGCCATATTGTTTTTTGCTTTTTTTTTTTTTGAGGGGGGAGGCCAGGGGAATTGGGGTTAAGTGACTTGTCCAAAATCACAGGGCTAGTAAGTCTTAAATGTCTGAGGCAGATTTGAACTCAGGTCCTTCTGATTCCAGAGCCTGTGTTCTATTCTCTGAGCCACCTAGCCGCTCCTGGCCATATTGTTTTTGGAATGCCAAATGCACATTTGTCTAAAAGACTGTTTTACAGAGAACTCACACAGAAGTCAGAAAAAGCAATACAAGGACACTCTCGGTGTTTCTTTGAATAACTTTGGTATGGATTATGAGACATGGCAGACACTGGCACATGACTGTCCAGCATGGTCTGCCTGTATCAAAGAAGGCACTTGTAGTAGCTCAAAAGAAACATGAGTTGTACAAATGAGGGACATTCCCATTCCAAACGGGCTATTTGTGCCTGACCTGTGGTAGAGCCTTCTGAGCTCATATTGGGCTTCTTCTTGTGGTTGTTATTTGTCTTTAGTTCTCCAAGAGGACCATGGCATCAAGAAAGTGATGCTATGATCTGCAAGTGAATTGGAGTTAAGTGAGGGAGGGCTGTGCAAAACCACCAGCCTCACTTTCTCCTCTGGAGCCATCTGAACCCAATGGCAAGATATTAATCAGGATGACTGGAGATGGCCATTGGTCTAATCAGCCACAGTCAAAACACACTATACCTTGATCCAGACATAATGTTGTTATTTTGTTCCTCTTCAAGTACAAAGGACAACAACCAACAAACTCATAAAAAGTCCAAACACCAGATTGAATCAATCAAAGTGTAAACTAGGAATGAACAGTTCCCTAGTCAATTTAAGAGGATTAAAATGCTTTGACAATTGGATGAAAAGAGACAATACTTTGTAATTGAATGAAACACTGTAATTGAGAGGAAACATTTTGTCATTGGCTGAATCAGAAATGCCACTGACTAATGTATAAAAATAACAGTCAATCTAGTAATGAGCTAGTCTAGCGGTAGAAGAACTCTAGAGGACTGTGAGGAAATAGCTGAGAGTAGGGGAAGAGAGAAAAAAGAGTCTCTCCTTCCTTCCTTCCTTCCTTCCTTCCTTCCTTCCTTCCTTCCTTTCTTCCTTCCTTCCTTCCTTCCTTCCTTCCTTCCTTCCTTTCTTCCTTCCTTCCTTCCTTCCTTCTTACCTTCTTTCCTTCTTTCCTCCCTCCCTTCCTTCCTTCTTTCCTCCCTCCCTGCCTCCCTTCCTTCCTTCCTTCCTTCCTTCATCATGCTATCTATCCATAGACCTTGTGTGTAATTTGTGGAAGAGTATGCTGTGGACTTAATGGGGAGGAATTGTGTGTACCAACTCTTTTTTAATATACCATCTTAGTAAAAACATTTGCTGAAAAGCTAATTACGTTTCACTAATTACCAATGTGAAGTTCACCAGTGAGGAGCCATGAGCTAGAAACTTAGCCTCTCAGGGTTACCCATAGAACCCCGAGAAGTAGTAGACCTTTGGGGGGTCCTATCTGTCTTTGAAAGTGCAAATTGATGGGGAGAAAGGAAGGTTCAGAGATGATACATAAATGTGTGTGTATATATATATATGTATATAATAAGTATATACATAAATAAATGTTTGTGTATGTAATAGTATTACTCCAAGTCAAAATGAGTTCCTGAGCTTTTCTTGATCTCACCCTGTGAACTGTTAATATAAGTAGGGAGAAGTATATTTTTACCTGGTAAACTTTTTCAGGCAGTCTTCATGGTGCTGGATCTACTTCTGACACTAGTTGTATGACACTGGGTAAATCACTTACCCTCCCTAAGCATCCAGCAACTCTTTAAAACTATGTTATAGAAATGCTGCAATCTGTCTTGGTGGATAAAATCACAGGTCTTTGGTGATCTATTTTTATTTTTGACAGACATGTTTGGGGGTAGAGTAGGCGTTGGTAGAGTCACAGCGTGTATGCTTTTGAAACAATGGAATGTGAATTCCTGACTCAGAGATCCCCAAATAGAAAGTCCCTACTGTGAATAAGATCAATATACAACGGAGAACATGAGCCCTGAATATTATTTATTCTTTCCAATATTGAATCCAATTAT
>CM053593.1:239685787-239711338 GCA_028646575.1 Pseudocheirus occidentalis | reverse complement strand
CGAGGTTATCAGCCTAGGCTATTTTTGAATATCCTTTTCACTCCAGACCAGTGGTTCTTAGAGAATGGAACCTGATTTCTGGTTAGTGTTGTTCAGTTGTTCAGTGGCATCTAACTTTTCACGACCCCATTTGGGATTGTCTTGACCAAGATACTGGAATGGTTTGCCATATCCTCTTCTTGCTCATTTTATGGATGAGGAAACTGGGGCAAAAAGGGTTAAGTGACTTGCTCAGGGTCATACAACTAGTGTCTGAGGCCAAATTTAAACTCAGATCTTCCTGACTCCAGGCTTAGGATTATATGCACTGCATCACTTAACTTCCCCATGATTTCTGGTTAGGTGTGCCTCAAATAACATTCATGACATACCTCTATCCATTCCTGAACCTACCATATCCATTTCTTGTGACAAAGAATAATATTGTGTTATGAGCAAAAAAGACTGAAAGTCACTATCCTAGACTGAACCCTTACCAGGAAATTGATCTCTCTTCCACATTGTCCTCTAGGGATGAGGATACTAAATATCACCATAGGAACCAAGGCACTTAGGAAAGGTAAAACACAGAGACACACATTGCTTCCCAAGCAAAGAAAACACACAAAAACTTTGCTGGGAAAGTTTCCACTGGGACACTTCCCAGGAACTCAGACAATGCACACTTGCCTTTCCCAACCCTGGTGGTCTGACTATTGATCTGCGAACAATGCAAACAGCTTAAAGGCATCTGAGTGTGGCCCGCCTAATTATACATCCGTAATGGGTAACCAGGACAGGAAGCATGATATAATGGTTAGAGAAACGGCCTTCATGTTGAGGAGACCTGTGTTCAAATCTGCCACTACTAGATACTGGCTTTCGGACCCTGGAAAAGTTTCTTACCTTTTCAGTGAGGCAGAGTAGGCTGTTGGAAGATCTATACTGGTTCAAGAAAATTTCCTTATCAGGAATTCCTATAATAACAAAATCACAGAATGGATTAAAAGCAATCCACCAAAATGGCAGTGACCTTTCCTTCTTGCTAAATGCTGCAGCTAACACTGACACTTAGGAGTAGTGGCTGGTGATGCTTTTCATTTGGTTCCTCTGGTTCTCAAATTTTACTACTAGCAAATGAATAAATTGTATCTTCCACTTTCACTAGCTGTGATTTGGGGCATCATTTAAATGTCTTAGAGTCTCAGTTTCCCTCTCTGGAAAATTCAGGTGATAATAATTTGCTATTGCCTACTTCACTGAGTTGTTATGAAGAAAATGCTTTGCAAATCTTAAACAACCAGACCAACACCAACCATTATAAATAAACTCTGGAGCTGAGCATTGGCAGCTGGGAAACCTGCTCTTTCTTTCTGTCCACATTTGAAATGACAAAATCAAAGGTGGTACAGGCTTGCTCTGTCAATGTCTCTCTTGCTGTCTTGCCCTAGAGACAAGCTGGGTCATTGGTAAGAAAAGAATCCACCCTTTACCACAAAAGTGAGAGTACTTACAAGTTGACTCAATGGCATGAGACTGTTTATATCACCCACCGCACAACAAACTGTGGGTTTTTTTAAAGGTCATTATTATTCATTTACCAGAATAAAGTCTGAATTTATTCATTCTACAGCAATTAATCTACTAGTGTCCATTGGGGAATCTGCTATGGATTTAGCACTGAGTACACACTGTGGTGTAGAAATAAAGTATCAGCCTCATTAAAGGAAGGGAAGCAGGTTTTGTATTGACCAACATACAGCATCAAGTCTAGGGTAATCTTTCTTTTGTTTTATTTCACTCTCTCCTTCTGAAAGATGTATACAATAAGGGCAGGAATGCCAGTCAGATGGGTAGAAGGCACTAATCTTGCCTTCTCTTGTTAGTTTTGAAACTTGGTCAGTTTAATTTGCATCCCAGTCTCAGGAGAATCTTGGAAGCTAACTTCTACCAGTATGTTAACACTTCCATGCCTTAGTACATTGTCTTT
Source organism: Pseudocheirus occidentalis (assembly GCA_028646575.1). NCBI lineage: Eukaryota > Metazoa > Chordata > Mammalia > Diprotodontia > Pseudocheiridae > Pseudocheirus > Pseudocheirus occidentalis. Next base: position 239,709,369 of record CM053593.1, on the reverse strand, counting down.
TTGAGTGGCTCTGCTGAAAAAAAAAATCATCCCTCAATGGTCAGTAATATGACAAGGTATCAGAGTAAAGATTTATTGGAGATGGATTTGTCAATTTCAGCTTGTAAACACACTGTTTGAGACTTTTGAGACCTTTTGTCATTCACTACCTTCTTTCTTGAACTAAACTGCCGAACATTCAAACTCTGCTTCAGAGAGTGCATCTCTCATAGGTTGGTCATGTTCCAATGCAAAATGTATGCTTGCCAAAAAAACTATTTTATGGAGAACTCACAGAGGACAAACACTCACATGGTGGTCAGAAAAAAACAATACAAGGACAATCTCAAGGTCTCTCTTAAGAACTTTGGAATTGATTGTGTGACATAGAAGTCATTGGCACAGGACCACTTAGAATGGAATTCCCACATTAGAGAAGGGGCTGTGTTCTATGAGCAAAGCAGAATTGAAATAGCTCAAAAGAAACACAACATGCTCGGATTTAGAGAATTCACCCCAAATATTCACATGGACTATTTTTTGCTTGACCTGTTGTAGAACATTCCAAACTTGTATTGATCTGATTGGTCACAGTTGGACTCACTGAAACTTGGTTCTACCATAGCGATGTCATTTTGGTCCTCTTTGAAAATGAAGGACAACAACCAGACCCCTTCCTAATTGTCATCAGAAAATTTGATAAACATGCCACTTATATCTTCATTTAAGCCACTGGGGGGAAAAAAAACTTGAACAGAACTGGGTCATGGACAGAGCCACAAGAGACTTCTCTTTTGGTTGACATCAATGCAAGAAATATTTCAAAGTTATAATGATCATTTGGATTTGTAACTTGTAAGATATAGGAGATAAGGAAGAGAGAAGAGCAAAAGAAGATGAAAAGGTTTGAGACTAGGTGAAAATGGCAAAACTATAGCAGTAGGAAAGTTAAGAGAAAGGGCAAGTTTTATAGAGGTGATAGGTTCAGCATTGTAAAAAATTAAGTTTGAAATAGTAATTGGAGTTTCAGAAGGAGAGTGTTCAGAAGGAGAAGTTCAGGGAGAGGTCAGGGTTGGAAATGGAGGCAGTATACATATAGGTATATACCTGTATCTGTCAATGTCTATATAGACACACATATAGAAAGATAGACAGACACAGATAGATAGATAGATAGATAGATAGATAGATAGATAGATAGATAGATAGATGGATGGATAGAGTAAAAACAGATAGGTATATAGAGTGCTCACTCTGGAGTTCATACCTGGGTTCAAATTTTGCCTCTGATGTTTATTACCTTTATGACCTTGATCAAGTCACTTAAGCTCTCTTTGGGCCTTACTTAGTTTCTATATTAGGATGTTGAACTAAATGCCTTTTGAGGTCCCTTCTACTCCTATACCTAATGATCCTATGTGAATTTGCAATATATTTGTATACATAGAGCTTATAGAGACTGTATGTATGTATATGAGGTAGTAAGCTCAAAGGCAGAATTTGAACCCAGGTCTTATGACTCCAGAGCTAGTGCTTTTTCCACTCTACCTGTTGAAAACTTAGTGCCTTTTCTTTCAAACCAGTTTCATAATATACTTTCACTCTTCTCCAATCAATCATTCATTGTTGTTGTTCATCCTTCATTTTTTAAGAGGACCAGTGGTATCATGGGGTGATGTCTTAACTTGCATGTGAATTGGATTTAAGTGAGGCAGAGTTGTGAAAAGCTGTCAGCCTCACTCTCTCTTCCAGAGTCATCAAAGTCCAATGGCAGCACAAGAATCAGGACTGGCCAGGGCTTGGCATGGTGTGTATGACTTTGTGTCTTTGATGTCTACCCAAGCTCTAAGTCCTTCATAGCACCTGGCCTGTTTCAGCCACTGTCATGGCCTTTGGAACAGGATTGTTCTCATTCACCCATTCTGCCAAGGAAAGACTTCAAATGCTTGGGATAGACACCCTTCTCCCTCAGCCATCAGTTACTCTTAGCCTGATTTAGTCCATCTGCCGAGATAGTTTTAGAGCTTCTTGGAGCCACAGGTAAGAGTTGGGGGATAGGTGGACGCCAAAGGTGGATGAGCAGCCTGAAAAGGGCTCAGTAATCCCTCACACCAGAAGTGGTGGTCCTCCCTTACACATCTACTGAACTGATTTTCCAGAAGCACATTTCTGATCCTCCCCAGGAAGTTTCTGTGGCTCCCTATGACCTTTAGGATAAAATACAAACTTCTTTGTCACTGAAAGCCCTTTACATTCTACCTCTGTTCTGCCTTTCTAGGCTTATTACATATTACTTTCTCTCATATAATATATATTCCAATGAAAATGGCCTACCAGTGGCTCCCAAGTAGAACATTCCATCTTCTACCCCTGTGCCTTGGTACAGGCTGTCTTCCATGCCTGGACCCTCACCACCCCTTTCTCCCCAGTAAGATATAAGCTCCTTGAGGGCAAGAATTACTTTTATTTCCTGTTGGTATTCCAGTGCATCCCACAATGCCTGGCTCATAATAATGTGAGGGATAATTTGTAGTAAAATTACCCCATTCTGAAAAATCAAATCTAGAATAACTTCAGTATTCACTAGGCCTAGGTTTAGGTCACCTGACCTTCAAGCAATCTGGGGCTTAGCAATGGAGACCCTCCCCCAGAGCCAGGTCAGCAGAAGATGTGCCAAATAAGCTTAGGACTGCTTTCATTGTACACCCACATGTTTCTGGGTCCTTTGTCTGGGAGGGATTCCCGAGCTTAGTCTGTGGGCCAGCCCCCCTACCAATGATAGTGAAGGCCAGTTGTGGGGGTTGGGTTTAGACTATATAACCACGGTCTGGCTTCTACCTGTCGCCCTCTTTCTCTGCCGCCATGTGGGTGGCAGGGGAAGAGTCCTTTCTCATGAGAAAGAATAAAGACCTTTTCTGACCTTAGATGCAGACTCTGAACTCCTTTTCATCTCACACAATAATGTTTATGGATTGACTGAAAGAGAAATAACTATATATGAAAGCAGTATTAATAGAAAACAAACAAAATACCACATTTGTCCAAAATCTAAAGAGTATGTAGATTCAATTGCACACCTTAGTTAAAAAAACAAAATGCAAAGCAAGCATGCTTTCTGCATATAAAAAGGGGGAAGGAGAGGACAAAGGAATCCTAGAAATCAATTTTTAAATGTCTTTATTAATGCTTTTTTTCAAGTACTGTAGCTAGCCGTGCGGTATATACCTATAGTTCTTGCTATTGGGTAAACTGAGGCTGGCAGATCACTTGAATTTAAGAGTTCTGATTTGTAATAAGACTAAAATAGATTGGTCACTAAATTTGGTATCAATAGAGTGAGGCTCACAGCACTGCACTCCCCCCCAAGCCTTCCTCTTTATCCCATCCCTACTATATGAGGAGCCACCAAAAGCCTAAGGAGTAAACTAGCTCAGACCAGAAATGTAACAGGTCAAAGCTTCAATGCCAGTAGTAGTAGGGGCCCATAAGTAGTTGTACTTTTTGCCTAGGCTTACTAGCTCTGTGACCCTGAGCAAGTCATTTAACCTCTGCCTCAATTTCCTCAACTGAAAATTGGGATAAGAGCACTTGCCTTGAAGGATTGTTGTGAGTATTAAATGAGATAATATATGTAAAGTGCTTAGCACAGTGCCCAGCATGTGTTATACAAATGTTTGTTCCCTTCCCCTTCGCTTTCCCTTAGGTAAGCTAGGAAGACCTAGTCTGGGGAATGAAAAAAAAAAAAAGACAATACTGCCTTTTTTTTTTTTAAGGTACTGTTTTTGTTTTGGCAATTATTTCCCCGGGCAAACTGAAATCATGTTTCTCTAGGACCTGAAAAACCACTGTTCATTGCTTCTCAGAAAGTTGCATGCAAACTCTTATTAAGCTGCCTTGGCAATATTCAGGGCTCATGAGGGAGCTCAGAGGCTCGTAGTTTTGAGGCTGAGAGGATCATAGATTTACAGTCAGAAGGGCCATCAAAAGTCCAACTCTCTCATTTTTCAGGTGAAAAAACTGAGAGTCAGAGAGGATAAGAAATTTACCCCAAGACTGAATAAGTCAGGATTTGAACCAAGACCCTCCATACTCTTTACACTGCACTTTACTGCAGGTTTTAATTCCATGGGCTTACTTCCAAGCTGATAAAAGTACCTCCTATGCATGGGACCTGTCTTGTCCTACTACTTAGAGCTCTCTCTCCTTCCTTCCCCTTCCCTTCCCTCCTCTCCCTTTTCCTTCCGTGTCTTTCCCTCTCTTTCCCTCCACTCCCCTCCCCTCTTCCTCTCTCTCCTCTCCCCTCCTTTCCTTGTATTAGAAACTCATGGGTGGGTAGAATTTTTCAGTAAGCTGGATAGTGTGGGAGTTGTTGCTCTCTTCCCTGACCTTGCATTTCATGATTTGTTTGGATTCTAAAATGGAAAGATCAGGATATGTTTTGTCATTAGTGACATGAAAGATGGCCAATAGAAGCTGAATTTCTTCCTTGGCTTCTTTCCCCTGCCCTGACCACTGATAAAATGAATTTAAAACCTGACATTTGTGAAACTAAAAACCATATTCAAATTGTAGAAAATATTCCTGAGTTTCCTTATATAGCTTTTTCTCAAATTAAATTTTTTTCTCAATTAAATTCCCTGCACATTTTCTTAGAAGTAGAGATACGGAGACATTTTATTAGAGAGACAGTTTTAGGAGTTGCCAATACAAATGTAACAGGTTTTCAAGGGAACTGGTTAGACTGAACTGCTGGTTAATAATATTCACACACCTACCCAGGCTAAACTTTAAAATTCCTTTAAGAAAGGACAAAGTGTTTTTCATTCTGAAATAAACACTCCCAAGAGAAGTTACAAATGGGCAATATCCAAGGTATGCTATAAAAGCCTATCTGATTTGAAGCAAGATATTTAGGTCTCTGAACCTCAGCTTCCACATCTATAAAATGAGGGGATTGTCCTAGCTGACCTCCCAGATCCCTTCAAACTCTAAATCTATGACTCTCTGAACCTGTGACCAATGCTGTATTATTTGCTTGGGAGGAGAATTTAACGTCGAGGAAGGAGAGAAAAGAAAAAGTTACAGGAAAGGGCATAGAAAATGTAAGGGAAAGTGGGAAAAGTGCAAAAAGGGGAGGTTGGGTTCTTCTGGCCCTGCCTGGGAGTACAGGAAGGAGCCCTAGAAAACAGTAATGAGCAAGCCCTAGAAGAGAGGAATTTTCTCTAGTTAACGAGAGGCTTTTGCAATTTTTCCAAGGGCAGACTTTGCTCAATAAACATCTAGATGGTGGGTAATTATGCCTACAATCCATTACACAATAAAAAAGATGCCATTTACCTAGCTTTTTAAAGTCTTTTGCTAAATATTCTGCCTATTTTAGAATTTCTCTCTGTATTTCTACTTGTGGTAGGTAAGTAAATTAAGAAGCAAAGAATAAAGTAGTTTATAGACTCAGAGAACACAAGAATCAAATGTAGGGAGTAGACTTAGCTGCAGGTCAGATCAGGATTCAAATCTTCCCTCTGATACTAGTTTTTTGGACATAAACAAGTCACCTAACTTTCCTGAGTATCAGCTGTAAAATGGGACTAATCCCTGTCATTCTTACTGACACGATAACATGGATGCTGTAAAGATCAAATGAGTTGACATGTGTAAGGTATCCCCAAAGTCTTAGCTATTAAAGCTTAAAATTGCATTAGGACTTTTGGGACATATCATATAAAACACATAAAGTTCTACTTAATGTCTAGCAGAAAAGGGGGGGCCCTTGTAATAGGTTTGGGCCCAATAATATTGCATAAGTTTATACTAATTCTATCTTATGTTTTGTTGCATATGATCCTGGTAGCAACCAAAAGTTAATTTTTTTTAAACCTCTACTACTATTAATCTAAAGACAACTTACTCTATAAGAAGAGTAATTATTATTTCTATTTTATAAATAAGCAAAGTAAGACATCCTTCTCTATATTTATCATTAGTGACAATGAGTCTGTAATACAGTTCAAAATAGAATTGTTTTCTCTATTCCCAGTATCTGACCCTTAATTACAGTAAGGCGATATTAATCTTATATTGATTTATTCCAAATAATGTAGCATTCAGAGAAACTGCCCTTCGATTGAATACATGCCCTAATAGTTTTTTGATTCAAAAATAAATAAGTTAACTGAGCCAAAGACCTAACTAAATCTTTTCTGTTTTCTTGTATTGTAAATGAGCAAGTTTTGGTGCACAAATAAATTTATCCTATCTCTCTTTATTCACTCCCCCATCCACCCACCCATTCTCATCCTCAAGCAGGGGAAAACAGAATGTTCAGTCTTAGGAGACAAACATCTGGTAATAGAAAATTATGATGAAATGAAGCAAAAACTTGTTAAGAGGGAAGTTCCTAGCACTTTGTTCCTTAATCCAAGCCTGATGTATGAAGCTCTCTTCCTGTCCCCTCTCCCCAACACACTGAGCCCACACTGCTTGATAATAATTTGTGTCATCTGCAGATGGATCATCAAATGTTTGCTACAGAATGTCTGGCTTTCTAAGGTTCCTAATGTCAGCAAGACTCATATTCCTTTGACGAGCTCCAGATAAGTAAGCTTTTCATGGGAAATGTTCCTCTAGAGTCTAGAAGACCCTACAGAAAAAGAAAAATGAAGATACCTATCTCCATCTCTATATCTATCCCTTTCTCTATCTCTATCTCTATCTCTGTCCCCCCCTCTCTCTATCTATCTGCAAATTCTCATTTGTATTCAGGATGCTAGAAACAGCCTCTTTATTCTATATGGTTAAAGACTTCTGGGCAGCTAGGTAGCAAAGTAGATAGAGCACTGTCAGTGGCTTGGAATCAGTAAGCCTTCTCTGAGTTCAAATTTGGCCTCAGGTACTTACTAGCTATGTGACACCTGGGCAAGTCACTCAACCCTGTTTGCCTCAGTTTCTTAATCTAGGAAATGAGTAAGAGAAGGAAATTGCAAACCACTCCAATATTTTTGCCATGAAAACCTCTAAATTGGATTGTGAAGACTCAGGCATGAATGAATAGCTAAAAACTTCACCTGTCAGGGGACTATATTCAGAAAAAAAAATACAGCATTCAAAGAAAGAACTGCAGACTGAATCAAGACCTTTATTGACATGAGCTGTGCTGTGCTTAAGTTTCCTACAGGTTTCCTGCAACCCTGCAATAGGAATAGCATGCTGAATCTTCAAACTTACTCAATTTTCAAATGGAAATAAAGTTATTCTGATTCTTAGTTCTGTGCCTTTTTAGGTATGAGGCAAAAATGACCAACCATATAGTGAACCATACAGTGAATTTGTGGGAGGAACAAACCTAAAGTGTTAGGGATGGTTCAAGATTTCAAGTAGTTATCATTATATAAGACTGAAATACTTGGTCTTAAAAATTGTTTCCAAATTCATTTCTTCATATTGAACTTTACAAGATTCAAAATCCAGGTGCTGTATTTTCCCATTGTCTCTCAGTCTTCCAACCAACTCCACACTCTGCTAAGGTCTGGGAACACATAGACAGAGGTGAAACAACACCTGCTCTTACATTTTATCAGAGAAGTCTACATGGAGACATTCTGGTATGGTGAGTGGAAAAAGGACTGGATCTGGAGTTTGAGTTCAAATCCTGACAGCCATCTATTGATCCTGGGCAGGTCAGTGGAATGGGGTATAGTTTCTTCATCTATAAAATGAGAGGGTCCGGCAAAATGATCTTAAATGTCTAAATGTATATAATCATTATATAGTTATATAATGTGATCTGGGGTAGGAGACAGTAGGAGGAGTGGGGAGGGGAGTCAGGAAAGGTTTCATATAGAAGGTGATGTTTTGGATTCTTTTGGCTACAGTGAGTCATTCTCTGAATAGAAAAAAGACTCTCAATTTTTTTTCCAGTGCTGACATGTTCTAAGTTCTTTATATAGTGTATGTGTGTTAAATATTTCCCAATTGCATGTAAAATTTTTTAATGATCATTTTAAAAAATTTTGAGTTCCAAATTCTCTCCCTCCCTCCTGCCTCAACTCTTCTCCTTGAGAAGACAAGCAATTTGATTTCAATTATACACGTGAAGTTATGCAAAACATGTTTCCATATTAGCCATGTGGAAAAAGAAAATGCAGACCAAAAAACTTGAGGCAAAATAAAATTTCAAAAAAGTATGCTTCAGTCTGCATTCAGAGTTCATCAGTTCTGTCTCTGAAGGTGAATAGCATTTTTCATCATAGTTCCTTTGGAACTGTCTTGGATCCTGATCTTGATCAGAGTAGTTAAGTCTTTCACAGTTTATTATACTGACAATATTCCTATTATTATTTACAGTGTCCTCCTAATTCTGTTCATTTCACTTTGTATTAGTTCATAAGAGTCTTCCCAGGATTTTCCAAAATGATCCTGCTCATTATTTTTTTAAAGCACAAAAATATTTCATTACAGTCATATACCACAACTTCTTCAGCCATTCATTCCCACTTGATGGACATTGCTTTGACTTCCAATTCTTTGCCACTACCAGAATAACTACTCCAAATATTTTTGTACAAATAGGTCCTTTTTCTCTTTTCCTTGATCTCTTTGGTATATAGACGTAGTAGTGTTATTGCTGGGTCAAAGTTGTGCACAGTTTTATAGCCCTTTGAGAACAGTTCCAAATTGTTCTCCCAAATGGTTAGACTAGTTCACAGCTTCACCAACAGTGCATTAATGTCTCAATTTTCTCATATCTCCTTCAGCATTTGTTATTTTCATTTTCTGTCATGTCAGCCAATTTGATAGGTGTAAAGTTGTATTTCAGAGTCGTTTTATTTGCATTTCACTAATTAATAATGATTTAGAACAGAACATTTTTTCATATGACTATAGATAGTTTTGCTTTCTTCTTTTGAAGACTAGGAGGCAACAATTATTAAAACTGTTTAGCAGGTTGAAGTTTCAGTATATGATGGGAAAGAAGGTCTGGCCAAGGAGGGCCCAGTGCTCAGAGCAAACATAGGGTAGTTCTACCTGCTTCTAGCTCCCTTTTCTGGAATGAGGTTCCCCAAGGTCACATGCAGAGAGTCCTCTGTGCCTACTCTGAGTGTGGAACCCTCATTGACCAGACCCCATGACATTTGGAATATTCCAGGAACCAAAGATACCAGGAAATGGAGGAAGTGCTGCACAAAAGAAAAGGAAAAGCATCCATCTAAGTAGAGACAGCCAATCTGTCACAAGAGAGGTGAGGTCCTCCCAAAGCAGAGTATTTCTGGACTATCTTTTTTTAAATGATCATAACATAGGAATCAGTTTTCAGAACACATGTGGGCCATAATTCTGGTCATTTCTTTCTTTTATTTCTTTGTTTCTTTTTTGTTATTCAAATGTAGACCTTACAAATGTGGATCTTTGATGACTCATAAACGGACGCCCTTCAACATCTTTAGGATTAGGTATTTAGTAGTTGACCGTGATTGGCTTTTTGCTGAGATCCTGCTCAAGCTTCATGTTTGCAGTCCCCTTTAAAAAGAACGTTTAGCAATCCTATTGCATTCCTCTAGCGCTTAAGACCAAGCCCAACAAGCTTTGATTTGTATACACGATCTGTAGTTGACCTTTCAAGTTTGCTGCTCAATTTGCCAAAGCTGTTCCTCATGAAATCATAACTAACTATGCCGCAATTCCCTCTGCAGGACTTGTTAACACTGAGCAAATCTCCAACCAACAAGAAATGGGATCCTGTCCCTTTAAAAAAAGTTTGAGAACATCAAGCTCAAGTAGAGTTAATGTTTGTGGAGGCTGTACCATGGGAATTTTCTGGCCATGGCCCAGCTTAGAGATAATTAATTATGTCAGTGAAAAGCTCTGATGGCCTGTTCTCTTCAGAGAAAAGTGACATCATCCATAGAATTCTCTGGCAAAAAAAGCCAAACATAACTGCGGGGACAGGAAATAGCAGACAGATGTTTGCTTGTGAATATTTTATCCACTTCAAAGCTTGTTGCAAGAAGTAATTCACTGATCTGTGTTGGGGCAGCCTCCATGGCAGCCTCAGCTTGGCAAGTGGTCTTGGCTGGTGGGAGTCCTTATGCTGGGTTCCTTAAAGCACATGATTTACACTGAAGGAGGAAGCACAACATTTTGTGTGGGGTGGGTCTGGTAGGGGGAGAATCATGAAGGATGAGAATGCTCCTCAAATACTGGCAGCATTATGGTGAGATCTTCAAGTAATGCCCCATATGGTATTTAGACCAGATGGTAGCAATGCCATGTGTGGCATTGTAAGATAACAGACTCCTCTTAGAAACCATCAGCCAGCTTCTCCCTGCCCAGTTTTCATTCTAGGTCCCTCTCTTATCTGTCATGCTCAACCACATCTTACAAATCACACACTCACCCCTATTCCAATGCCACAACATGGTGTGGAGATGACCCTAGGCTTTTGAAGGCTTTTCTCTGGCAGATTATGTACCAGAGTGGGGTTCAAAGGCAGACGATGCCTGTCATCTGAGGACTAACTTAGCTCAGTTTAGAGACACTTGCCACCAAAAGGTTAGTCATCAGATAAAGGTTTTAGTCAATTGTGACTTGCCTAAAGTCACAGTTTAATAGAGATAGCTATTAAAATGTGATCTCCTTTAAAGGTTTCTGATCTACTTTTAGCTCCTTGAACCTCTTTCCTCACTAGTAAAATGAGAGGTTTGGATTCTATGATCTCACAGATGCCCTCTAGCCATAAGACCCTATGATCTTCTCATATTTCAGTTTCTCACTTATAAAATTAGGGATGTGACTCTAGACATTCCCCCTCTTTCTGAAAAAACTTGTGAATATAAGTGAAGGTATAAGGCAATATTTTATTAGTGCTTAGTCCTATAGGCAATTTATTAAGACTATAAGTTGCAGAGAAGTTGCTGATATGAATTAGTAGAGAATATTGCCTATATTATGATTATGATGGTTTGCTATCCACCAAAAGTAGATTTCATAAATTATTGACAGAGAAGAAAGTATTTACAAGCTTTGCTCCAGAATTTTAACTATGCATTCATGTTAACAATTCTGCTAAAAAAAAACTTCCACCACCACCAATAGTAGCCAATATTAACATCTGAAAAGCATCTTATCTCATTTAATCTCCACAATGACAATGTGATATAGATGTTCTTATTAATTTCATGTTACAGATGAGGAAACTGAGGTGAGAAATTAAGCGGCTTGTCCAAAATCACATGCATGAGGAAAGATTTGAATTTGTCCCTCTGATTCTAAGATTAGGATTCTCTCCACTACACTGTCTAGGTGGCATTAAACATTAGTGATATACAATCCATAGCTCTAAAAATCCCACCATTTCAGAATACTTTAAGATCTGAAAGTAGTTAGAAGGAGTAGATGGGGAAAGAAGAAGAATGAGAGAAATCTCTTTGGCCATGAAGAAGCAGCCCCTGAACATTTAGCATCAAACAGCAGAGAAGAGGTATAGATCTGGAACATGTACTCAATCTATTCTAAGTTGTCCATCAGAGGAATGGAATGAAAGGATTATATCTATTGGCTATCACTGTCTATTGAAATACCAGCTGAGAAGTACGGGGAAAATAATAAGAGTCAGAATAGACAAGAAAGGAGAAAAGTGGAGAAGAGAGAACAGTAGAAATAGGACAAAGTGGTGGCAAGGATTAGAACAGTGGGAACAGTAAACAGCAAAAATGCTGGTGATAGGAAAAGGGGAGAGTTAATAAGACAAAGAGACAGAAAATACTACAGTGAGTGATTTTTTCCTCCAGTATTATGGGATGGAAAGGTAGAGACAATAGCCACCTCTTCTTCATTGATATAGCCCTTGAGGCATATGGCATAATTTTATGTTGAGGGGAAGGTATAAGAAATGGACGTGATGGTGGAAAACAACTACTTGAACTGTACACTTAAACCTCTCCTTGGTGGAGAGAAAGTGTGTGTGTGTGTGTGTGTGTGTGTGTGTGTGTGTGTGTGTCTGAGAGAGAGAGAGACAGAGAGACAAAGACAGAGAGAGAGACAGAGACAGAGAGACACTCACAAAGACAGAAACAAAGAGACAAGCAGACAAAGACTCAAGAAAGAAAGAGATACATATGGACAGAAAGAGAAACAGAGAAGGTAGAGACAGAGAAAGAGACAGAGGCATAAAGATAAAGAAAGAAATGTAGAGAGACAAAGATAAAGAAAGAGAGGAGAGAAGTGGAGAGAGTACTCATTCAGAATGCAATAATTTCTTTCTATTTTTCATTATTTTTATTAGTTTTTCTCTGTATTATTACTCTACTTGGAGAAAAACTCATTATAAAAGTACAGATAGTAATTAAATAAGATTTAAGTATAATGAGAGAGAAATAGAAATGGAATAAATTCACCAGATCCCAGTCATGGCAATAGTCAGGAACAGAACAAAATTCTGTCTGGGTAGATCACTTGTTAAGTGAGTCAGTAAACCATTCTTAATTATATTTTGTTTGAGGTAGTAATGTCTTTCTATTGCAACTGCCTGAACACTGGTTCTGGCCCATGTCTGCTATCCCAGGCTCCTCTCCTGTTTGAGAGACTCCAGAGTTCCCTGGATAACACATTGTAGAAACCATGTTATGACTTAGAGTATATGATCTTCCTATACTGAAACACAAATAGCAAAGTATTAAAATCAATTGATCAACCAACAAGTATTTATTATCTAAGGGCTTACTATGCACCAAACACTATGGGCATACAAGCAGAGAAGGGGGAGGATATTGTAAATGGAAGAATAGCGTAGGTAAGGGAAGAACTGAAAGAGTAAGTATGGTCATGTAAAGGCCAGGCTAATTGAAACAGGTATCTTATCAATTAATTAGTATTTATTAAATGCCTCGATTAGCATTGTGCTAGGTGATAGCACAGGGACAAGGAATGAAATGATTTTTACTTCAGGGAGCTTACATTCAAATGTTAAAGAATAGGAAATTAGGTTGGATATGTTGGTTGGAGCTTGATAATGGAGGCCTTAAAAGTTGGCAGAGAAGTTAGGAGGTCATTGAGAAAAGCATCATCAATTTTTGACTAGGGAAGTGACATGATGAAAAAGATGTTTATGAAAAATGAGTTTGGCAGCATTATATAGAATATAAGATATATAAAAATATATAGAATATATGTATGTAAGATTGTAATAATATAATATAAGTGCCAGAACCAGTGTCCAGCCAATTGCAATAGAAAGACATTATGACCTCAAACAAACTGTAATTGAGAATGGTCTGGCTTACTGACCCACTTAACAAGTGATCTTCCTGGACAAAATTTTGTTCTTTCCCTAACTATTGCCACAATTGGAGTCTGGTGAATTTATTCCCTCTCTCTTTTTTCTCTCTCATTACACTTAAATCCTATTTAATTACTATCTGTACTTTTATAATATAAAATAAAAATAGAAAATGAGAATATATAAGATAAAGTGGCATCATGTAGACTTGCTGGGAGAGAAAGTGTGGTATTATTTAGCAGGAAGAATACTGGAGTGAGAGGTTGGTCTGGGTTTTGCCTCTGATACAGAGGGTAAACTTGGACAATTTACTTCATTACTCTAAGCCTAAGTTTCTTGATCTATAAAAATAAAGGTGTTGGGGAAAAATAACCTCCAAAGTACCCGCTAGCTTCAGTAGTCAATGAGAATATCTCTGTGTGACCTGAAAAATGCAAGGTTAGAAAAATGTTGATGGTTCCTTATTACACTGATTCATGTGCTCTGGGGTATCAAATCTCAGAAAGGGCAACTGTTCAAAATCTTAGCGGATTCTGAGTCATCTAAAGCCATGAAGCACTGCCATATGATGTGCTTGCCTAAACTGGAGAATCTAAACTGTTCTGAGTGATTCATAGTTAAGGGATCTGACTGAAAGTTAATTGAAAAAGCAAATTTTTTATGAACAAATGCAGTTTACAAAAAGGTGTAATTTCAGGAAGATCACTTTAGCAATTAAAACTGAGACATGGCATTAAAAGGTTAGATATGATTTATAAAAACACTAACAAACAACAACAAAAACAGAATCCCCAACAAGTCATTATTACACCATGGCCCTTGCAGGGATCTTATTTCATAGCATGGTCTATCCTCTGAACAGTTTTACAGTATTCAGGAAACCAATATGTTTTGACAGTTCTTCCCAACTTCTCCCTGTAAGGTACCAGTAAATCATATGCCACTAGATTTATGTAAAATCAGGACAAATTGACAGTCCTAGTGTATGTAAATGCCATATGCAGCATGTTGTAGTGAGATGATCACTGCACTGAAGAATGAGTTCTGATCACACAGGCGCTAAACAGACTATTCCATTACATGAAGGTTGCAGTTTTAATCTTGTTTGTGCCCCAAATTCGACTCAAAGTCAATCATTAAAGAAGGAATGAAGAAAATGATAGTCTGGTGTCATGTCTACAGAAGCATCATCTTCTAATGATAATGATGGATTTGCAAACCTTAGAAAAGGCTACCCCTAAGATACACTGTAGTTGAGTCATTTTTCAGTTATGCCTGACCCAAATGGTATATATCTATGGTTAATTCTTTTGTTTTTGTTCAGTCATTTCAGTTGTGCCCAGCTCTTCCTGTCCTCATTTGGGTTTTTCTTGTCAGATACTGGAGTGGTTTGACATCTCTTTTACCAGCTCATTTTACAGATGAGGAAACTGAGGAAAACAGAGTTGAGTGACTTGCCCAGGGTCACCCAACTAGTTAATGTCTGAGACTAGATTTGAACTCAGGTCTATCATCGCTTCAAGCCCTGCCCTCTACTCACTGTGCCACCTAGCTATCCCGCTGTAACACAGTAGGAGAGATTAAAAACATGCACAGGTAACAAATTAAAATGTGGTAAATACACAGAAGTTTAACAAAGAGGGCTGAGATTTAGGGAGGAAAGGAAAGTTTCTAGCTGGGGAGATCAGAGAAGGTTTCATGAAGGCTAGAGTACCTGAAAAGGGCTTTAAATTTAAGAGAGGGATTTAAGTAGGTGGAGAGATGGGGAAGGAATATATCCTAGGTAGAGAAGATGCTTGCACAAATACACAGAAGCAGGAGAAGTCAGGATAAGACGGAATAATGAGTGTTCCAGTATCTATGAAATTTAGAGTGTGGGAAGGTGAGTCAAATGCCAAATAAGGCTAAAAAGGTAACCTGGAAGCAGGCTGACTTAGAGGCAGGGATGGGCACAGGGGAGCATTAACTGACAGGCTAAGGAGTTTTATTCTGACTGGTAAGCAATAGAGGGTTCTGAAGGGTTCTAAGCTGGTATATATAATCTTATAATCCACATCTACATATACCTTATGGCTATGTCTTCAGTACATCACAGTGAAGGATGTTCATGATGATAGTTCTGAGTAATCAGAAAAAGGTCTCATTATATTTAGTTTACTAATCACATTATGGAAAGAGTACTTAACTGTATTTCAAGTCAGAAAAATCTGAATTTGAGTCCCAGCTCTGACTCTTATTGCTCAGGATGACCCTGCCTACCCAGGAGAGGTTGAGAACCTTTCTGAGACTCAATTAGCTTATGTTAAATGGGGATAATATTTCTTGCAATAGTCCTATCATAGACTTGTTGTTAGGAAAACATTTTATAAACATTTAAAGTTTGAGATTTTCCCTTATAAATTCTAAGTCAGTATATTTGTTAGACCTTGTTTATGCATCCCCAGTGATTATGGATGCTAATTCAATGTGATTTATAATTTTCTATGTCCATTCATCTTCTCAAATAGCAGAAGCAACATATTGCATGTTGTCGTGTCAGTGTGGCATTTAAAAAGTTCAAGAGACATAGTTTCTGGGTAATTTAATGATTTTCTTAATAAGGCTAGCATTTTAATTAATACAAAGAGGTCACTGGTCCTTCTCAAATGCCAAAGACCCCCATGGTGGAGGCTCACAATTTATATACTCTTGGAAGAGTAGGTGTTCTTGAGGGTGGCAATTAACTTTGATTGGTTAATAATTAATCAAAAAAAAATGAATGAGGCTGGGCTATATCACAGTGAGGGTATGGGAGTGTATGACTTGGATCACCCAAATTTTGGTCAAAGGGGCTCATCAATTTCCATATCACCTGTCTGATAAAAGGGAGAATCAACATTTTTCCAGATCTGTCTGAATAAATGCAATGAGCAGGAATCTTCCCATTAGCCCAAAATTAGACTTCCTTTTACTGTCTGAATAGATCTTGAACTCGATAAAACTTGAGAAAGATTTCCCAGACTGGTTGATTTCTGGATGAGGAAGTACAAAAGGGGAAAAATCTTGGTTCCAATACAATAATTAGTTATTAAAACCAAGAGAGAAATAATTATTTTTCTCATTGGCAAGGCTGTTACTTTACCTCTTATACTTTCTAGATGCAAATCAGTTTTTTGTTTTGGTAACAGAAAGTTCTTCACATATTTTCACACAATTTGTTTTTTCCTGACCAGTATTTAAAACCAAAAGGATACACTGAACAATGGCCAAGACATTTTTAGAAATCGCATTGCAAGCAGCATGCCCAAACATTACATTACATAGAAGAAGAAAAAAGTAAATTTACATATATTTTTATATATACATGGATTATTAGTAGTAGTATAATTACAGACTTTTGAATAAGATAGCTGTCTTGGTTTGTTGCCTCCCTTTTTTTTTGAGGATATAGACATTTCCATAGAGGAACAATGTAGTCAAGAATGTTAAAAACCACAGGCTTATATACATATATATATATATATATATAAAATATCATAATTGAACTTTATTATAATTGTTATTATATTTTATATTATAATTGAACTTTAACCCCTCACCTCAGAAAAGACATTTAAGTTTAGACAACTTTGATGTCACACGCACTAAAGAAGTCCCAGTGAACAAGTTTGCTTGGGAGATGGAAGTTTCTAGCACAGAAGGTTCCTTCCAAACAGATTCCAGAAGACGGAGGGCGTACCAGGAAGGAGAAAGAGGTGTGTTGAGAACAGAGACAGCTTGTTTGGAAAGTTAGAATTTCCCTCCCCAAACCAATGGCTTTACAAATTACCACAAAAGGGGAAGATTATAGTACATATTAGAAATATGACGATTAACAGTTAAGAGTTCTGATAGCTGATGATTTAACCTCTTTATATCTAGAAAAACTTAGCTATCCAGAATGATAGAGGCAGCATGAAAAAGTGGAAAGTATGCTGGATTTGGAGTCAGAAGGCCCGGATTCAAATTCTGGCTCTGCTACTTATTACCTATATGTTCTTGGGCAAATTCTTTAACCTCTCTGGGTCTCAGTTTCCCCAGCTGTAAAATGAGAGGTTTGGACCTGATGACCTCTAAATTCCCTTCTACCTCTAAATTTGTGATCTCATGACTCATTCAGGAAGGATGAAACTTTACTGTATATAGTTTTGCAGAAACTGTTTCAAGCCTATTATAAATATAGAATTCACCTTAGTCTGACCTTAAAACATCTTTTAAGAAGCACAGAATTTCTCAATGATTTGAGAGTCAGAGGAACTTTATGTACAATAGTCTGTCTAGAAAAATGCTTTTTTTTTTCTTATCCTGTTTGAATATTTTCCCTTTTTTAAGAAGGATAAAAGGGAAAACAAAAACAAAAGCTGTCCAGTTCTGGCTCAAAAGGAAGGCCGAGGAAAAAGGGGAGAAGTTGAGAAAATGTGATCATTTGGACCATTTTATAAAAAATAAACAAAGCTTGAAGTAGCCACAGTTAATTCACAGGTGCTTGTTCTGCGTGTTATGGCTTAGCTGGAAATGATTAAGTTTACAGAGCTCAATAAACAACTACTGAGCTCCCTAAGACTGTGTCATCTGGCTGAGCCTTAACAATGGCCCCCTCTGTGTTCTGAGAGATTCTGCTTCCTTACTGAGCTCCAAGCAAGCTGGCCATTCCACCAGCAGACCACCTTGTTCACCTTTAGAAAGAGGGGGACCCCATGAGTTCCTCACCTATAATCTTTGTTAGCACAGCCCCCCAAGCTTGCAAAGTCTTTTGGAATTTATGAAATATTCACTGGTAGAATCACAACACCGCCTGGACAACCTGTGACCTTATCTAATTTCTGATCCAGAACTCAGCAGCTGTTGCACTATTAATAAACCCAAGTGGGTTTAAAAAAAAAAGAAAGAAAGCAGAAGTCATTTAAAAAAATGTGCTTAAATCCGTGGTCTGACAGCTCCTCTCTAGCTCACTAATCACAGGAAAACTATGACTTTGTATTTTGATCCTCTGTGATACCAAGATTTCACCTTTTGAATCAGAACTGCCCTGGTATTACCCTGAGAGCTGAAGTTGACCACAGAAATAATTTAATTCAATCCCTACATTTTACAAAGGAGGAAACCAAGGCTCAGAAATCTTGAGTGACTCGCCTAAGATTCTGTTTACTGTAGTGATTAGAAAACCAATTTTGGAAATTAAAAGTGCACCCAGAGATCAGAGGTTTAATACAGGAATTTCTTTCATATGGAATCACTTGCTCTGAATTTTGCTGAGTCTTGAAAGTTAGTTCTCAGTCTCAAATCAGCAGGCTCCAATTTTGTTCTTCATGTTCTAAAAGCTGTTCCTAGTACCTCTATGGTTCAAGTTAGAGTTCTAAAGTAATCTGAAGAAAATCATTACTCCTAAAGTCCCATTACTCCTAAAGTCTCTCTGTGTTCTCTGTTGTTAAGGCATTTTTAGTCATGTGTGATTCTCCATGACTCCATTTGGGGTTTTGTTGGCAAAGATACTAGAATGGTTATCTATTTCTCTTCTCCAGCTCATTTGACAGATGAGGAAACTGAGGCAAAGAGGATTAAATCACTTGCCCAGGTTCAGCCAACTAATAAATGTCTGAGGCTGTATTTGAATTGGGGAAGATTGTCACTCCAGGAGGAATGAGGTCCACTGCTCTATCCCTTGTACACTTACCTGTCCTAATACCTACCTGTTCTCTTTAGATCATAACAGATGTTAGATTCCTAGCCTGAGGAAATCACACTTTTTTAGCACTGAATGATCTTGAGCTCTATAATTTGGGAGAATGAAGAGTATATTACTTTTGAGGCAGTAACTATGTAATCAAAATACACTGATTTTTCAGTAAATGGAATTAACTATACTTAGAATACTTGATGGCTAAGAGATCTCATCAATTTGGTTCTCCAGTAGTGCAGATCCTAGCCCATCTATATTTTATCATCTGATAGGATTCTAATCTGTGTCTTTCTACAAATCCTCCATAGAGTATTTACACAAAAGACTGGGGGCCTTTTTCTGGTTAATGTAATTTTTCCTGGTTGCCAGTGAAGCATTCAAGCTGTTGTTCATCTGCTATCTCTCAAGTTCACTATGTGACCCATCCATCTAATAATAGAAGTGGTTGGTCAAGTTCCTAAACAAAGGAGGCTTTTGCCAAGGAGACCCTTCTTTTGATTTTGTTGGCTTTAGCCATATTCGTGGAAATGTAAGATCTTATTTCTGATGTTGGGTCTTCTTTTCCTTCTTCCTTGATTTCTAAGTTGTCCCTGGGCATAGCTGGACCTGAGCCAGTTGAAAAGATAAGAATAAAAAATATGACTAGAACCCTGGGGAGATGAATACTAAGAGAGAAGTACCAGTTCTTTCTCAAAATTCCACTAATTTTATTGTTAGACAAATATTTAAACTAAATATAAAAAGTTTCCAAGCACTAGGTTTAATGATTAGACATACTTTCTAAAGAAAACAAAATTGAAGGTACAATTAAGCACCTCTCCAACTAAAACTTAACTGCTACCGACTAGTGTATAATTTATTCGCTCTGCATCACATGGAAAAAAGTGAAAGTGGCCCCTGGGTAGAAAGCATTCCCAGATATCAACACCTGGGGCAAAGCTCCAGTAACCCCACCTTAGTCATGGGTCTGGTGGCACACCATATCTGGAATATTCAGCATGATTCGTATGTCTATATTTCAAGTAGTGCATGAAAGAGCTAGAGAAGAAGGCAATTAAAATAACAAAGGGATGATAGGCCTGTCACATAGGAACAGATTAAGAAATAAAAAAGTTATGAGTCAAAAAAGGTATAAGCAAAGAAGCCAGAAGATCAGAATTTCTAAGATCATGGAAGATGTGAAGAGGGACAATATGGACTAGTTCAACAAGTCCCCAAGTCCTGGGAAATAGGTTTGGGACAAATGAAATGTTTCTTTGCACAGAGAGCAATAAACTTGTGAAATTTATTAGCCAAAGAAGGAATACAGGTTGAAACTTGAACACATTAAAGGAAGAGTTAATTAAAACCATTCATTAATCAATTAACAAATGTTCATTAAATGCCTTCGCCCTACTAGGTGATGAGGATACAACAACAAGCATGAAATGTCCCTCTGCCCTCAAGAAGTTTACAGTCTTTCAAATAGCAGCAATGTGCTAGAATAAAACTCTAGATTTAGAATCAAAATATCCATGTTTAAATCCCTTTCTCCCCATGTGAAATTGGACATGAATATACTTGTTGGACCTTGGTTTCTGTAAAATTAGGCAGTTTGAGCAGATAACTTTCAAGGGACACTTTAGTTCAAAATTCAATTGCCATAGATTCAAAATGGATTATTAAGAACAAACAAGGTGTGTGGGAAAGGGGGTAGGGCAGGTAGAGAGGGAGGTAGTATGCATCTTGAATGATGGTGTAAAAAAGACCAGCCATAACTTTTCACAACTCAATCTTTATTGCCTCTGTCAGAAACAGAATAATGGGTAGGATGACCCTAATTTGGCCCACTATGGTGGTTCTTATTACATTACCTGTTTTCTTTGAGGGGGGGAAGCAAAACAATTGGGGTTAAGTGATTTGCCCAAGGTCACACTGCTAGTATGTGTCAAATGTCTGAGGTCAAATTTGAACTCAGGTGTTCCTGACTCCAGGGCTGGTGCTCTATTCACTGGGCCACCTAGCTGCCCCCACTATATTCTTAAAAAAAAAAAAAAAGTAATAAAACTTGTTGGAAAAGTGTTTATCTAAATTGGTTCTGAACTAGAACAATCTTGAAAGGTAGTTGTTAGAAGAAAGAAATCCATCATCTTGTAAAACTTTTTTATCTGGTTGACAGTTTTATTAGTCCTGCTGATGCTTGAAATGACATAGCAATAAAGCATTTGATATCCTGAAAAAGGGATAAGAATTTTAACACCCACCTGCCCAATCACTGAAAGGCTTCATCTAGTATCTTTCATGTTTGAAACTCAGAGCAGTAACTAGCAGAGGGTGGATGGGGCTTTGACCGTGGATGTATACGTGGAAAATGGGACACTTGGTTCTTTATAATATTCATTGCTCATCTTGAAATCATCCGCCAGCATTGCAGTGTGCCACAATCACCCCCCTGAGCTGCCACTACCAGGATCTCTTCACCATGGCACCTTTCTTCCAACCTCATTCCATCCTCCCACCACTCCCCCAACTATGAACACTATTCATCTCCCTTCCATCCTCTATCTGAGCCCAATCCCTGCCAAGTGTTTTTAATTCAGGCTAAAAAAATGTCTAGTTATTAGACCACTTAACCCTGGCCCAGTTAGCACAGAATCTTAAATATCGTATTCTGCATTATATGTTACAGTTACACATTTGAGAGACACTTGCAATTTCCTTGGCTCTTACCAAGTAACAAGCTCTCTTTCAGAATGTCACATACAAGAATTATGTCATAAAAATGATCCTCCTGTGAAAGTTTCCTTTGACTGTCTAGACAAAATGCAACAAATCTAGAATATATACTAGGTGGGAAAAAATCTATTCTCCTTACATTCCCCTGTGCTCAATACTCTAAGTTTACTCAGAGGCTGGCACTGGCAGACTGAGGGGAAGTATGTGGTCATTCCAGCTCTAGCTCTGTTGGCAGATGTCACTACAAGGTGTTTGTAAGGAGTCTGAACAGAGAGCGAGACAAAAATAAAAATAGAAATATGTGTCTGATATCTAGCTGTCTAAGCAATTTGTGTTTTCCTCCCTGTTTTGTGCTAAAATTGTAGGGACTATGGATGGGCCCATACACTAGTCAGGCAGTGAGCAATCTTTTCCCAAATGGCAAAAGACAGTTGAATGATGAACAGGAAACCTTTCTTTCTATTTAAATGATTTGTTTTTTGTTCCATTTGTATGAAAAATTCCCTTCATGCTACAGACAGGCTGTGATATAATAGAGAGCTCACATCAGAGACAGCAAAGACCTGAGTTCAAGTCTTGCTTCAGACACTTAATAGCTGTATGACCTAGGGCATACATAACCTCTTAGCATCCAAAGAAACTCTCTAAAGATGGTGGCACAGAAGCGGGAGAACTCTGTGAGCTCCCACTATAACCACCTCAAATACCTATAAAATATGACTCTAAACAAATTTTAGAGCTCCAGAACCCACAAGATGACAGAATAACAAAGCTCCCACTGAAGGCAGCCTGGCAGACAGACTGGAAGGGTTCATCTCAGTGTGCTGGGAGCAGAGCCCAGCCCTATGTGGTTTTAGCCCCTGAGTGTCCAGGAGAAGCCGTGGCTGGAGCTTTCAGGAGAGTGGATCACTGGCAGCTATGGTGGTTTCCAGAATTTTCAACCCATAAGAGACAAGGACAAAGGGAAAGGTCAGAGGAACTTGGCTAAATTTGGGGGAGGGGGTCTGGCCAACCACCTCCAGAACTAGTAGCGGTCTGAACCGGCAGCCCTGCAGCTGCCTCCACGTGGCTGCTTCAGAGCTCCGGGCCTGCAGATTGCAGGGGGGCAAGTGATCATTCAGAGGCTAAGTGATTTGCCTTGACCTGCCTGTATTGGGATCATGGTCTTGGGTGGTAGTCCTGAGGTGTGTGACCAGTGAGCCAAAGCTGGTGGGGGCTGCAGACACTGCGGCCTCCTAATAGCTCTGACAGCTGTGAAAACCCCAGTGATTTAGGACAGAGCTCTCCCCTCTGAAAGCAGAGTTCTACTGAGCCCAAAAATCAAGTAATTGACTGGTAACATGAGCAGGCAAAGGAAGCAAAGGAAGCTCAGCAGTCCAACTTTAGATTCCATACACATATGTATATATATGTGTGTGTGTGTGTATATACACATACACATATGTCTATATAGGAGGGTATATATGCATACGAATACATATGTGAGTGAATGTATATAGTACATAGACAGAGGGTACAGGATCAATTGAATAGGAAGGGGTGATATTTTAAAAGGTGAAATTAAGAGATGGGAGAGGAATAGAATGAGAGGAGACAGGGAGAGACAGAATGGGGTTAATCTCATATAGAAGAGGCAAGGGATAACTGTTACAATGGAAGAGAAGAACAGTAAGGCAAAAAGGGAATGAATCAACCTTACTCTCATTGAATTTGGCTTAGAGAAGGAATGACATACACTCTAAATTGGGCATCTTGCCCTACAGGAGAGTAGAGGGAAAGGGGATGAGAGAGGGGATGATGGAGAGGAGGGCAGGTTGGAAGGGAGGGTTGTTAGAAGCACACACTTTTGTAAAGGGACAGGGACAAAGTAGAGAACAGAACAAGTGGGAGGCGGGATAGGATGGAGAGAAATATAGT
>CM053593.1:239649500-239685287 GCA_028646575.1 Pseudocheirus occidentalis | reverse complement strand
ATATATATATATATCTATATATAACTATTATTATTATTTACATTCATCTGGTAAATAAGATATACAGGCACTGGAGTAGGTAAGGAGATCCATCTTGCCCTGCCAGAAAGTCAGAGGGTTGATGGGGGAGGACAGAGGAGAGAGCAGATTGGGGCAGGGGGTATATAGTGGGATCATTGTTTTGGGGGGGGTGGATAGGGGAAAGAAGCAGAGAAAATTTGTAACTCAAAATCTCATTGAAATCAATGATAGAGACTAAAAATAAACAAAAGTTAATTTAAAAAAAAAGAAACTCTCTAAGAGTATACGTTGCAGAGCAAGTGCTGACCTGTTTTGGTGGAGGAAGTTTCCTCCTCTAGAAGTTTCTTATACTAATGACATCATAGGTCTAATCCCATCCTCCCATCTTTTGTTGTTGATTAGTTGTTTCATTTGTGTCCAGCTCTTTATGACTCCATTTAGGGTTTTCTTGACAAAGATACTGGAGTGGTTTACCATTTCCTTCTCCAGCTCATTTTACAGATGTGGAAATCATAGCAAACAGAATTAAGAGACTTGCCCAGAGTCACTCAGCTAGTAAGTGTCTGAGGCTAAATTTGAACTCAAGTCTTCCTAACTCTAGGCCTAGCACTCTATCTAATGTGCCAGCCCATTCCTTTCTGAGTTATAATCCCAGTTTCCAGTTAGGAGTGTACTACTATGAACAGCATAAAAATAATTTATAACACAGATATTAAAATTTCATTAGGCATTAGAATCCCTTGTCATACAGGGCAAAACATTCTAATTCTGCCTATAAGGATACATGCCTTCAGCTATTTCTACATGTAGAGGCAAATGTGGCATAGCAGAAATAGTTCTCACAGGGTCATAGAATAGGTCTCAAAGAACAAGATAAATGAAAACTCTTCTTCAGACCTCAGGGTCTTCATCTGTAAAATGAAGGACTTAACCTCAATGATTTCTAATGTAACGTTTAAACCACCAGGTGGCATGAGAACCATCAAGCTGTGAAGGACCTTAAAGTCAGACTGATAACTTGTATTTTATCTTTGAAGCAAGAGAAATCCACTGAAGGGTTAAGCAAAAGACCGACATGGTCAGACCTATGACTTACAAAGATTATTTGGGCACCTGTGAAGGGACAGATTGAAGAGAAAAGAGATTGGATAGGAGGCTATCCATCCTTCCTAGGCTGGGTAAATAGCAGTGAAATTAAGTAACATAGATTGATAGTGGGCTCACCACAATTTTGTGATTTTTCTCCATCGGCACATGAGTAGGAGTAAAAGCAATGAATGATGGGAATAATCCCAGTCGGGGTTTTGGGAAGGCATGATCATTAATAGGATAAGAAGACAAGGGACTTGAATGTAGAGGAAATACTGTAAAATTAATCTGGTTCACTACAGGATTAAAGCAAGGAAAGGCAGAAAGTATAGCCAATGCAAGGATGATACTCTGGGAAAAAGTAAAGGGTGGAGGGATTGGAAATCATTGTGAGAATGAAGAATCAGTTTAGGGAATCATAAAAACAGAGGGAAAGAAGCAATAAAAAAAGATTATGGTCAGATAAGTGAATCTCAGCATTCATGAATGTGGAAATGGAATCCTTGTGAGTGATGTTGAGATGAAGAGTATAGCCATCTCTATATGTAGCTGAGATGGAACAGAGGAGATAGAAAAAAGCAGGTCTGCAAAAGAGTGTTGGGGAACACTTGTGACTGCTGTTCAATTGTTCAGTCATGTCCAATTCTTCGTGACCCTGTGGACCATGGTATGTCAGTTCTGTACATGGGATTTTCTTGTCAAAGATGTTGGACCAATTTGCCATTTCCTGTGCCAGTGAATTAAGGCAAGCAGAGATTAAATGACTTACCCAGAATCACACAGTTAGTAAGTGACTGATGCCAGATTTGAATTCAGATCTTTCTGTCTCCAGGTCCATTGCTCTATCTACTGAGCCACCCAGATTCCTTGTGATTAAGCTATCGGGAATGAATTATGAACCAACAAAGGATTTTTCAAAAGAGTGGTCACAGAGGTAGGAAGAGAAACAGGAAAGAGAAGTACCGTGGAAATCAGTAAGAATTTATCCAGGATGACAGGGTCATCAGTATTGAGTCCAAAATGATGAATAAAAGTTCCCTGGATTTATTAGATATTAGTTAAAAGATCATTTGTAATCCCTGAGAAAGCAATTTGAGTAGAGTAGTGAGATCAGATTGTAAGAGTTTAGGAAATAAGTTGATGCTGATGAGAAGTAAGGGTGGGAGTGTCAGCAATAATGGTAGTTGGAAAGTGACATGGCCAAAGATGCTACTAATCCCAGATAGAATGGAGCTTTGGTCTTTTGTCCACCTCCATCTTCAAGAAGATCTATTGCTAGTGCCAATGGAACTGGTGGTAATGGTGGTCAGGAGGGTCAATATTATGAAAAAAAAAATAATAATGATCACAATACCTTACATTTATATAGCACCTTTGCAAGCACTGTCTCCTTATTAATTCAATTTTACTGCTGAGGAGGCTTGACTGTCAAAGAGGTTAAGGGGCTTAAATAAATTTAAGTGCCTACTATGTGCCAGGCACTGAGCTAAGCACTTTACAAATATCTTATTTGATTCTCACAATAACCATTAGAGACAGATGATATTATTGTCCCCATTTTATAGTTAAGGAAGCTGAGGCAGATGGAGTTTAAGTCACTTGCCCAGGATTACACAGCCAGTAAGTGTCTGAGACCAGATTTGAACTCATTCTTTCTGACTCCAGCCTAGCTCTTTATCCATTGCATTATCTAACTTGCTCATACGGATCATACAGCTCGTGTCTGAAATGAGATCCAAATACAGGTCTTTCCAGTATTCTTTACACTTTACTCCTCTACGTGAGCTCTTCAATCCTGCCAAATAGTCTGCTGTTCCTCACACATGTCACTCCACTTTGTATCTCCATACCTGTGTACTGTCTAGCCCTCGTTCCTGGAATGATTTCTATTCTCACTTCCAGCTCTTAGAATCTCTGTCTTTTTTCAAGATTCAAGTGAAAGGCTACCTTCTGTAGGAGACGTATCCCAGTTCCTTCAGCTGTTAGTTTTTCCTGCTAACATTATATTTCATCTATTCCTCAGTTTCCTCACCTGTAAAATGGGGACAATAATAGCACCTACCTCTGAGGGTTGTTGTGAGGATCAAATGAGGTAATTTTTTTTAAAAAAGCATTTAGTTCCTGGCACATACTAGGTGCTATAAAAATGTGTATTCCCTTCCTTTCCCACAGTAGCCAAGGAACGATAACCAAATATAACTTAGGGTCAGAAACCCCTCTGTTTGAATCCCCTCTGCATCTTTCACTAGCTATGTGAGTTTGGGCAAGTCATTTCACTTCCCAGGCTCATATTTTCTAACATGTGAAATGAAGGTGTTGAACTTAGATGATCCCTAATGTCTCTTGCCGTAGCTCTAGAGATCTGATTTCACATCACACACACTGATCACCTTTGTGATCTTGGACATATCAGCTGACCTCCTGAGTCTCCAGTTTCTTTATTTGTAAAAGGAGGAGGTTGGATCAGACGGTCTCTGAAATCCCTTCCCAGGTCTTCATCTATGATCCTATGATTGACCCTTCCACTTCCAACATTCACTGATTCTATGAAATGTATGCCATTAGCTATACATAGAGAGAATGAGTATGGATAGTTCAAACCTGCCATCCTGACAGGAAAGCAGCTCATAATATATTCTCTATTGACACTGGGCTTGGAGTTGCTATGTTCACGCAACAAAATAGCTACATGTTAGAACCCATAACAAAATGCTTAAAAGGAATATTTCTACTTCTTGTCATGTTAGCCTTAGTTACCATTGCATAAAAGCTATCAATCTTGTGGTTTTTTTTTACAAGATATCCAGTAAGATTCCAACAAAGTTTCCAACAAGACAGCCTGTAGACCTCACCATTCCCTTTCAAGGTAGTTGAGTTTATGGGTGAGGAATGGTTTCCTAAGGTCAGTGGGGAAGTCAAAGTGAGAAGAGTGCAGGAGTCCTTCAAGATCTTTGACATATATCTCAATGTTGGAAAGTGAACATATTTGAAGGAAGGAACTGGAGACAATATTTTGAGAGAAATTTCTTATAATGTGTGAAATGTAACTAGTGTCCCTGGAGGAGTCTTGGTGTGGTAACTCTGTTCACTCTAGAAATTTCTCAGCTGGTGATAAAAGTGCAGTATATTAAACTGTGGTCTCTAATGTCTTTGTTATTTCTAGTCATTGTCGGCAGCCACCATACCTATTCTTACCCAATAGCCTCTAACCTGATCACTCACCTTTGGGAGATGGGAGTAGTGCTCTGGGAGTGGGGGAGCCTCTTTTTTGGAAAACAACAATAACAATAACAAAAATACAACACCACCACCAAAAAACAAAAAGAAAAAACTGCTTCTGCCACCAGACTGGCTTATTTGTCTAACAGATTAAAAAATACTCATGCCAAGGATCCAAGCTTTGTTCAGTTCAGTCATTTCAGTTGTGTCTGACTCTTCATGAGCCCATTTGGGGTTTTCTTGGCAAAAATACTGGAATGTTTTGCCATTTCCTTCTCCAGCCCATTTTGCAGATTAGGAAATTGAGGCAAACAGTATGAAATGACTTGCCCAGGATCACAGAACTAGTAAGTATCTGAGACCAGATTTGAAAACAAGTCTTTCTGATTCCAGACCTGACACTCTATCCATTGAACCACTTAGTTTCTTCTCTCTGATCCTTCCCCCCTCTCCCAAATTGAAACAATCCTTGTCCTCAAGGAACTCACACTTTAATGAGGGAAAATACACATAGGAGGGTTCAGTTATTAGTTTACGCTTTTTGTTTGTCTGTTTGTTTGTTTTTTGTCATTTTCAGGTGTGTCCAACTCTTTGTGATGCTGTTTTGGAGATTTTCTTGGCAAAGATATTAGAGTGATTTGCCATTTCCTTCCCAAGCTCATTTTGTAGATGAGGAAACTGAGCAAACAAGGTTAAGTGACTTGCCCAGGGTCACACAGCTAGTAAGTGTCTGAGGGTGGATTTGAATTCAGGTCTTCCTCTAGGCCTGGCATTCTATCCACTGTGACACCTAGCTGCCCATCCAAGTCTTACATTTCACTATTGGTGTGAAACTCAAAAGAGCCTCGTGTCATGTACTACGTATTTTTTCACTCATGTGTTTCAGTGGAAAATGAATCATTTGAGGGGAATAGGAAATTGCTAATGTCACAGGAAGTTGTAACAATTTGTGCTAATTTCAAATGAAACTAAAGCAAAGAACTGGGGAAGGGCTGAATAAAGGATTTTCAATATCAACTTGCAAATACTGTGTTGAGATTATAAATAGAAAACTATAGTCTGTCCATTGACCTCAAAATGCACTAAAACTGGATAGTTGTTGCAGGACGAGCCCCACCCCCTCCTTGATTTATCATCTCCCAGACAAAAGTAATTTCTGTGCAGTTTAATATTAGCACAGATCTGCTTACGCTGAGGCGCTCCTTAGCAACCTAATGTGGAATATGTGCTTGCTAATCTTCTTTTGGCAAACAACTATCAGAATTCATGGTAAAATAAGAGAAAGTGACGCTCAGTGGATTTTCCAATCAAACACCCAGATGCAATGAGGGCTAATGTGATAAGCAGTGTCCATTGAGCAAGTCTTGACTATAATTCAGGTTGCCACCTAGCTAACTGTGCTTCCTTGTAATACCACAGGCTAGGGAAGATGTGATCCACATGCTGAAGACAGAAAAAACCAAGCCTGAAGTTTTAGAGGCTCACTATGGATCTGCAGCACCAGAGAATGTCCTCCGGGTTCTGCACAGAGATGCCATCCTGGCCCAAGAAAAGTCCATAGGAGAAGATGTATATGAGAAACCAATTTCAGAGGTAATGATGGTGGTGGTGGTGGTGGTGGTGGTGGTGGGTAGTGGTGATGGTGGTGGTGGTGGTGGTGGGTGGTGGTGGTGGTGGTGGTGGTGGGTGATGATGGTGATGATGATGGTATGGTGGTGGTGGTGGTGGTGGTGGTGGCAATGATGATGACATGCAGAGTCATCTGGGGTGGGGTCATGAGACTAGTTAATTTTTAAACTACTTTTCACAGATCTTTGTTTTTTTAAAAGGAAGTAAAATATTCTTAATTTAATTACTTAATAAAGAAATAAGTGGAAACATACATAGTGAATAGAGCTGACCCCAGAGTCCAGAAGAATCTGAATTCAAGTCATATACTGGTTGTGTGACCCCAGGCAAGTTGCTCAGATAACTCTCCAAGACTAGAGAGTCAGAATACATGCTGATTTGAATTGGTAGAGTGAGTTCCTAAACAGAAACTGCCTACACTGATGAAATCACAGGTCAGATTAAAAAAAATAATAATGTAAGATTAAGATAATATAATTTTTGGAAGATAAAACCCAATTGTTTCACAAGGATTCAAGGAAGTATTTCAAAATGATAATCTTCTTCCCTTCTCTGTCCCCTTCCATGGGATGATTATATCTGGGCTAGAGCACTTAGTTTCATGTAGTCTGTTACTCCTCTAAGAAATTGATGATAGGAATAAAAATAGAGTGCTAAGTGCTGGTCAGTTTTACTGTTGCACCTACCTGGCTGTAAGTGAATTGGCAGGCAAATATTTTCATGAGCTTATGTCAATTGGATAGGTGGTTGTAAAGCTTCTAAGGGATAGTCTTCTGTAGTGTTTCTGTTGTCTTTGATTGTGAGTTGTTACAATGAGATGGAAACCTGCATCAGTAAAACAAAATCTGACTTCTTTAAGTTGAAAAGAGATGTGTTAGGGCTTTACTCCATTATTTCTAATAGAATTATAGTAGAAGATACTGTTGTTTCTTGATGGTAAACTCTTATGATGAACTTTAGAGCTGAATTATAGTGAAGCTTTAGACAACCAAGTCAAAGAGATATCTTAGATGTTAATTTACTGAGGGGAATTGAGAAATATATAGACTTTTTATTTTTTACTTTTTGCCTAAACCTCTGATTTAATTAAAGTATGGAGCTGCTGCTAAGGGAACTCCCTGTATTAATGCAAATAGGTCTCTTCTTTGCAGCTTATATTGTAGTGTTAGGAACATTGTGGGAGATGACATGCCTAAGGGCATATAACCCATAAGTTTCAAGTGCAAACTGGAACCCACATCTTCCTGATTTAAGGACAGTGTTTTATTCCATGCTGCCTCTTATAAGAGATATAAGAAATAAAAAGGTGGCTACAGCTTACCCCCTTAATTTTAGGCTGCTTTCAAGGCTGTCTGTGTGACAGCTCAGAGAGCAAAAAAATTGCTCCAAAGGGCTTTCATAACATGATTAGGGACCAATCTCATAATTTTGAATTTCCACAGTTAAGAAATAAGTGCTCAATTCTACTTGTCTCTTTTCTAAAGAATTGTGATGATTTAATTCAAACATGGAAACACATTTGAATAGATTTATAATTTTCAAGGATTCCATAGGCTAACCTAAATTGTAGCCATCATGAAAAAGATTTTTTTAATTATACTTCAAAAATTCTTCTTATAATGAATCTTATGAAATTAGACATAGGAAGGAAATGTGATATAATATTTTAGTACAAAAAGTCATTGAAACTCAAAAGGACCTAGGCTGGCCCTTCACACAAGCCCTTGTCTTGAATCATTCCAGAAAAGAGAAAATCTCTCCCTTTCTTTGGTTTTTTTTTTGGAGGGGAAGGGGAAGGCAGGGCAATTGGGGTTAAGTGACTTGCCCAAGTCACACAGCTTGTGTTAAGTGTCTGAGGTCAGATTTGAACTCATGTCCTCCTGACTCCCATGCCAGTGATTGTGCCACTCACTGTGCATACTGTGCCACCTAGCTGCCCCCAGAAACTCTTCTATTTTTAAAAGGAACTCTGAAAATGATACTCCATAGTCTCCTATAGAGCTCTAATAGTCCTAAGCCACAGGAAATTCTTTCATATGTGAGCTAAATCCCTTATGTAGAAATAGCACATTATAGTCAGTTATAACAGTGCATAATCAATGGGGGAGTAACTTCAACTCTTTGAATCTCAATTTCCCTATCTATAAAATGGGGATCATAACACCTCTGTATTTTCTACCTTACAGTAGTATTATAATGATCAAAGCAGATTATGCTTTTTAAAATGCACTATAAAAACAGAAGTGTTTTATAGATGTATCATCATAATGCAACCTTTTCCTCTTCTTTTTCTAGGCAACTTTGCAAGTATTCAAAAAATGATTTATCTTATAAAACCTTACTAAATATTAATTCTTGAGCTTTTAAAATTTTGGTAAATATCAGCAGCCATCTTAACAATGATTCCTCTGCAAGATAGTTAAAATTTTAGATGAGAAAACTGGGCCTGAATGTCAGTCCAAGTAAGGCAGCATAATAGTGTTGAGAATGACAGGCCAATGGGACTCAAAATTTTAGATGAGAAAACTGGGCCTGAATGTCAGTCCAAGTAAGGCAGCATAATAGTGTTGAGAATGACAGGCCAGTGGGACTCAGAACCTGATGGCTGAACAAGCCCTCTCAGGTAAGTGTTTGGCCTGCTGATGGGCATGGATCAGTTCCCCATCCCCTAGGAAAGAGCTGGAACACACAAGTGTGAGGAACAGGTCCTTGAGATAAGCATGGGAAATACACCTCGGCCTGGGAGCATAGAAGTGCTCAATGTCTGCAGGGGAAAACAATTAGAAAAGATTATGGCTCTATAAAGCTGTGCCTGGAGCAATAAACATAGGATCTCTACTTTCACCATTCCAAGAGCCCAGACTCTTTTATGTACCCACTAGCAGCCTCTAGGTTGGTAACACTTTCTCAGCCCTCTCTGCAGATGGCAGACCTCTCATACTTTCTCAGTGCTGCAGTGGGACAGCAGGGCTCCTGAAACTTGGTTCCCCACATAATAGAATCTTACAACCGTAGATTAGAAGTGGAAAGGATGGGGTAGCTAGGTGGTGCAGTGAATAGAGCACTAGCCCTGGAGTCAGGAGGACTTGAGTGCAAATCTGGCCTCAAACATTTGACACACTTACTAGCTGTGTGACCTTGGGCAAATCGCTTAACCCCAACTGTCCTGCCTTCCCCCCTCCAAAAAGAAAAAAAAAACAAATGGAAAGGAACTGAAGAATCATTAAGTCTAATGTTATTTATAAATATTTTATATTAAAATATCATATATTTTTATTTAAAAAATTTTGTTTTATTTATTTATATTTTATTTTACAAAGTTTATAAAAACTGAGGCCCAAAAGGTGACTTGCTCAAAGTCACAAAGGTGGTAGATACTGGATTTTGAGGTCATCTGGTGACCCCAACTTTCTCACTACAAGTTCAGCACTTTTTTCTTTGCACCAATTGCCTCCATAATAGCACTTAAACTGACGACATTCTTACTCTGGGCTTCAGGAGACTAAGGGGCAATATGTAAATGGGATAGCTACTGGACCTGTGATTTTATTGTTATAGGAAACTCCTGAATGAAGAGATGACCCCAATCAATACAGGTCAGCATCTCCTCTACAACTTGAAATCTTAACAGAGTTGCCTACAGCACCAGGAAGTTAGGTTACATGCTCAGGGTGACACAGCCAGCATATATCAGAGGTGAGACTTCAATTCAGGGCTTCCTGTCTCTACAATCAGTTCTCTGTTCACTGCGCCACATTCCCTCTCAGCAAAAAGTTAGTGTTAAATACATCTTCTTTAATGAAAATCTGTAGGGTTGGAATTAAGTTTGAGAAGGATAGGGAGTGGGTATGTTAATAGATTTTTGAGGCAAATTCTCAAATTGTATGTTAAAAACCTTCTGGAAAGTGAATTGATTTTATTTTAAAGGACTTTAGTTCCTTTAAAAGTCTTTTTATTAAATGCATCTAGTAGTAGGTAAGAAAGGATTTTGATGATGTAGACTACTCCCTTGAGGGAAAGTGTGGCACATGTGCAAAGTGAGTTCCTAATCTTTCAGAGATCAAGAAGGATATTTTCCTTAATATTACTGGGTGTAGGACTTTGTACTGAATCAGTAAATCTGTGCAGGAGCTTATTCTTCCAATAGTTTTTGTTTTTGTTTTGTTTTGTTTTTGTAAGGGTGAAAGCAAGGTAATTGGGGTTAAGTGACTTGCCCAAAGTCACACAGCTAGTGAATGTGTCAAGTGTCTGAGGTCAGATCTGAACTCTGGTCCTCCCAACTCCAGGGCTGGTGCTCTATTCACTATGCCACCCATCTGCCTAACATTCAAGAAACTTGCCATCAATACAAAAATTATAATTCCTCCTGATGAAAGAATTTTCCTATGGTTCTCCCTGGGCTTTCCATTGTATGACACAGGGAAGATTCAGGTATAAAGGCAGACGATCAGGTTTGAGTCTTGGCTCTGCCACTTTGTGAACTCGGACAAATCCTAATCAATACATGCTTCTCAGTTTATTCACTGGTAAGATGAGGAGTTTGGACTAGACTATTATTGTGGTCCTGTCTTGCTCTAAAGCTATGCATCCAATAAATGATGCTATAGGAGAGGATAAGCAAAAATTTTCAAGCTTACTTTTTCTTGGCTTAGTTACTTGAGGAATACAAAGTATTTAAAATGGCATGCCAAAGGCAATGGAATATTCAAATCTACTCTTTTGTCTGCTTAGCTGGACAGACTTGAAGAAAAACAAAGAGAAACCTATCGGCGCATGTTAGAACAGCTCCTTTTGGCAGAGAAGTGCCACAGGCGCACCGTTTATGAGCTAGAAAACGAGAAGCACAAGCACACAGATTACATGAACAAAAGTGATGACTTCACCAACCTCCTGGAGCAGGAACGTGAAAGGTAACCCCCCTTTCCTCATCCTATAGGACATTTGGATCCATTCCTAGGGCTCCAGGGAGCTTGGAACACAATCGTTTTTGAATTTAGTCTTAGTCTTTTAAATCATTTTAATCTATAGTTCCTCCCATATACTGACACCCTGGACAACTTCCTTCCCAATGGCATTTGCAATTACAGAACATAAGCATAAGCTACTGCCCCTGCTGGCAAAAACAGAACCTATTTCATTGATGATTATGTGTATACACAAAGGTGGAAAATGCCATGCCAATTCAAACCATCCACAAAGATAGTGATATAAAATCATAAGGGTAGAAAGGACCTTTGGAGGTTGTCAATTTGATTTCTATTTTTAAGGCCTTTGAATTTATTACATACTATCTGAAATGGTATCCTTTTTTTTTTCTTCTACGCACAGAATCTAGTGAGTTAAGAAGGCAATATTCTTAAATTTTCCCAGGAATTGATAATTTGACATTTTTAGAAGGATTCTATTGTTTCCTAAGGCCAATAAGAGCAATATGGCAGCTTACTGCTTGGCTGAGTAGAACGTTTTTAATGATGATATTAAATCAAAACTATCTACTTTATCTTCCATAATTTGTGAAACTCATAAAAGGCAGCAGTTCTTGACTTTCATCCTCTTCACTAGGGGTTATTCTCCAAGGGGTAGTAAAGATTTCTTTCTTTACCTCATTTGAAGCAGTTGTCTATAACATGAAATATTTCTCATTTTTCTATACTAATGGTTCTTTTTTAGTGTATGTGTTAGTGACCCCTTTGACAATCCAATGAAGCCTATATAACACTTCTCAGAATAACATTTAAAAAAAATTAAGTACAAAGGAAACCATTTCTATTTAAATATAGTTCTCAACATATAAAAACAATTTATGATGTAATATATCTAGCAGAACATCTTATGACTATAGTATTTTTTAGTGTGAATAGAATTTTGAGCTATTTGTAAAAACTGTAATCTGTTATGAAAATATCTGGGATTTCTATTAATGACAAATACACAGGTATTGCTAGCACTATCATGACTTGTTGCCTACATTCATTATTGAAGGTAAAGTTCACTTAGGGGTTAGTCAAAGTAAATGTCTAATTTTTTTCCAGTCTAGGTTCATGGATGCCCTAAAATCTACCAACAAGCGTCAGGCTGAGAACCTCTGCTTTCAGGATTTGGTTTTTTCACTTTTTCCATTTCCTTTGTCAAACTAGCTGTTTATGGAACTCAGACGCTTTGAGTCCGTAAGCTAAATCTGCTTGTGTGTTTGAGGTTTTGGGAGCAGAAAGCTGATAGGGATGAACTATAGTTATCTTAATTTTATGAGTTCTTTTAGTGACAGAAAAGAAATCTGATGTTTCCATAAGTATCCTTAAAAGAAAAATAATTAGGGCAACTAGGTAGCACAGTGAATAGAGTATGGGCCCTGGAGTGAGGAGGACCTGAGTTCAAATTCGGCCTCAGACCCTTAACACTCACTAGCAGTGTGACCTTCAGCAAGTCACCCCAAATGCCCCTCCAAAAAGCAAATTTTAAAAAATGATTGTCAAAAGAAAGCAAAGGACAGTGTTAGATGAATACAAACAGCTTTCTCTTCTTCTTACTCCTCCTCCTCATTCTCTCCTCCCTTCTCTTTTGTTACTGTTGGAATATATTTTATTATAAAGCACATTGAAATTAGAATCAGAAGCCCTGGTTTGTATCCTCCTATGGCATTCATTGGCCATGTGACGTCTGACAACTCATATCACCCCCTCTGAGGCTCATTTCCTCATATGTAAAATGAAGATAAGGAAAATAATGTTTGTAAGTACCAAATGAGACTCTCTCTCTCTGTCTTTATATGTGTGTGTGTGTGTGTGTGTGTGTGTGTAAAGAACCATAAAAAACCTAAATTGCTATAAAATTGTCAACTCTTCTTACCATTATTTTGGCTAATAATGCAGATAAAGTAATATAGGACTAGTGAGGGTGGGGTGGAAGGGGAAAAGGAGGAGGCTAAGATGAGAATAGAGAATATTTTACCTTGAATGAGCTCATTTCACTGCTGTTACTAGAGGAGGTTGTGATTTTCTTGGACTTTCCTTTTATTGTGTCTCTGAAAGATCACCTTTGTGCCCCAGTATTTGTAATTTGCCACCGGACCCAGATAGTTCTGGAGCAGAAAGTGAGACTGGTGATTTTGCATGATCCTCCCTCACTTAAATCACATTCACTTACAAGTCATGGAATCACTTTCCTCATGTCACAGTCCTCTTCAAGAATGAAGGACAAACAAACAAACAAAATGTAAATGTGGACAAATAGTTGATTTAATCCAACAATATTTGCTAACCAGCCAACATGGATAGTGTTCAGTTTCCAAATATTTTCCAACTTCTCAGCTTCTAACTATGGATATAACAGAATTATTTCAAATGAGAGCCAAAGGATGTGTGGTACAGCTATCCAAAGGGATAGCCCTTATTTGGAAAAGGGCAAATGAGAATTAGCCATTGATTATGATCGTTTGAAATAAAAAATTATGAAACTTTACAAATTTAAATTTAATAAATGAGAGAAAAAGAGAAAAACAATGATATGTGGGGATCATCAAGCTACAACCTAGTCTGTTTTTGTGACTTGGGAGGTAAGAATAGTTTTTACATTTTAAAATAAGGTTGCATTGTATTTTAAAATGTAAAAACCATTCTTATATTTCCATTTATTAAAACAGATATCAGGCAAGATTTGCAGTTCGCAGACCCCTGGATAGAGAATAAAGAACTGACCTTAGAGCAAGGAAAATTGAAGTTTAAATCTCACCTCTGACATGTACTTGCTAGTGTGATCCTGATCTTCTTAGTGCCCAAGCAAATCTCTAAGACTATGAATTATGGAGAAGGGCCTATATTCATTGGTAGAAAGCTTCTCCTTTTTAAATCTGGAGGTCTCTATTTCAATGAAATCACAGGTTTGGTCCAATCCTAACACACATACGTGTGTATATATACATATGCATATATGTAGAAAGACATATGTATAATATACATATATATGGAGAGACATAACTGAAATGACCTTTTCTTATTATTATATTTAAAATTGCCCAAATAATATCAGTAGTATTATTTATGCTTCTATAGGACTTTAAGGTTTTAAAAAGACTTTCCTCATAATACTCCTATAAATTAAATAGTGAAAGTATTATTGTTCCATTTTAAAGGTAAGGAAAGCTGGAAGAGTTCAAGTGAGTGGCCTAATAAGTGATAGTTAATACATTACAGATTTCAGGTTTCCTGGATCCAATTCTAGTCTACTTTCTTCTATACCACATAAGCATACTAGATAAGTAAAGAAGATAGTAAGAGTCCATCTCTACTTTTTCCAATGACTTCAAATCAGTAGACTTGAATAAGTGATACGTGAAGGCAGTGAAAGAATTAATAGACATGATGGCTACACCATCGATTGTGATTAAAAAAAATCTGGGGCAAGGCGAGAGGATTAGAGAAGGGCAAATGTTGTTTTGACATCCAAAAAAGAGAAGAGAATAGAGTCTTCAAATCATAGGCAAATGAGCTTCAATTCCTGACCCAATAAATTGCATTATTAAGGGGATTTAAGGAAAAATTTATTTTCAGTTCCAAATTCCAATTCCAAATTCTGTCCCTCCTTCTATCTTCTCTCCCACTGTTTGAGGAGGCAAAAAATATAATACTCAGTATACATATGAAATTAGCTAAAACATATTTCAACATTAGCCATGTTGCAAGGGGGAAAAAAACAAGAAAAATAAAGTAGAAAAAATATGCTTCAATATGTGATCAGAATTCATTAGTTCTCTCTCCGGAAGAAGATGGCATTTTTTAGCATGAGTCCTTTGGCATCGTCATGGACCATTGTACTGATCAATGTAGTTAAGTCTTTCAATAGCTGATTATTCTTACAATATTGCTGTTGCTATGTACAATGTTCTTCTGGTTCTGCTCACTTTGCATCAGCTCTTCTAAGTTTTCCCAGATTTTTCTGAACCTTTCCCTTTATCATTCCTTATAGCACAATAGAATTCCATCACAATCATATACCATGACTTGCTCAAACATTCTCCAATTGATGGCATTTAAGGGGATGGTTTTTTGAGCATGTAGAAAGGTGATTAGTGAGAGCCAGGATGAGTTCATCCAGAATAGGCCTGACACTACATTTTCTTTAGGGTTTCTTCCAGCTCTAAATCCTATGAGTCAGGTAGTTCATGTATAGTACTCTTGTCTTACAGTTGAGGGAACTGAAGCTTAGAAGGGATAAATGACTTGATTAATGTCACTTGGCTAGTTGGTAGAAGAGCTATGAGTTAAAGTTAGGTCTTTTCCAGTTTTAACAGCGTCCTCTCCCTCATGGTTGGAAAATGGACATCAGGCATAAAAGTCAACCAAGGTCTTAAAAAAAAAAGGGATAGGTTGGTCCTGACAGACAAATCTCATTTCCTTTTTTGATATTGTTATCAGACTGGAAAATCCAGAGAATGGTATGTATGTACACAGCACATAGCACATCTGGATTTCAGCATTGGAACTGGCAAAGTTTCTTATGAAATATCTGTGGGCATTATGGAGAAATGTAAACTAGATGATGATAATGTTAATTAGGTTCAGAATTGGTTGAGTGAAAAGCAAAACTTAAAGTACAAACCCAAAGAAGAATGATTAATGGATTAATGTCAATGTTAAAAGAGGAAAGTCTTTAAGTACCCCTATTTTAGATCTTTACTGCTTAAAAATTTTTTTTCTCATTGACTTGGATGAAGGTATAGATGAATTATTTATCATTTTAAAATATGTAGCCACAAAGACTAGCCAGCACGTTTATTGCCTGAATTAGATGCAAAAATATCTTGGAATGCTAGAAAAATATATAATAAGATGAAATTTAGTGATAGGGAAAGAAAATTGACTTATGTTTACAGAAAAGAAAGGAAAAAAATCATAACTTTAAAGAAATAGAATCAGGATGATGAAGGGATTCCAGATGAGGACATGCTGAAGGAACTGGGGGCGGGTAAGCTGGAGAAGAGAAGAAGAAGCATGCTAACCATTTTCAAGTTTTTGAGACTATCATATTGAAGACGGATATGACATAAGAACTAGGAGCAGTGGGTGGAAGTTGAAGAGAGGAAATTTTCATTTCCCTATTGTGATGCTTGGCTTTATTCTGTCTCTCAATATTCAGGGACCGCTGTCACATAGTTTAAAATCCAAGTAAGGTGATTGGAAGTGATGCAGAGTCTAAGACAGCCACCAGGTGGCATTCTACTTGAGCTTGTCTTTCCAGGACCTGCATATCTGTCGATGTTTAATATTCGGATAGGGTGCAACATCCCCAGTGGTCACTTAATGGGTGCACAAAGCCTGAGCAGTTCATTCCAATAGCTAGTAGCCCCTTTCACTTTTACCCTAACTGGATGAAAGTGACTTCCCTGTTCCCTTCCTCCTCCATGCTGTTTTCCAAGTTAATGTCTAAGCAATTTTTATTTGGTCTGCCTCTATTATTTCATTGTATCGGAAACATGTCTTGTGAATGTAGATTAGCAACTATTCTGAATTTATATAATTAGAGTTTTTTCTAAGGGCACCAGAGGGTTAAATGACTTACTGAGGGTCACACAGGTAATTTGTATCAGAGATGGAACATAAATATATCTGACTCCAAGTTTGATTCTCTAGCAACTATTCTGCACTACATCTCAAGAGAATTCTCCAAATGAATATTAATATTAATATTAATTAACATTAAGATAATTATTTTTATTACCTTGTCTCAGCCCTCATTCGTTTGGAATAGTTTACTCCCAAATTTTTCTTCCCTCTGTAATTTCAAAGAATTTTGGCAGGCAGTGTATATATGGCTTAGCACATATAATATTAGTT
The DNA here is from genome assembly GCA_028646575.1 of Pseudocheirus occidentalis. Taxonomy (NCBI): domain Eukaryota; kingdom Metazoa; phylum Chordata; class Mammalia; order Diprotodontia; family Pseudocheiridae; genus Pseudocheirus; species Pseudocheirus occidentalis. Next base: position 239,668,500 of record CM053593.1, on the reverse strand, counting down.
ATATTATATAGTTAGACTATTATAATTATTCTTTCAATCACATTTAAATAATAATTAAATTAATTTTAATTCGATTTTAATTAATAATTAAATTAAATTGATTAAATTAATAATTAAATTAATTTTAATTTTAATTAGTGTTTAAATTGATTAAATTACAATTATATCTAAATATAAGTATTAATTATTATATTATATAGCTATATAATATAAAATATTGTTAATATTTTAATATTAGTATAATTAAAGGTAAAAGTAAAACAAATGTATTATTCTACCCCTATTATCTGTAAGCTTCTCTGATATCTGAGCAAGATAATGCTACCTATTTTTTCCTTCCCCTGCTTTTTCTTCTGTTGTGTGGATTTCCTATGTATCTTCTTAGCTAATGGAAGGTGGAGGGAAGGATATAGGCAGCTTTTCTCTAGACGTGAGCAGGAGTTAGCCACTCTGAGTCCTAAATCCTTTTGCACATGTGCAGCGGTGTGTACCTGTAATGTATGATTTCTAGACTTTCCTTTTTTGTACTTCAGTATAGGTTTCTGTCTAAGGTTATAAGCAACTATAATACTTTGTAACTTTTTTGTGTTTCAACCCCCATCTGATTGTGATTCTATAGCTAGGTCCCAATTAGTATAAATATTGACTTTTTAGAAATGGCCTTGTATTCAAATTTGCACTATTTGAAATTATAATTATGCAAAATATGGTCATAGTTTCTAGCCCAATGGAAATATATAGAGCAAATTCAAATAATGAGACCACTTTGGGGGAGTTTATTGTTTGTGTTAATTGGGACCTAGCTATAATTCCTTTCCCAGTTTTGCATGACTTAAAAGGATTGCTTATTCATATAAAGATTGAATAGTTTTTACTCATACAGAATTAAAATGAACAAAAGATGGAACTAGAAGACCAAAACTTTAGGACCACTCTTAGGCAACCTGAAATCTCAACACTTAGACTACTACAGTCAAAATGAAATTACTAATGTCAACTTTAATATTCACAGATAACAGGCCGAATGAGCTCTGAAATCTTAACACTCTAAACCAAATCATATCGAAGCCCTCATGTATTTGAGTGTCAGATCTCATCTTTGTCTCAGTCTACTGCATTTGCTTTCCATTCTCTGGATGAAATATATTTAAATTCTTGCATGGGCTCTCCATTGATATTCTTTGTTGTTGTTGAGTTATTTTTCAGTCTTGTCTGATTCTTAATGGCCCCCTTTGGGGTTTTCTTGGCAAAGAAACTGGAGTGGTTTGCCATTTCCTTCTCCAGCTCATTTTACTGTTGAGGAAACTGAGGCAAGCAGGATTAAGTGACTTGGCCAGGATCACACAGTAAGTGCCTGAGGTCATATCTGAACTCAGATCTTGCTGACTCCAAGTCCAGTGTTCTATTACTATATCCCTGGTACTCTGCTAGGTGCTGGGGAGAGAGAGAAAGAAAGAAAGAAAGAAAGAAAGAAAGAAAGAAAGAAAGAAAGAAAGAAAGAAAGAAAGAAAGAAAGAAAGAAAGAAAGAAAGAAAGAAAGAAAGAAAGAAAGAAAGAAAGAGGAAGGGAGGTAAGAAGGAAGGAAGGAAGGAAAGAAGGAAGGAAGGAAGGAAGGAAGATTCCTAATCCTAACACTTTTGCATTTTATTGGGGGGTGGGGGCAGCTAAAAAATTCCTGCTGTATAGCAAAGTCATCAAGATCAATCTCTGTCCTAGATTCTCCTCTGACACATTTCTCACATGTACTTCCTGAATCTTTTTTTCGCTTTTTGGAGGGCAGTTGGGGTTAAGTGACTTGCCCAAGGTCACATGGCTAGGGGTGTGTGTGTGTGTGTGTGTGTGTGTGTGTGTGAGTGAAGTGTCTGAGGTCGGATTTGAACTCAGGTCCTCCTGGCTCCAGGGCCGGTGCTCTATTCACTGAGCCACCTAGACGCTCCCCTGGATCTTCTAATATTTGTAAAGCATGAGAATTCTCTTTTCAAAGGACCTCCTCATCATGCAACCTCAGGAAACTACTTTTATGTTAATTTTCCCAACAATTAATCTCAACACTGTGTTTTTCTCTGGTGCCTAGAAAGAGAAAAGAAAATGCAGAGGGAAAAGACAACCTAAAAAAAAATGACCAAACATAAGCAGAACTCCTACTCTATTTTTACTGTATTGTGAGAAGGAGATACTGAACATAAAATTTCTCTGAGATCCTCAGAAAGGATATTCAGAGTAAGCATGCTTTAAGAAACAGACTATTGGTAAGGCAACCTAGATTTGAATCCCATTTCAGAGACTTTCTAGAAGCATGACTATAGACAAGTAATTTAACTTCTCAGAACTTCAACTTCCTCCTTTTTCTCCTCCTTTTCCTTCTCCTTCTTCTCTTTCTCCTCCTCTTCCATATGTATATTTTATTCTTCTTCCTTCTTATTCTATAATAGTCCACTACCTAACTCAGGGTTATTGAGAGAATGAGACTTTACAGACTCCAAAGTGCTATATTAACATGAGCAATTATGCAAAACAAGTAATACCACCATTTGATATTTGAGGAAACCAAGGTTCAGAGGCATTAAGTGATTTACTCTGCATCACAGAGCTGATAAGTGGAAGAACTAGAACCAGAATCCCCTTCTTCTAGATTCGAATCCAGTATTTTTGCTTAATATCAGGCTGTTGCTTTATGCATTCTAAACACTGCATCCCCAAAATGACCCTCATTAGTACCATCAAAATAACATTCTTTTCTAAGGCATATTTAATTTTTAAGCCTTTAAAATATGGTTTCAATTGGTATTCAGAATAATCCTTTGACAAAGGTAGAACCCGTAAGTTTGTCCTCATTTTATAGCTGAGGCTCTGATAAGGGAGATTTCACCTTATCTTACCCAGAACCAGAACACCATGCTACTTCACAGACATTTTCAAACCATGATCTATATTCCTTACTGACCCTTCTTTCCCTCCTTATGCTCCTTCTTATATATGGTTTTCCCCTACTAAAATGTCAGTTCTTGGAGATAAGGCACTGTCTTCCTTATTTGTAATTTTATCCCTAGTTCTTGAAGACCTGGGAAAGACCTTAGCTTTAAATGGCCAAGGTCTCCCATTGTATCCTGGGCCATCACCAGTTGTCTTGATGTACATCTTGCCACTTGACTGAGATGTCTGTGGAAGAGAGAGTTGGGCTGAGGATCTTGTGCAGCCCTGCCTCACTTAAATCCAATTCACTTGAAAGTCATTGGTGATGTCATAAGTCCTCTCTGAGCAACAATCCCTATTTCTTAGAGCCTTGCACATAGAAGCTAAGCAGATAATTTTTTTTCCATATTTATTCACTTCAGGTCACATTAATAAGTAAATTAGGTGACAGAAATGGGTTAGATTTCAAGTCCCTGAACTCCTAATTCAGTATTCTTAACATATTTCAATACTTGTAAAATTTCATTATTTCCTCTACCTGGGTATTCCTTCTATTGGTAAAGATCACATACCTTCCATGCTATAGTAGACAGATGAACATTATCTTCATGCGCATCTGAGGCAAAAAAAAAAAAATGACCAACTGATGACCAAGCTTCTGATGACAAGCCTCCTTGATTTTAATCTTAGGGCTGACTCCATCATTAGTCACATACTTAAATACTCTCCAGGTTGATGGGACCTGCCAGAGCTTGTATCCATTTATCTTTGACTTTGAGAATCCAGGGTCACCACCTCCATGACATGATGAAGCATTGATGGAAAACTTTACAAATAAAATCTGGTAAACATTTATTAAATGCCTACTGTAGGATCATGGATCTGAGCTGGAAGGGACTTTACAGTTCATTGAGTTCTGCCTTCTCATTTTATAGATGAGGAAACTAAGCCCAGAGAGATTAAGCAACTTACTAGAAGTCACACAGCAGGTCTGAGACAGGATTTTCATCCAAGTTCTCCTAACTCTGAGTGCTATCTTCTTTTTGCTACACTATACTGCCTCTGTACCTAAAGAGGAACAGGAAAGGGTTATGTGTAATCTGAGACAGAAGGCCACCCAGAATGATCAGGGAGGGCTTCTTGGATGAGGTAGTATTAGAGTGGGGCTTTAAAGTATGGGTTAACATTCAACAGGCCTTTCTTGGAGAGTTTCCATACTACTTCATCATCGTCATCATTATCACCATGTTTAATTACTTTTATAATGGGTTAATTATTTCATCTTGATCCTGGTTAAATGGCATTACAGGTGCTCATGACCTATTAAACTGTAACTGGTCCTACCCTATGAATAAAATGAATAACCCCAAAGTTTAACTTGAGCATTTAAGCATTTATTTCCCTGTAATTTTAGGGAATGAGCACATCTCATTTCACCATGGGAGGTTAGCCTAAGCTGCCAGAGCTAGTGCAGCATTTAGCATTTTTTCATCAAAGGTCGAGGGAGGGCTTTAAGCTGCCCTTTTAAAACTGTGCCCTGGGAAATCAGTTCAGTCTGGGTTAAACCCTTTTTGTGAGGTATGTGGTCATAATTAGATCTTCTTATAGGAGCTGGCAGGATACAGACCCAGGATCTTTTTTTCCCTATTGATACAAAATTATCTCCCGTTTTTTCTCCCTTATCCCAGCACCCCCAGCAAGGAATGTTATTTGGCTGGTTTCTCAGTGTTCTGTGATAATACATTCCTCTCTGTTGCAATCATCCTGGCATCCAGCAACTCCTGGCTGCTCCTCTGGTGATGTAATTCTATGACCCGAATCACCTGCAAAGCCAATCTGAAAAGAATAAGGAGAGGGGCCCTCTCTAAGTAGGAGTGGGCCCTGAGCTTCCAAGGTTCCAATTCTTTATGTTCTTCTTTTGTTAGGAAGCCCTCTCCCCCTTCTTCCTAAAAGTCCCTTTCCTCCAGAAAGCAGGGCCAGAACTTTTCTCAGGAAGCATGTTCCTTTGTTTCTTTGGTCTCTGGGCAGGCACAAAGGAAGGAAGAGTGAGAGGTAGGATTCAAGATAAGCTGGTACCATTTGTACTTTATAGTAGTCTACGTCTTCCCAAGGGGAAAGCTTTTCACTTGGACTCAGACTTCAAGTATTTGCAAAATTAGCAAATATTGAAGCCCAGCACACTTATAGGCAGAGCTGACTGTCCTTACCCCAAGACTACTACTGTTTTAGACATATTTAATGTATGCAAGGAAATAATCCACTCAGAACTACCTGGATAATTTATCTCTTTAACTTGTGATATGCTGTAAGCTTTCCCAATTGTGTAAGGTTAAAAGGCAACTAGGTAATGCCTGGAGTCAGAAAGATCTGAGTTCAGATCCAGCCTTAGATACTTACTAGCTTTGTGACCCTGGGTAAATCACTTAAACTTGTTTGCCTCAGTTTCCTTATCTGTAAAATGAGCTGGAGGAGGAAATGGCAAACCACTCTAGTATCTTTGCCAAGAAAACCCCAAAAGGGGTCATAAAGAATTGGACACAACTGAAAAATGACTGAATAAGAACAACAAAATAAAGGAGACTGAAATAGGAAATATATAAAAACATAAAGCTAGAGCCGGAAGAGGGCATCTGATTCAACCCGGCCATTTTACAAATGAGGAAACTGAGAACCAGAAAGTTTTTAAGGGTTTGCCCAAGGTTCCATAGTAAGTGTCAAAATCAGGATTTGAAATTAGGTCCCATGATACTGCAGAACACTGACTCCCAAAGGCTGGTATTGATGTCCCTGTGACAAAGAGTTCTAATACATACAGTTAAAAGTGATCAGTTGAAGACTTTTGACCCTGTCAGATGAATCCCATGCTTAGGATAATCTGACATCATTTAATCCTCTTTTATTTCTGATTTTTCTGCCACTGGCTGATTTCCATGTTATTCTGTCAAGATAATAAGACACAGAATGCAAAGAATTGGAAATGTGAATGTTCTGAGAATAAAGACTCAGAGGTGCCAGGGCTAATATGAATGTACAGTCCTGGCAATGACCAAAAGCAGAATCTGTTTTCAGATTTTCAGGAATTATTCAATTCATTTGATATATTGATGTAACTTTTTTCATTTATTGGCACATATGAACTCATTGGTACCTGTTTGTTTTGGGAATACAGGATGAAAGAGTGTGTGCTGTAGATGTCAAACTCAAATAGAAACAAGGGTCACTAAATCCTGCATAAGGATTCCTGGTGGCCACATGGTGACTTAGAAAACCACATATTAACATTATCTGTGTCCTATTGCATTTAAATTTATTTTGTTAAATATTTCCCAATTACATTTTAATCTGCTTTCAGCTGTGACCTGGTAGGTGGTGTGTTTGATACCTTTGCTATAGAAGACAGAATGTGAACCTTGAAGTCAGAAAGAACTGAGTTTAAAAACTCCTTCTTATATTTACTATGTGTAAGACCCGGGACAGGTCACTTAACCCTGTTTGCCTCAGTTTCCTCACCTGTAAAATGAGCTGAAGAAGTAAATGGCAAAGTACTCTAGTATATTTGCCAAGAAAACCCCAAAAGGGATTACGAAGAGTTGGATACAGCTGAAACAATTCAACAACAACATATGGGGAAAAGCTGAAGAATTGAAAGATAGAGGAGGGATAATTATTAGGACAAAATGCTAGAGAAGATGGGAGGAGATGGGCTCAAGAATGCAAGAAGAGGAATTGACTTGGAGAAGGAGAAGAATCTCCTCTTCATCAGAAACTGATGGAAAGGAAGAAAGAATGGGGGGGGGAGAGAGAAGAGATATGAGTTTTCAGATGTAGAATAAGAGAAAAGAGGAAATTCATGGAGAATAGCCTGAATTTTCTCAGTAGAATCTATGGGGAGTTCCTCAGAAAGGAGAATAAGGTACTTACTTAAGGAATATACTTAACTTATTTATATTTAAATGCTTTTTCTTTACATTAAGATTATCAGTGCTGGCCATTCTTTTTGGAGACATTTTGGAGAATATTAGCAGCTTGAAAGCCAGAGCTGCTTTTGTTTTATGTCTTTGTATCTAGAAGACCTAGTGGAGGACTTTACACAAGATCATTTGTGTATGATGATGCATGGCAAATGGCACTAAAAAAAATTGCAAAGCATTTATCAAAAAACAGTTCCACACCATTGCTAAAGAGTCATGGAATGGAAAGGAAGAAGTAGCTATGAAAAATCAAGGGGAATTCTATTCAGCAAGTATTCAGTTACTGAACCCCTACTTTGTGCCTAGTACAGTGACAGGTTTACTGTTTGCAAGAACTTTGAGTTTCCTGTATTGGCATTGAAAGAAACCTCCCATTTCTCTTTCAGAGCAGAAGAAAAATGATGGTACAGGAAGGTTCAGTGACTTACCTAGGACCACACAGAAATTTAATAGCAGAATGAGTTTTAGAACTCAAAACCTTATGTTTTCAGACTTCTACTTGGTCATTGAGTGACGTTTACCCCTGGCAGGGTGTCGCAGCCCTTCAAAAGACTAACTTGGCTAGGAAGGAAGAATTACTAGAATAGACTGGGAATTTGAATTCAAGGGGGTACTGACAAAGCTGTTGGACTTGGAAGAATAAAGACCCAGAAGGAATACGTTTTGTTGTTGATTTCCTGTAAGAGCCTCAATGTTAAATTTCAAGGATTTTCCTTCTAAAAGTGGCAATGTTTTCTAAACTAAAGGACTAAAACTGCTAGTCTTAATTATCTCTTAGAGTTGGTTTGACTTACAAAGGAATAAATTTCTTGCCCACTGGGCCCCTTTCTTGGTGGACTTTTCGTATAAATGCTGTCCCTTTGTTCAGGATTCTAGGGATTTGCTTTCTTTCCATACATAGTTAGAGCTTTCAGTCTGTATTTTCACCTGGGCCCTGGTCTAACTGATCATCTCAGGAGAGCCCAAGATTCACATTCTCTGATTTCTATGGAGAAAAATCATTTAGCATTTAGAAACCTTGAATTTCAAAATCACAAAGCTCATGGAATGAAAAGAAAACTATTTTGAAGGGTAAAGCATGGCTTTTGTACATGATTTTGATAGAAAGTGTTTCCCCCGTAGGACAGAGCATAGTAATATATACTATGAAGAGAGAGATAAACTTTTGTGAGAAGTCAAATATGTATTAAGTGTATACGTCCTCTGGAGGAAAAAAGATATCATGCTTTTGTTGAAGTTGTATTTCCGTGTTTCTATAGTGTTCTGTAGCCATAAATGTTAATAATGCTAAAAAAAAAAAGATACATGATACATTTTATATCCTGAAAAAAAAATAAGAAAAACTTAAATGCAGCTTGGATTGACTTTAAGAAAGGCCAAGGGAATAATGAACATTTTTCCCAAACAGCTGCATGAAATAAGCTGCTTTAAAGAAGAATAAATAGGAGCAAAGATAGTTGTTCAAATAAACTTTCAAGTGAAGAAGGTGTTTGAGGTGTGTGTGTGTGTGTGTGTGTGTGTGTGTGTGTGTTGTAAAAAGTGTGGCTGGGGAAGAATGAGGTCTCAACTTTCCCTTACTATTTGTGGCTTAAAACCTTTATCATGTATGAGCATGCCTATATATCTAAAACAGACTTATAATGTACATGTAAGTATTCCCAAACAGGCAAAAGATACCTCCAGTAAATTAAAATGAAGAGGAAAAAGATAGCCAGCTCTTGGAGTATGACTTAGAGTGAGATGTTTTTAGACTTGCAATGAACGTCTTAAACATAATTCGGAAACAATTTGCATTTAGGCTACCTAGAGTAATATTTTTTATAGCACACCCTAAGTAAATTTGCACCCTGCAGACATTCACTACAAGTGTAACAATGGAGACACACACACACACACACACACACACACACACACACGGGCAAGGAAATTGTTTTAAACTATGAAATGCCAGATTTCCTTTCTTCAGTAGTTAGCGGGATTTTAAATGGATAGTAATCAGCAATTGATGCATTCTTCCATCTGTTAATACAAACTCAGAAAAATCTTTTGCTGCTTTTCACAAATGGAAAGTGTTACTGTTACATATGTTCTAGTTGTTTATGTGAGTGAAAAGTAAAAACTAAACTAAACTAAAATAAAATTCTGACAGTCTTCTGACTCTTTTGTCTTCACAATTCCAAACAAGTTGGACTGATTTTTCTCAGCAAGTGGACCAGCTGTTTTGGTATTGTGGAACTGGCCAAAGACTGAAAAATAAGAGGTGAGATTGTCCTGCTGTGAAGAACACTACCAGGGGGTACTGCTCAAGACTAGCAGTCATTTGTCACCTGATTATGGAGCATGTGAATTCTGCCCACGCACAATTCAGCATGCTAACAAAAAGTGAGGGTGTGAAAGGACTGGAAGTGTGCAGTCTCTGAGGCCTCCCTGGTAAATAACTGCATCAGTTCTCTCTTCTGACTTTTTTTTTTAAGAGGAGAAGAGAGCACTTGAATTTGCATTACAAATCCTAGGCTCAAGAGCAGGAGGCTGGAACTTGTGAATGTGGTGTTCTTAGTGTGTTTAGGGACTGCTCTTATCGGCCGCCTTGACTGAGAGTTGTGCTTTGTTCAAGAATGCTGGTGTTTGGAAAGACCTCAATGGGGGTGAAAAGTTTGAACAGAAAAGGCTAATCAAAGGTTGGGTCCCTCATGTTCAAAGCAGAACAATTCAGGCGTTGGATAAAAAAATCTTTTAAAATCATGCTCAGTTTCTGCGTGTACCCTTGTTTTTGCTTTTGTTTTTTAATTGACTCAGAGGTCAAGATTCACCTAGTCTTAACCCATTTCTCTTACATCCAAATGAACTTTTTCTTAAAGTTTCTTTACTTTTTCTGTGATAGAATTAAAGAGGCATTGGATTTAGAGTGGAGTCCCATCCTTCCACTTAACTAATTGTTCGACTCCGGGGAAATCACATGACTTTTCAGAGTCACAGTTTCCTTATCGGCATCATTATGATAATAAGGTTTATTATTACTATTAATAATTATTACTTAATTATTACTATTAATTATAACTATTAATAATTAACAATAATTACTATTATTACTATTATTATATTACCTCTCTTATGGTGTTGTTGAGAAGATAAATTAAATAATATATGTAAAGTATTATCAAAAGTAAGTTGTTATAACTATTATGGTACCTTAGACACTGTGATTGGTTTATAACGGCTAAAATAGAACAAAAGTTTCTCCTAGGGTTTCCGGTAGAAAGTTAGAAAGAAAAGGGTTTGAGGAGGAAGAAGATAATTCTGACCTGTCAAGATTATTTCCTGATACTAGTAGATCAGTGGAAGACCTCACTTCCTAAGGGTGGAAGGATATCACAAGTATATAGGACACATGGAGCTGAGTAATAGATATGAAGCTCTTCCTAAAAAGAAGGAAGCTGGATTTCCTTAAGAAGAGGCAGCTGCTTTCCTAGCAAAGGATGATGATAGAAATTCATAGGTGGTATTTAGTGAGAGATCATCCAATAAAGGCCAGAGTAAGAAGAAAAGAGTTTTTAATTGAGTAGTATTGGGGCTCTTACTTGCTTACCTAAAAATAACAATAGATATTTTATTATGATTTCCTTTTGGGGTATGTATCTAAGACATGAGAGAAAACTCAGCAAAATATCAGAACAGATGAGTACTACCCTCTTCTGGTGAGTCACATAAGTAGAAATATAATTGCCAGAAGGAACCTAGAAAACATTTCCAAAAATTTTGGGGTGTTAGGAAGTTAAGATGAATAGTAATAGCTAGCATTTCTATAGCATTTTAAGGTTGGCAAAGGGACATAAATATTATCTCATTTTAACCTCACAACAGCCCTGCAAGACAAGTACTATTATTAACCCACTTTTAAAGAGAGGAAACTGAAGCAAGTAGAGGTTAAATAACTTACCTAGGGTCACACAATTAGTAAGTGAGGCCCAATTTGAATTCTGGCCTTCCTGACTCCAAGTCCAGAACTCTATGTGCCACTTAGTTGCCATAGGAGTATAAGTGGTGTACTGCTGTGGTGTACCTTTCTCTGCTGTGGTGTACCTAAATCAGAAGAAGCAGAAGAGATAAGCATATTTGGGAACCAAAGCATCATTATTAAGCACCTACTATGTGCCAGGCACTGTGCCAAGCATCAGGTATTAATAGAAGGGCAAAAAATCAGTCTTTGCCTTCAAGGAGCTCACAGTCTAATGTGGGAGACAGAATACAAATAACTATGTTCAAGATATATATGGTATAAATTTAAAATAATCTTAGAGTGAACAGACTAAATTTAAGGAAGACAGGGGAAAAAATCTTACAGACTGTAGGGATGTAGCTAAAATCTGAAGGAAGCAAGGGAAGCCAGGATGCAGAGAGGAAGAGGGAGAGAACTCCAGGCCTGGGGGACAGATGGAAAATGTATGGAGTTATGAACTGTACCATCTTGTTGGAGGAGCAGCATAGAGGCCAGTGTCTCTAAATTATAGAGTACATAGAGGAGAATAAGGTATAAAAAGACTAGAAAGGTAGGAAGGGACAAAGTTATTAAGAACTTTCATCAAAGCCAGAGGCTTTTATGTTTGATTCTGAAAATAATAGGTTGCCACTGGAGCTGATTGAATAGGAGGGTGACATGGTCAGATCTGTACTTTGGGCAGATTAATTTGACAACTGACTAGAGGATAGACTAGATTAGATAGAAATGTAAGGCAGGGAGACCAACCAAGAAAGCTATTGCAATAGTCCAGATGAGGTGATGATGACCTATACCAGGGTGGTGGGAAGAAAGTATCTGAGAATTAGACATGGGAATAACAGGCTCCTCGCCAGGGATGGAGTGTATCTAATAAAGGCTTATAAGGATATAGTTACCTGGTGTCTAGCAAGTGAAAAGAAAGAAGAAGAAAAAACCCCACCTACAAATATCCATGAGTCAGTCACTATGGAGAGTGGTCATACTACAGAATGGTCATTCAGTCATATCATTTTCAAGAAGAGATCCAAATCAAGAATTCCCTGACCCCTTCAGTTTGCTTCTTTTTTTCATGACAGGAAGAACTACTATGGATATTTTTGTACAGTTGGGTTCTTTTCCTCTTTTCCTAATAATTTTTGGGTATAGATCTAATAGTGGTATAGATGGTTTAATGGATGCACACATTTAAATAACTTTGTGAGCATAGTTCCAACTTGCTTTCCAGAATGACTAGACCAGTTCACAGTTCCAGCAATAGCACATGAATGTACCTGTTTTCACATGGTCCCTCCAGCATTTGTCATTTTCCATTTTTGTCAATTTTGCCAATCTGATGGGTGTGATGTAGGAAATTAGAGTTGTTTTCAAATTATATTTCCCTAATTGTTAGTGGCAGCTAGGTGGCACAGTGGATAGAGTGTCCAGTCTGGAGTCAGGAGGATTCATCTACCTGAATTCAAATCTGCTCTCAGACATTTACTATTGCATGACCCTAGGCAAATCCCTTAGACCTGTTTGCCTTGGTTTCCCCATTGATCAAATGACCAGGAGAAGGAAATGGCAAAACCACTGCAGTCTCTTTGCCAAGAAAAACCTAAATGAGGTCATGAAGAGCTGAAATGACTGAAAACCAACTATAGTCGGTCATTATTTCTTTCACACAGCTATTGATAACTTGGTTTCTTCTGAAAATTGCTTTTTTACAAATTTTGACCATTTGTCATTGAGAGAATAGTTCTTATTTTTATAAGTTTGAAGCAGTCCCATATATAATTTAGAAATAAGACATTTACCAGAGAAAGGTGAAAGAGATTTTTCTCATTTACTTGCTTCTCTTCTAATTTTAGCTACATTGAGTTTTTATATATGTGCAAAGCTTTTTAATTTTATGTAATCAAAGTAGTCCATTTTACCTTCTGTTATCTCTTGTTTATCATAAACTCTTATCCTATCTGTATATCTGACAGTAATTGCTTCCTCATTCCTCTAGTTTATAATTTTGCCCTGAAAGTCTAAGTCCTGTACTCATTTGGAGATTATCTTGGTATTGGTCTATGCCTAGTTTCTGATAGAATGTTTTCCAGTTTTCCCAATAACTTTTGTCAAATAGAGAGTTCTTACCCAATAGATGGAATCTTTGGGTTTATCAAACACTGGACTGTTTTACTGTGTATACTATACTGTATACTATATATCAGTACATCTTTTTTATATATAATGCTATCCCACTCCAATCTCTTTTAATCTGTCCTGTTTCTTTTAAATAAGGTATACCTTTCCTGACCCACATTTCAGTCATGTATATGACCTCACCAAATCTCTGTGTTATTTAAGAGGTCCAATCTGCCTCCTTGTATTAAATTCTCTAGTTTATTGTCTACACATTATCCTGTGTATAGAGATTTGAGGCTAAGGTTTACCAATTTACTACTGATTTCTTTCTGGATTTTGTCCCCTCTGAACTTCTGGATATCTCAAATGCTATTCTTCTTCCTCCATTATAGTTATACTCCATGGTAACTTACTTGTGGGACATATACATGTAGGCAAATTTTTCCCTCTCTCTTTCTTTTCAGGTTAAAGTGGTTTTTTAAATTCAATTTGTAAGACGTCAGGGGCATATATTCTTAGTGGTATCCTTCCTCCCTGACCAGGAGTCCACCATTCCTATATTTTAAACCATAGTGCAGAAATTGAAATCCCATTCTTGGATGCCATCTTCTTAACCAGCCTTTCATTTCCCACACCTGTTTTTCTATTATCAAGTCAACAAATAGATATCTTAGCATCACCTTCATCACCAATTACCCCTATTCTGTTTTTCCTCTGATCCTTAGAGGATGTTCTCTCACTTTGTAGTACTCATATATCTACTTTTACATTCTTTGGAGAAGAATCAGCTGCTTCCTTCTACAAGTTTCTAGTTCTCTCTACTTCACAAAGAACCTCAAATTTGTTTTTAGCTCCAAGTATTCAGCCATTCTTTTTCTTCCCTCCTCTGCTATATAACATTCGTCTGCTCTCCAAACTCCTGATGGTTGTCATGATTCCCCTCCTCCCTTTTAAACACTTTTGCTTCTTTCTTTTTTATATTAAAGCCCTACTCACTTCTTAAGGAACTCTTCAGTGTCTCTTATAAAATATACTGTAGGAAAACATTTCTTTTCTAGGAAGGAGAAAAGACTTCAAGGGAAAAGGACCCACATGTACAAAAATATTTATAGCAGCTCTTTTTTGTGGTGGCAAAAAATTGGAAATTGAGGGAATGCCCATCAATTGGGGGATGATTGAACAAGTTGTGGATGTAATAGAATACTATTGTGCTATAGGAAATGATGAGCAGTGGATTTCAGAAAAACCTGGAAAAACTTACATGAACTGATGCTGATTGAAGTGAGCAGAACCAGGGAACATTGCACACAGTAACAGCAACACATTGTGTCATGACCACCTTAGATAGACTTAGCTCTTCTCAGTGACACGGTGATCTAAGGCAGTTCCAAAAGACTCATGACTGAAAATGCTATCTACATTCAGAGAAAGTGGAGTCTGATTGCAGATGGAAACGTACTATTTTCTCTCTCTTTTTTTCTTTCTCATAGTTTTTCCCTTTTGTTCTGTTTCTTTTTTCACAACATGACCAACATAGAAATATGTTTAATATGATTGCACATGTATAGCCTATATCAGATTGCTTGCCATCTTGGGTAGAGGGGAGGGGAAGGAAGGAAGAAGAAAAAAATTTGGAACTCAACATCTTATAAAAATGAATGTTGAAAACTTTACATGTAACTGGAAAAAAAATTACTATTAAGTGGAAAAAGAAAAGAAGAGGTTTCACTTTAAGCATAGGTAGCAACCATTTGGCTGTGAGTTCCTTAAGAACAGGGACTGTTTTTTGTTTGGTTTAGTTTGGTGTTTTTTGTGGGATGGTTTGCTTTCATTTGTATCCCCAACATTTAGCACAGTACCTGGCACATAGTAGTGCTTACTAAATGCTGGTTGACTTGACAAACATTGCATGATCAGTACAAATCTCTTCAAAATTCTATTTACAGGGGTCGCTGGGTGGCGCAGTGAATAGAGCACCAGCCCTGGAGTCAGGAGTACCTGAGTTCAAATATGACCTCAGACACTTAACACAAAACTAGCCATGTGACCTTGGGCAAGTCACTTAACCCCAACTGCCCTATCTTCCACCCTCAAAAAAAAAAATTCTACTTACTCTCCATACCTACCGAAAGTGAATTCCTCAGGCCTTGTCTTTCAGACCTCTTGGGGTAATCCCAACTTCTTTGCCTTTTTAGCTGTTTTTTAACAACTTGACAGCCACAAACAATTTCTTTTCCTCCTTCTCATTCCAACTTAGTTTACATTTTCTTGCTTATTTTGTCTTGCCAAATACTTTATCCTCCTTACTGAGTTCTTCTTCTTTAGGCCTTTCTTTTAAATCTTCCTTTCTAATGAGTTCTCCTTTAAGTAGAGAATTTCTTTTCTTAACTTGGGTCAGCTCCCTCCATCTCTTCCTCAGGTTCTTTCTGCCATTCCTACTGGGCCTAAAGGCCTCACTTTCCCTGCAAATTTGTACCTCTGATAGATTCTCCTCTATGCCACCATTCCTGTCCCCCACCTCCAACCTCAATTATTTTACACCCAGTTGAAAATATCTTCATTTTAACTCTACACAGTCAACATTCAAAAAAATCTTGATAGAGTAGAAAATTGGCCCGAGATGGAGAAAGCATAATTGGCTAACTGTTTTCTGACAAAGATCCATGGGTTTTCATGGTTTTAGTCAGTTCAGTATGAGTCAATAGTGTGAAATGGGAGCCAAATAGCTGATGAGAACTTAGGTTCAAGAGAAGCATCCTGTCCAGGAGGAGGGTGATGCTAGTCCCACTGTGATCTATTTGCCTGTGATCTATCATTAATCATCATGCTATTCTGAAAAGACAGCATGGTACAATGGAAAAAACATTGGATGTGTCATCAGAAAGCCTGAGTAAGAGTCCTAGCTCTGCCACTAGTCAATAAAACTGTCCAAACCTTGATCCTGAGATGGTGATAATTATATTGCCACCCATGTAGTGTGATAAAAGTGCTCTATAAATGCGAAAAAGCCTTAGAGAGGTAGTAGAAATAGAAATGGACTTGGACTTGGGAGAGACATGGGTTTGAATCCCATCTCTGATGCTCGCTATTTGTGTAATGATGGGCAAGTCAGTCTACTACTCTGAAGCTCTTTTTCCTCGTTTGTAAAATGGGGATAATAATCTCTAAAGTATCAACCTTATAGAGTTATTGTCAGAATCAAATGAGGTAATGGACGTAAATCACTCTAGAAATATCATTTGTTATTGTGGTTATTGTTATTACTTGTTAATGCACACTAACCTGAATCTTCTCTTCTAATCAGGGGAATCTTCTTGTTATGCCTGATTTCACCCTGCCCCCACCCTGCACCCCTTCCTCCTCCTCTTTTCTTACTCATGCAGTTGTTAGGCTTGCCAAGGCTCCTGGATTTCCCTGGAGCCATTCAAGATTGCCAATAGTTTGTTGGCTCCCAACATCTGTTCTTCTTCTTCCTGGAGTCAAGGCTGTGTTGTAGTCATTGTACTACCTTGTAGCTGCCCACCTTTCCCAGTGTCCTGAGAGAATTCCTGTCTCTCTTCGCCATGAAGTCTTTCTCCCTACAAGCACTCACAGAGGAATCCCCCCCCCCCCATAAAAGCAACAATGAAATCCCAGATTGGGCGTATGCTAAATTGGCAAATGAAAGTGTTGGCCACACTTAGAGTAACCTCCCCCTCTGCATCTGCCAGACTGCTTCTTTCCCATAGCCTTCCAGGGCTCAGATGAACTTATCAGTTTTATTTCCCTAATGAAGTGACAGTGAATATAAATGATGAGGCTAAGTTTTGAGAAAAAGGTTGGGCCTGGGAATCCCCAGTCACAGCAACCAACAAGGCGCAGGTGCTGAAATGATGATAGCATTTTGGTTTGTAATGCACACCTTTGTGGCATGTACATTGCACTTGAAAGGCAAGTACTAGAGATGTGCTAGAGATGTAGTCAGGCAAGTCAGGTAAAAAACCTGGTTCTGATATTCTCTGAGTCTAAATTTTCATTAGGGTGTCCCTAAAGTCTGGATACATAGGAAGTGTCATTAACTATGCATATTTTGAAAAAACAAAATGATTGAAATTTTCAACAGCATTTTATTTAATTAGCATAAATGAGGTTTCATAGAAAGGCATAGGAGACACATAGGAAACATCATTAATTAATTTAATTAATTAAATAAAATTAATCCCATTAATAAGGAAAATAGTCCCCATTAGCTAATGAAAGCTTTTATTCCATATGAAATTGTCATGGTTAAGATTTATGCTAATTAAATAAAATATTGTTGAAAATTTCATTAATTTCATTTCTTGAAAATATACATAGTTGATGAGATTTCCTATGTGTCCAAACTTTAGGGGCACCATGTATATGTAAAATACACATATTACTACCACCACTACCCACCTCACAGGACTATTACAAGGAAAACACTCAGAAATATAATTTGTTGTTATTTAAATACCTTTCATCAATCCCAACTCTGTTATCAATTTACTTTGGGATCTTGGGCAAGTCACTGTGGCTTTTCAAGTCTCAGTTTTCTCATCTGGAAAATGGGAGTATTAATGCATAATCTTCCATCCTTGGATACTTCTGTGGATCTGTGATCTCATCCACATGCATACTTCTTCTAGTGAAGTATATCACAACCCTTTTATACTTCCTCATCTTGTGTGACTTGTTCACATCTTGCAAATCTTCCACCACACTGGGATACATGAAATGTACTAGACTTCCTTGTCCTAGAGGGCCACTCTCACTGACTGGTCCACATCCTTTTCCAATGAATCATTTCTTTGATAATATCTTCATGACAATTTTTCCTGTAGCATTTTTCATTGGCAGTCTGCTACAGCCCACACATATATGCCATATTTCTACACATTGCCCTTTAGCTGATGTTCACCTTTAGTCCTATGGTATCCTATACTTTATAGGCATATAGCATCCATGGAAAGACATTGGTATTTCAAAGATGGACCTTTGCTTTGGTTCATAGTACTAGGTCATTAGAAGCACAGCACAGATCCCTGAAGGCAAATCAGTCATCTCACTACTTCCTTTTATTTAATTAAGGTTACAATTCACTCTTCATCTACAGTATATGTTTAATATATATGTACTTATTAACCAGCTCTAAGGGCTGTCCATCCAACTACATATCATAGATAATAGATATTCTTTATTCACTTGATTTTTCCTGTTTCGTTCATTAGGATACACTCTTTTAAGTGACTATGCATTTCATGTAAGAAACTTTGAAGTATTCTAGGGCATGATACAATCAACACATTATCAGGAGAAGCTTACTATATATGGTGAATCTACCTTTGATTTGGACTCCATGCTAGATATTCTTCATGGCAGTGTCAAGTACCTTTTCAAGCATATATCATCCTTCCTTCCACATTTTATGCCTCATTTGATATTTATAATCAAGAGTTCAGTAAGCAAAGTTATCTCCAATGTTTTATTTTTTAAAATAAATTTTGAGTTATTTTAACAAATGCATGGAAAATCTCTTCTTAGAAAAGAATCTTTAAGACTCCATTGATATGTTGAATCAAAATATTTTTAATATTCAAGAAAATATACAATATAAGAGGGAAGTGGGAAACTGAGAAAGAATTTTTACAACCAGTGTCTCTGATAAAGGCCTCATTTCTAAAATATGCAGGGAATTAAGTAAAATCTATAGGAATACAAGTCATTCCCCAATTGATAAATAGTCAAAGGATATGAACAGGCAATTTTCAGAAGCAGAAATTAAAGATATCTATAAGCATATGAAAAAATGCTCTAAATCACTATTGATTCAAGATATGCAAAACAACTTTGATGTACCACATCTCAACAGTCAGATTGACTAAGATGACAAAACAGGAAAATGACAAATGCTGAAGAGGATGTGTAAAAATTGGAATACTAATGCATTGTTGGTGGAGCTGTGAACTGATTCAACCACTGTGGAGAGCAATCTGGAATTATGCCC
>CM053593.1:239626006-239649000 GCA_028646575.1 Pseudocheirus occidentalis | reverse complement strand
GTCAAAGGATATGAACAGGCAATTTTCAGAAGCAGAAATTAAAGATATCTATAAGCATATGAAAAAATGCTCTAAATCACTATTGATTCAAGATATGCAAAACAACTTTGATGTACCACATCTCAACAGTCAGATTGACTAAGATGACAAAACAGGAAAATGACAAATGCTGAAGAGGATGTGGAAAAATTGGAATACTAATGCATTGTTGGTGGAGCTGTGAACTGATTCAACCACTGTGGAGAGCAATCTGGAATTATGCCCAAAGGGCTATAAATAATTGTATACCCTTTGACCCAATAATAACACTTCTGGGGTTGTATCCCAAAGAGATCATATAAGTGGGAGAAAGATCCATATGCACAAAAATATTTATTACAGCTCTCTTTGTGGTGGCCAAAAACTGGAAATTAAGGGGATGCCCATCAATAGGGGAATGGCTAAACAAGTTGTGGTATATGAATGTAATGGAATACTATTGTGCTATAAGAAATGAAGAGGAGATGGACTTCATATTTACCTGGAGAGGCTTATACAAACTAAGTGATGCTAAGTGAGAAGAGCAGAACCAGGAAAAAATTGTACACAATCACAGACAGCTTTGATAAACTGGACTCTGCTCAGCAACGCACAGTTATAAGACAACTCTACAAGTCTCAGGATGGAAGATGTCTACATTCAGAGAAAGATTTAGAAAGAACAGAGTTTAAATGGATACTGAAGCAATCTACATACTATTGTTCTTTTCCATGTTTGGTTTTGTTTCTTCTTTCCCATTGTTCACTCTATTGGTTACAGCCCTTCTATACAACCAGATTAATATCCAACGTGAAAGTATTTGCAGATCTTATACTTGATTGTACCTATTTGCTGCCATGGTGGTGGAGGGAGAGAGGGGAGAAAATTTGAAATTCAAGAGATTGTGGAACTGAATCTTGTAAGCTAAAAATAAAGAAACAAATCAATTAATTAAAAAAAGGAAAAAAAAACCCAATACAATAGGATCCCATATTTCCTGTGTCTTTTAGTCAATTTAATGATCACATATACATGGTGTGTTGACCAATATAATTTGTGAAATCCTGTCCACTCCTTTCTCATACTTTCATCAATGATTTCCTTGATATATGGCCTAGTCTAGTGGTATGGGCAGCTAGGTAACAGTGGCTAGAATGCTGGTCCTGGAGTCAGGAGGACCTGAGTTCAAATCTGCTCCCAGACACTTACTAGCTATGTGAACCTGGGCAAGTCACTTATCCTTGTTTGCCCTGGTTCTTCATCTGTAAAATGAACTGGAGAAAGCTGGAAAAAAACCCATGCTAGCGTCTTTGCCAAGAAAACCTCAAATGGGGTCATAGAGAGTTAGACACAACTGAAACAAGTCAGTAACAATAGTCTAGTGGCTCTTCCCATCTTTATTATCTTCACTGCCATTTCTATTTCTTCATTAAGCATACCAGGGACTGTGATGTTTAAATGGAGCAGTTCCACTGTCATTTTATGCAAGGAATATTTTTATCATAATTTTGAACAGATTATGTTCATATTTCATCAATTTCTTTTCCTCTTTCCAAGGATTTCTTGCCAATGTTCCAGTAAGCTTGTTTTCCCCTCTACCACTTCTCACAATTTTTTGAGACAATGCAACTCCTAATCTTACGCTATCTGTCTTAAGGTTCCACAAGCAATTTTATATACTAAGTTGGTGTTGCTTTTCAAAGCCATATTTTTCTCCCTGGCAAGGGAAATCAAGTGTTTATTTCCAGATAGTTTTTTTTTTAGCTCTTTTGATCTCCTACTTTGTGGTAATTGATTTATATCAATTGAAGTTCCATTTGGGGCATCAAAAGCTTGTCTAAAGTAATCAGGTTGGAGATGTTTATATTGTACACTATATCTTCTTTTTATTCTTAATTAATCAAGCACACAAACATTTATTAAGTACCTATTATGTGCCTGACACTATGCTAGGCATTGAAGAGTAAAAGACAGCAGCAATAGAATCCCTGCCCTCAAGAAATTTATAATCTAGTAGAAGAGACAATGTCTCCATACATTGGTACATACAATACACATATAAATCTTAGTAATCAAGATAACTTTGGAGGTTATGGAATTAGCAGCTGGGGACACCAGGAAAGGTCTCATGCAAAAGGAAATGCTTGACTTAAGTCTTGGAGGAAATAAGGGATTCTAAGAAACAAAGGTGAAGAAGGGGGTGCATTCCAGGCATGGGGGACAACCAGTTTGAAGATGGGAAAGGGAATGCTAGGTGTACATAATAGTAAATAGGCTAGTATGACTGGACTATAGAATTTATAGGAAAATAAGGCATAAGAAGTTAAGATGGAGTCAGACTGTGAAGAACTTTTAAATGCCAGAGGATTTTATATTGAATCCTAAAGGTAATAGGAAACCAATAGAGTTTATTGAGTTAGGGTTTGAAGTAAGGGCATGACATGGTCAAAACTTGTGCATTAAGAAAATCATTTTGGCTACTATATGGAGAATGGAAGGATTTAAGGCAGAGAGAACAAGTAGAAGGTTATTGCAATAGTCCAGGAAACCCAACCTTGCATAAGATAGAGAGATGTATGTGTATGTATGTATGTATGTATGCATACAATGTAATGTTAATGGGAGATAAGATCTTCCTTGCCCATTAATAGGCCTCACATGGAGCCCATTAAGGGAAGCTTACTTAGTGGAAGCTTGCTTGTAGGAAGACTTTCACACCTTTTGCTAAGTTCTAATTAGTCACTGACTCACTAGGGTTGTGATGCCTTCTGGTTGTAAGAAGTGAATATATACTCTGAGTTGGTATTTTGCTTTGGGGACTTGCTTATGAGAAGGATCTTGTGATTCTCTGCTAGAGATTCTGAGTGGCCATATGTTCCAGAGTTCCCTGACTACTCAGATGTAAAAACTCTCTCCATTCAGGGATGTATGGAAAGTGTATAGTTGATTCAGGCAGTCAGAGCCCTGTCAGTTGGTCTTTATTTCTCTGCTTGTATTTTCTCTGAAGTTCAGAGTGACAACTTCCCCTGAACTAGTGAATGTAATTAAAAAAGATTGTTGACTCCTTAAACAGATATCTTGCCTGATAAAGCAGATCTAAGAATCTGTGTTACGAACCATCCTGGGTATGCCAGTGTGGTTCCTGATACACACACACACACACACACACACACACACACACACACGTGTGTGTGTATACCTATGAAGATTGTCAGAAGCTACTCGATGGTTAGGAGACCATTTCATTTCTTTATTCTTTTCTAACTATTACAGAGGAGCACTGTGAATAGTAAATAGTGAAATAACTGGTCTCAAAGCCAGAAAGACAAAGGTTCAAGTCTTGCCTTTACTACATATTAAGGGTGTGAGTCTTGGCAAATTACCATATTCCACTGCATAATCATAACAGATTTTATGCCAATTTTTTTTAAAGTAGGGTGTAACCATTATGTGGAACTTTTTTTTTAAGCGCTGGTATTACTTTAAAATCATATATTACTAAACTGTCTTTGGTGCAAGATTAGGATGCATGGAACACTAGTGAATGTATGTTAAAACTGAGAGGATGGAAGTCTTACCATATCATATGACGTATCATGGCAGCACCTGTTGGGCTTACTCTCCTTGCACCTAGAGCTCTTCATTGGATTGAGTGACAATACCATTAGTACTGTAGAATTGCAAGTCTGCTTTTGGAAATATACTGACACTGCCTTGCACTGAGATTTCTAGGCTCATGGCTCACAGTGTTCAAGAGATAATTGCATATCCATATGAAAAGGAGTTCCTTTCGTGTATGAAATCACAGGTCTGCGGGGAAAACAAAACAAAGCAAACTTGCTATAGTTTTATCATGTCTATCAAAATTTGACTTGAAATGTATATTCTGTTAAATACTTATAATTTTGACAGGTGACTTGTTTCCAAGAGGCAGTATACTCTACTGGACAAAGTGTCAGCCTGGGAGTCAGCAAGGCCTGGGTTCAAGTCTTCTCTCAGCTACACACTGGCTATATGACCATGAGCAATTCATAACATCTCAGTGCTCCAGAGAGATCTTTTAATGATATAAATTGGAGACAGGCAGCAAATCTACCATGGGGGAATGCTTCCTAAAAGAATATTAGATATTTCTTGCCATACATACAAACATACACACACAGATTAGCTCAATTTATATTTAGTTCATAGAGAAGAAAAAGATGTATTCAGTATTAAAATATGAATTCTTGTTCTCATTTATATGAAACTAAGTTCAACTTGATATAATTTATTAATATATCTACAACTTTATCTTAAGCTTCAAAAAGAATGTGCCATTATATATAATTCAAGAGAATTAAAATAAAAAACACCAAAATTACTCCATATGCATCCTGTACTACCTTGCTGGTTTTTGTTTAATAATTCGGTTTGCAAATTCTGCAGAAAACTGACATTCAAAACAAGGAACATAGAGAAGTTTTCCTCCTTGTAAAGTTGTGGATTAGAACTCTAAGACCTTTCAAGTCCCTTCCAGCTAAATCTAAATCTATGATCCTAGGATAAAAAGTATCTCTAATTTTTTTTTCCTTAGTTTTCTCTCCATGGTATGAAACTTTAACATTTATGTAGTTCCTTTCACTGGAGAACTTCAAAGTGCTTTACAAACATTTAATTATATCAACAAAACCATCACAATTGTTATCTTTCCTGTGGCTCACTTAACCAAAGTTAACCTCCAGTTTAGGTAACCTAAATGGAATTTCTTAATGCTAAACTGAATGTGTATTCTGTCCTGCTGCCTCAGAAGGAAACCCTTTTAAGTTGCTTTACAACTTTTTTTTTTTTTACTGAATTATTAACCCAGGGGGGAAAAAAAGGTCTGGAAAGAAGAAGAGACTTGGGAAATGGATGAGAATATATAAAATTCAATAGCCATTAGTCACATGTATAGAGGTGGGTATGGAAATGTAGGACATCTTTGCCAATTCAAACAATTTCTTAGAAAGAATGATATCTAAAACCAAAGGATCCCTGTATTCAACTAGCCATTAGCACCAAGGCATGTTGCAGTTTAGATTTGCTTGATACTAAACCTCTCTTTGGGCGACTTTTAAAGTCCTTGGATGAATGTTGGCCAGAGCACTTCTTGTTATTTAAATGCAAGTATGTGCTCCATAGAAATAGCTAGAGTTCAGTCAATTAAAAAAAAGTCGGGGAGGAGAGAAGCTGACATTTATGCATTTCTTTCCTTTATCTCCCAGACCCCACCTCCTCTGCCAACCCCAACCCTCCTTCCAATATGCATTTTCTTAAGAGCTGAGCTGTTTCAGGGAACTTGCTTGCCGCTGGTCCGGGAGGGCTGAGCTCCTCCCCTTCTCACTGTCCGGGAGGAAATCTGCACAATAAAGAGCCATATTAGGGAAACATGACGTCATCACCGAGTGGTCCTCGGCTGTTTTGCACAACATTCACCTTTCATTGTTCTGATGACATGCTTGGAATGTGATGCTTAATTCCCTGGGGAGCAGGGGATTGAGCGGGGGCCCCGCTGCAGTTGAGCAAACTTTTCTGGTCCCTTTGTTGTTTGTTTGTTTGTTGTTGGTGGTGGTTTTAAAGCTGCCATGTTTTCTAATTATAAGGTAAGGAAGTTGCAATCTGTTTTTATTTAAGAAATGTTAGTTACTTAAGGACATGCGCATTTGATTTGCTAATAGGCTTCCTTGGCAGCGAACACCAGCTCTAAGTGTTATTGCAAATCACATCTTGGAAGCTGGGATTGAACATTTGTGGAGCCCTGACTAATCTGACAGGGGCTATAGGGAGGACTCTGTAACCTTTCTCACTTGCAGCTCCTGACTGTGTTCAGCTTGGAGGGAGTGAAAAAACTCCCCAAGCACCAGCATTTCCTGGACTTGCCCTCATTCTAGCTTCTTCCTAGATTGGAACTGGCAAAGGTGCACCTTATTTTGGTATGAAAAATGTTCCTGGTTGTTTTTTTTCCTGTGGAGGGGGAAAATAGCTTCATCATAAAGACATCTTGGGGGAAATTCTCTCTGAATTCAAAAATCTCTGTGTTTTTTCTTGTCCTGAAAAATGTATTTTGAATGCTTTTGGATGCATCCTTCAATGTGTTGCAACTATAGCTTTTCACTGTTCATTCATTCTTTGGTGCACTGAAAAACAAGTTGGGATTATTTAAGAAAAAAAATTTCTTTGGTGATGAGCCTAAATTTTCGTCTTAAATGAGATGGAGACAGCTATTAGAAAAGTCGCAGTACATTAGAATTAGCACCAGTAATAGAAAGTGCTGTTTGCTCAAAGAGTTGGGATGAGGGGTTGGAAACTTCATTCAGAAGAGGCAATGGTGTTAAAGTCTGGTCTAAGGCAACCAATTTGGTAGAAAATGTAACTCTAGTAATTTCTCAAAATGCCAAAACTATTGTCTGAGCTCAGCAGACTGGATCTGACGAAATAAAGATTGCATTTTATTGTAGGTTTGGTTAGGGGTGTGTTGTTAGCATTTGGGGAAAAGCTTCATTTGGCCAAAAGTGAATTTTTCAAACATGATTTCAGATTCACATGACCTATTTCATAGTAAATTGTACATCAGGGGTAGATGGTATGGTTTTCATTTACGTGGTTTTAGCTTTGTGAAATAGGGTTTTGTCCCTGGTTTTGAAAGTGATGAAGAACCTGGTGTCAGGGATGGCATATTCTGTGGGACTCTGTGGATTTCTGTTTGCAGCAAGATAGCACTGATGTCATTCCTTGTGTTTTGATATCATCAGTAACCTGGAAACTAGAAATGAGCAACCTTGGCTTTTGGTTTTGAAACTTGTTCAGGAACTGGCCTGAAGAATTATGCACATGAGTGTTAACCTGGGTTTTAAGTAGCTCAACTAGTATTTATAATATAGAGGAAAAACAAAAATAATTAAATCCTTGCTTTAATATTTCTGTGGATAGATAAATAAACAGATAGACATGCATATATTCCTAAGCCCCTTAACATAAGAGAGCAATACATTGTATATGCAGTTTAATTGCTGTGGGAGGAGTGGGGGAAGGTGAGATTTTTTTTTCTGTGAAAATATAAGCATTAGAACTTATTTTACATATTTTCCTTATTTTCAGAAAATCTGGTTAATTAAAATCTAGAGTCATATAAAAGATAAATTAGGGAACAAAAGCGTACTAACAACAGGACTTGTGATTCTTTTAATAGTAAATTTATTTATGAAAAAAACTTTATATTCAGCTTTTTAGAAGTATCTAAGATAGGATCATAGGTTTAGAATTGGAACCTTAGATGTCATTATCTAGTCCAACTCTCTCATTTTAAGTGAGAAAAATGAGGCTCAGAAAGGTTGTGATTTACCCAAGATCATACAGGTCATAATTGATGGATGGGGTTGTTGAATCCAGGTCTCTTGCTAGAGATTCAGCACTTTTTCCAGAGCAACATGCTTAAAAAAAAAAATGAGGCAAAACTGTATCCATACTGACAAATATTTTGGACTGGGTTGAATAATTCTCAGTCAATCTGACATGTTTCAATCTTTTCCTTAATGTATTACATTACTGAAAAGAATAAAATCTTTTTTAAAAAAATTCTTTAAGTAGAATTCCTGAAAGTGATGGAAGTTGCAAGAAAGGTAGATCTAGGCTTGAAATCTAGAAAAATTTTCTAACAATTAGATCTCCCCCTATCAGCAACGCCCATTTCTCCAAAGGCATTTAAACGTTCAATAAGATCTATGGTTTGTCAAATGGGTTGCCTTGAGAAGTGGCTGGTTCTCTGTCCTTGGAGGTCTTCAGGCAGAGGTTGAAGGAATGGTCCCTTGTCAGGGATGTTAGGGCAGAGATCTTTTTTGGGTGCAGGTTGGATTAGGTGGGAATGAGGTCCCTTCCAACTCTTGAATTCTTTGATAGCATAGGAAATCACCAAAACACTGTCACTTTACACCAAGAGTTCTCAACTTTTTCATGTGTGTCATTGACTCCCTTTGACAGTCTGGTGAAGTCTATGGACTACTTCTCAGGATCATGTTTTTAAATGCTTAAAATACACAAGATGACAAAGGAAAGCAATTCTATTGAAATATAATTTCATATATATATATATATATATTTTTTTTTTTAATGCATGGACCCCAAGTGAAGAAGCCTTGTTTAGAATGTACCCTAAAAGACCTATCTGACATAGTGTTTGAAATTTCTACAATCTTGTCTTCAAGAGAGACCTGTTAAAATGCACATTGGTAATTCGGAAACAGTGTCATAACAACAGTATCTTGATGTAGTAGACAGAGTCCTCATCCAATTTCAATCATCAGCCCTGGATTCTAATCCTGGCCTGAAGAAATCATTTCATGTTTCTGGACCTCATTTTCTTCATCTGTAAAATAGAGGATTTAGACTAGAGTTACCTCTAAGTTTTCTTCTACCCTTAAATCTCTGAAGAACTAGTAGATGAATTAGCAGAAAGCAGAATCCTGGAGAAAATAAAGCCAGGATAAATGGACACTTGAATGAGTTTTTATGGAATGGAGGGCACTTGACTAGAAAACCACAAGCAGTTCAAAGGGAAAGTTCAGTGCCATATACTTTGCCAGCTCCATAATTTTGCCTGTAACTAAATTGTAGTCCTTTGTCCTAGGCCTAATTTTAAGTGGTTCCTTGATCTGCTTCTGTTCACTTACAAGATATGATTTTCAATTCAGGTCCATTCAGGACAGTTATTTAATATGTAAAAATTATTTAATTGCACTGGTGAAAATAGAAAAAACCAATAAGCCTATGCCTTCTTGGAATCTGAAATCCTATATAGGGAATACAACACACTCACAAACAATTATAACACAAAAGAAACCAAAATATAAGAGAAGTATAATTAAGAGGCTGTGAGAGATCTGAGGGTGGAAAGGTCATCTATTTTGGAGGATTGAGGAAAATTTCGCAGAGATGATGCTATCTGAGTTAGGTTCTGAAGAATGGGTAGGATTTCAACAGGTTTAGCTGCAGAAGGCATTCCAGGAATAAGGAATAACATGAGCAAAAGCTCAAAAACATGAGACAGAAAGAGGGCACAGAATAAACAAGTCAGTTTGGCTGGAGTGTGGATAGGTGGTAGAATAATGGAGAAGGGAGAGGAAGAATGCGGCATGTAGAGTTGCAGAGGACCTTGAATACTAGGCCAAGCAGTTTAGATTTTATATATATAGGTGAAAGGAAGCTATTGAAAGGTTACAGTTAGAGAGGAGTAACATGTTCAAACTTTTCCATAAAGAAGATTACTCTAGCAACAGTGTGCCATATGGATTGGAGTGGGCAGAGAAAGACTGTAGGCAAGAATGCTTTAGTTGGAGAGTAATGGAGGCCCTTATTAAGGTGGCAGCAATGGAATGAAAAGAAATTGAGACAAATGAAAGGCCTGAGAAATGGAGTTTCTAGGTAATTAATAATCCGTTCATTAACTGTACTAGCAAATATTCGATAAGTTGATGGTCAGTGGTCTCAGGGCAACCAAAGACAGAACCCTAGATCTCATAGAAGGTCTAAATACCTTTGGAGAAATGGGTGTCCCTGATAGGGGGAGATCAGCCCTTATTGGTAAACAATCAATGAAGGGATAGACATATTAATAAGGAGGTGGGCCATAAGTCTTTTACTCCTCCTGCTGGGAACTTTGACTTGATCTTGAGACTCAGCTGTCTCCAGCTATCTGGACAAAAGAATCCAGCTCTACTCAGACCACTTAAATTGAACAGTCTAATCACCTAGATTAGATTCCCAGTTGGTTGGGGTCCCATCCTAGATAAAAAAGAATGGTCCTGGAGGATTAGGCCAATCTCATCAGTCCTGTCCTTCACAGGATTGACCTAGAAGGACTAGTCTTTAAATGAGCAAATAAAAAGAGACAAAAACCTGGGCCCCAATGTTTAAAATGGGTTATTAAAACAAAAATAAAAGTTTCTCTCAGAGTGGATACACCCGTGAGGTTTTGGTTTGTTTGTTTGTTTGTTTTTAGCAATCTGTGATTCTATTGGTGTAGGGGACTCTCTTCTAACGCAAATCAGCAGCTGTCCTGGGATTTAAAGTCTGAGAGGGTGGCTTGGTGACTCATTGTCAGGATCATACTGTATGTGTAATAAACAGGACTTAAACATGTCTTCCTTGATTATAATGATGATGATGATGACAGCACTTTAGATTTTGCCAAATGCTTTCCATAGATGATCTCCTTCAAGTCTCATCACAACTGTGTGAGGTAAGTAAACCCATTTGACAGATGAAAAAACTGAAGCTTAGGGAGGTGAAGAGATTGCTTAGAGTCCCACAGCTAGTGTCAGAGTCAGGATACAATAATATTGTAATGATTGTAAAGTCAAGAATTTGAAGTTGGTAAAGGAAGCCATTACTGGCAGTTGATTGGAAGTAAGAAGTAAGGGTAGAGAGTTTTGTCAAAGAAAGGTTTCAGACACAGGTGATGGGGGTGAAATGGACAGAAATGGACAAATCTGAAGGAGGAGCAGGTTTAGGGGATAATGTCTTTGAAGTGGTAAAACATGCAAATGAATATGTCCAGTGGAAAGTTAGGGAAGTGGATCTGAATCTTTGCAGAAAGTTTAGAGCTGGAGATAACAATACCTTTTCTCTACTGACAGCATAAGAATTTTTCCTTTCAATCAAATCAAGTCAACAAGTAGTTATTCAGCACATATTATAGTATAGCAGACATAGTGCTAAATAGTGGGGGTGCAAAGAAAGATGAAAAAACAGTCTCTGCCCTCATGGAGCTTACAGTCTAATAGGGGAGTTTGCAAACAACCAAGTGTCAACAAGATGCATACAGCATAAATTGGAAATATCTCAGAGGGATTCATTCATTTGTTCATTTATCACTCAACAAACATTTGTCAAGTGACTTATGTATGCAAAGGAATATGGGAAATGGGAATGGTTCATGCAAAGAAAAATGTCACTAATTTAAAGGAGTCTCCAATCTAATAATGTAACTATCACATAAAACATAACAGCATAATCGAACGACTACTGAATTTTGAGTCAGTGACCTTTGTTAAGAATAACTTTGCTCCTTATTATGTGTGACCTTGGGAAAGTCACTTAACCTCTCCAAATTTCAGTATCTTTATCTGAAAATGAAGGGATCAGGCTAGATAATCCCTAAAGCTGCTTTCGAACTCCAAATCCCAATGTTTTATGATTGAAAAGGTATAAATAAAATTTGATGAGAATTCAAAGGAAGCAAATTCTATCAAAGATCCTCAACTCAATGCTTTATCCAGAAGGCATATTTTTCTCTCCAATATTCCATTGGATCTTTGATCTCAGTGAGTGGTTCATTGATCCCTCCTATGGTATAAGTTAAAAGCAGTGGCCTTCCTGTTTGCCTCTCATCTATGTCCTCTTATAAGTAAATCATGGGGTACCTTTCCAACATGTTGAATCTCTTCCTTGAGTTTTCTTGAATTTTTGATGAAACCAATCTAACAGTAGGATTTTCATTGGTAATCCCTTGATCTTGTTGCAAGGTCAGACTTTCTTCTATTTTAATCAAACATTTATTTTATAATATCCTTTCCAGCGCTTCTTGAGCTTTAGGTTGTGACTCCATATTGGCCATAGTAAAAGCAAGCGTAACAACCAAAAATTATTTAAAAATCAAATGTGTAATCAATCCAAGGTGCTTCCAGCAGCACTTACCTATACTGTATCACGCAGCTTCATTGCAGCCTTGGTTCTGAACACACAGTACTGTACACCTTGTACTGTGCATGCCCTCAGGCCATGCAACACCAACAAAGGTTGCCTAAATGGAAAAGGGGTCACAAGTAAAAGTTTAAGAAGCTCTGCTTCTTCTGTATAATTCTTCTCCTGTATAATTTCTTAAAATTATAGTAGAATTATACAGGAGAATATTGGCCTTGGAGTTAAGAAGACCTGAATTTGAATCCTGCTTAGCCACTTACTAGCTGTGTGATCCTATGCAAATCACTTAACCCTTTTAAACCTCAGTTTCTTCATTTGTAAAATGGAGAGAATAATAACACCAATCTCACAGGGTTATTGCAGGGTTTAAATGAGATAGTATACGTAAAGCACTTTTCAAACCCTAATGGACTATATAAATACTAGTTATTGTTATTATTATTATATAAAAGACAATAAGTACTGATGGATATGTATTATAGATTATACATCAGACTGCAACTTATAAATAGGCATTCTGCCTACACTTAATTTTTCCTGTAAAGATAATTAACTGAATTAGTACGATTATAGATGTCATTTAGGAGGCTCTCAGTGTTCTAGGACAACCGAATCAGTACAATGTTTCCTTCAAGTGGAACCATTTGAAAGATTTCACCATCTATAGGGAATCCTTCTTTGACTTGGACTCTGTTCTAAAGCCCCTCTGTGATCATGGTCAGAACTCACATGTTTAATGCTTTGCTTGATATTAATGATAAGAACTTTGTAAAAAAAAAAAAAGATTACCTGTATGTTTATATCTTTTAAGAAATCTCACATAATTTTGACAAATGCATGGGAGATACCTTCTTGGAATAGCACATTTAAGGCATTTTACTCTATTGAATTTTATGGCTTTTAAATAGTCAACAAATAGTAAACATAGTAGGATCTTGTATTCTATATTTATTTCAATCAATTGTATGATAGAAAATATGTAACATATGTAATGCTCCTTGTAAAAAGCTGTCTATTCCCTTCTAATACCTGATCAGTGATTCTGTCTATGTATACTTAGATTATTTTTAAAAAATTTCACGTAGATGGGAAAGTAGGTAATATGAATCAATAATTATTGTTTTCTTTTTT
Organism: Pseudocheirus occidentalis; assembly: GCA_028646575.1. Taxonomy (NCBI): domain Eukaryota; kingdom Metazoa; phylum Chordata; class Mammalia; order Diprotodontia; family Pseudocheiridae; genus Pseudocheirus; species Pseudocheirus occidentalis. Next base: position 239,636,133 of record CM053593.1, on the reverse strand, counting down.
GTCCTTTTTCAATAATGTATGAGATTTTTTCCTGTGATTTTTTTTTCTATCTTCCTCTCTTAAGGTACATTGAGAATCAATTCCTTAATGTCAAAATTGATGACACCAACATTTCTTTACCTCTGTTTTTTTTCATTTTTGCTCTTTTTTTGGTTTAATACAGCTACTTTTCCCATTTTAATGCTCTACAGTGCTATTTTCACTTCCCCCTGAAACACATCCAATACCATGATGTTAAAGACAATTAGACAGTTCAGCTGTCCTTGATAGTGAAGAGAATTTGTTATAAAAATCTTTACACACCTTTCCATCTTTTCATCTATTTGTTGTTCTTCCAGTTTCATTCATAAATGTCCCCGGGATGAACTTTCTTCTTTGTGGCTTTCCCCAAGCTTGCATCAAATCATATACCTACAGTCATAAGGGATCTCACCGGTCATGTGGTCCAACTTCCTCATTTTACAGATGATCTGGGTTATTTGGGTCTTCCCCTAGGCTTGTTATAAGATCATCTACCTAGAGTTATAAGGTACCTTGAAAGTCATCTGGTCCAACCCCCTCATTTTACAGATAAAGAAGCATAAGCCCAGAGAATTCAAATGACTTGCCCAAGGTCACATAAGTAGCAAGGTTGGGATTTGAAATGCCAACTTATGATATCAATTCCAGTGCTCTTTTAACCTCTATAAAGTATTTTTTTCTTTCCACTACTTCTTACAGTTTTGTAAGGTGATATGGTTCACAATCTTCTATGATCTTTCTCTTTAAGATTTTACAAATGAATTTGTAATTTAAGTTGGTATCACCCTTGGTCACCTCATCTCTCTACTCACTAAAGAATTCAAGTGTCTCTTGACTAAGGTAGTATTAAGACTTGTCTCCACATGACAACTAATTTACATAGGTTGAACTTTGGTATGAAATTGTTATAATCAGACTTAATATCCTTCCTTCCATCCACTTTCTATTTGGGGCAAAAATAACTTATTTTAAATGGGTCAGTTTGGAATTATTTTAACTGTATGCTTTGTCTTTTTTTAATGTGTTAATACATTTTCATTCCATTTTTTTGTTCGGTATTTGCATGTCCAGTGCCTTACAATTATTTTTTTTAAGATAGTATTCATAACATAGAGGCATGACAGCTCTCTGAAGTTTACAAATCTTTGGCTTTTCTCATTCTGTACTTCTGAATGTTAATTTTTTTTTCTTTCCTCACTTATGCTCACCTTTGCATTGCAGTCATTGAATATCAAGTTATGTTGATTTAATTTTGGAGTAGAGTTTCTTTTCCATTTTGGCTTTGCAGGAGATGTTGCTGCAGAAGCTAAAATACGTTTCATGGTGATCTTTCTTCAAATGCGTCAAATATTTAACACATGCAGTATAATATGAAAGAGGCAAGCGTGCCATGAAATGTTTCTTGTTGGCTTTGTGTGCACGACAAAACTAACTCTGCTGATTCTTTTGTTTTTCAAAGAACAACGTATGTCATCCTTGCAGTTTTGTACAGAAGTGTTCTATTTACTGTAAATTATTTATATACAGTTAGTATTTTGATCTACTTTATTGTTGTAATTTCCCTATAATTTTAGTTGGCTTGAAAAATTAATGGAACAGCAGTTCACTAATTGCTTTTAGTTTATGTAGATAATGTAAGTCAATATTTATTTTTGCCTTCAATAAACATTAAGAACCTACTATGTTTCATGCATCAAATTTACCACTTTGAAATTTCTACCCATTTCTCCTGATGCTGAGACCAGAATCTATCTAATCCCTGTTCCAGATGACGCTGAAGAGGGCAATCATGTGCTCCTTGACTCCTCTCTTCTCCAGGTTAAACATTTCCATATCCTTCAATTTGTCTTCACATGGCATCCATTCAAAGCGTTTCATTGTCTTGTTTGCCCTCCTTGGACTCTCTAGAGCTTATCAATATTCTTTCTAAATGTGGTGCCTAGAACTAAAGACAATTATCCAGATGAGGTTTGATCAGGGTAGAGACCAGGTAGGATTATCACCATTTTGTCTTGGAATCTCTGCTTCTCTTAATACAGCCCAAGATCACGTGAGCTTTTATGGATCCCACATTGCATTGCTGACTCATATTGAGTTTTAAGTCTGCTAAAATCCTTACATCTGTGTGTGGGTGGAGAGAGTGCTCCCACCAATGAAATCATGGATCATTTTAAGTTCCTGGAGCAAGTTAATGCCAGTGAGATTAGTTGGCTGGAGTTTGATGTGAATTAGGCCAAAGGTATTAGTAATGACTCTCTATGGTCCAAGTCTTCACTCTCTGCCTTGGTCATGGAATGCATCCTAACCTCAGTCATCTGAAATATGGCATTGACCCAAGGGACTGTTTAGGTTAAAGGGTATGGATATGTGTATACAAGTTCATATCTAATCCTGGGAAAACACTTCCAAGTACATGTCCCATTGATGATAGGTCAGTCATTAACATAATTTTTTTGAAATGTTTTATTAAAAATTTAAAGAGATAGCCATGAAGTAGTGGGTAGAGTGCTGACTACAGTCAGGAAGACCTGGATTCAAGTCCTACCTCTGACATATACTGGCTATGTGACCAACCCTGAGTAAGTTATAACCTCTGAGTGCTCTAGGAGGAAATGTTAAGATTATAGTAAAGAAGTTGCCACTGATATAGGGAAATTCAGTTATATTAGTGAAATCATATCTAGTCCCTATCCCTATTAAAAACTTAATGTTGGGCATCACTATAAACAACTAAACTTGGTTAGTGACTATTTACTCTTAAATTAATTAATTTCATAGAGTTCCTTGAAGGCAGTCTGTCTTTTGCTTCTTTTTATATCCCTTGGCATATAGCAGGCAATTAATAAATGTTTATTGATTGATATCAATTCAGTTTATTAAGTCTTGCTCAAAATTCTTCATCTGTTCATTCTCATTAACTTTTCCTCTTTTGATAAGTTAACCTATACTTCATTCTAATTTTGGTACCTCCATTCTTTTGCCCTCCACATTTTTTACACAATTTCATAAAAGTTGTTCTAGATTTTTTTTGGAGCATGGTAGCTCCGTGGTATGGTAGCACAATGTATACATTTCAATAGGAATCATACTCTTTAACCCAGTAGCTCTCTTGTTGGGAATATATCCTACACATATTCTCAAAGACAACAAAAATGAGCTATCTTAAAAGATTTTCAGAGCAGCATCACATGTAACTGGAAAAAAGAAAACAGGAATAGTCCATCCCAGTGTAGGGAAATGGTTAAATAAATCATGCTGAATTAGTGAAAGGCAGCACAGAGTAGACTGGAAGTCAGAAGGTTTTGACACATACTGGCTATGTGACTCTGGCAAGTCACCTAATCTTTAAGGGACTCAGGTATCTCTCTGCAAAGCTAGAAATTGCAGAACAAGTCAAGTTCTACCTACATCTGTAGGAGTTTCCTCAATAGTGTGCTCACTACACTGACAAAATCATATCATTAAAAAAATTAGTAACTGCAGTAGCTCGACTTTCCCGGAAGGTTCGGAAGCAAACGCAACGGAACCGGCTGCGGGAGGCAGGCTCCTCACAGCCGCGGCCTGGGCCCAGGGCTGGGTCCTACCGGGCCGAAGCGGGAAAGGGCAGCCGGGACCCGGACCGCCTGCTAAGCCGTCGCGGGAGCGCACTCCGTAGGGATTAGCGGCGGTTAGGGAATGGCCGGAATCGGGGTCCCAGCTCCGGGAGATTCTCTCCTGGGCCTGGAGGCCGAGAAGGGCGTTGGGGCCTCCCCACAGCCACCTCCGCCTCCTCCTCCGCCGCCGCTCTCCCCCTGCAGCGGGAGCCGCTGTACAACTGGCAGGCGACCAAGGCGTCGCTCAAGTAGCGCTTCGCCTTCCTCTTCAACACGGAGCTGCTGAGCGACGTGCGCTTCGTGTTAGGCAAGGGCCTCGGGGGCGCCGGGGCCGCCGCCGCCTGGGGCCCCCAGCGCATCCCCGCCCACCGCTTCGTGCTGGCCGCCGGCAGCACCGTCTTCGACGCGATGTTCAACCGCGGCATGGCCACCACCTCGGCCGAGATCCAGCTGCCCGACGTGGAGCCCGCCGCCTTCCTGGCGCTGCTGAGATTTCTTTATTCAGATGAAGTTCAGATTGGTCCAGAAACAGTCATGACAACTCTTTATACTGCTAAGAAATATGCAGTTCCAGCTTTAGAAGCACATTGTGTGGATTTTCTCACCAAACATCTTAGGGCAGATAATGCCTTTATGCTTCTCACTCAGGCTCGATTATTTGATGAACCTCAGCTTGCTAGTCTTTGTCTAGACACTATAGACAAAAGTACAATGGATGCAATCAGTGCAGGTTTTACTGATATTGACATAGATACATTATGTGCTGTTCTGGAAAGAGACGCTTAGTATTCGAGAAAGTCGACTCTTTGGAGCAGTTGTTCCGCTGGGCAGAAGCTGAATGTCAGACGCAACAGCTGCCAGTGACTTTTGCAAACAAACGGAAGGTGCTAGGAAAAGCGCTCTCATTAATCCGTTTCCCACTGATGACTATTGAGGAGTTTGCTGCAGATGAGGAACTGAGGCAAAGAGGGTTAAGTGACTTGCCCAGGGTCACACAGCTAAGTCCTGCTCAATCTGGAATTTTATCAGACCGAGAAGTGGTAAATCTCTTCCTTCATTTTACAGTCAATCCTAAACCCCGAGTTGAATATATTGCTCGCCCAAGGTGCTGCCTCAGGGGAAAAGAATGCAGCATCAATAGATTCCAGCAAGTAGAGAGTCGTTGGGGTTACAGTGGAACAAGCGACCGAATTAGATTCACAGTTAATAGAAGAATCTCCATAGTAGGATTTGGGTTATATGGTTCTATTCATGGGCCCACAGATTATCAAGAGACTATACAGATAATTGAATATGAAAAAAAAACAAACTCTGGGACAAAATGATACTGGATTTAGTTGTGATGGGACAGCTAACACTTTCCGAGTCATGTTCAAAGAACCTATAGAAATCTTACCCAATGTCTGCTATACAGCCTGTGCAACACTCAAAGGTCCAGATTCACACTATGGCACAAAAGGATTGAAGAAAGTTGTACATGAACCACCTGCTGCAAGCAAAACAACGTTTTCATTCTTTAGCTCTCCTGGCAATAATAATGGTACATCAATAGAAGATGGACAGATACCAGAAATAATATTTTATACATAATTCAACAAATAAACAGACTAATCTGAAAGGCATAACTAACTAGCTGCTAATGTTAGTAATGTGTTATGAATGTTTATAATTTTAATAGGTAAGAAACATTTTAGTTTCTTAGGAAAGATAGAAAAATGTCCATATTGGCTTTGCATGATTATCATCAAGCTAAAAGAACTTAATGGAAAGAGCTTCATTTTCATATAACTCTAGGAGAAAAGTGCAGGACTTTAATTGTAAAAATATATATATATATATTTAAGCAGCTACTTGTGCTTTCACTTGTATAATTTCATAAATCAGCTTGTTTGGCTGATAGTCTTTCAGTAGTTTTTAAATCGAAAGACGCTTGTTAAGGACAGTTGAAGTTTTTGGGTTTTTTACTGTTTTGCCAATTGAATGGGTGAATTTATCCATGAAATTATCCATAGTTCCCTCTGTCAGTATTCTTGCTAAACCTTTTATTAATTCAAATAACTGTTTTCAGGAAAATACAAAAACTGGATTTATATCTTTGGTTTTGGAATCTTGGGGAACTACAAACATATATGTTGTGATAAGTATTTGGAATTCCATTAAAATGTTTCTAAGTGTTGAAAAGCATTTATCTGTTTACCTGAGGAAATCTGGAATCCATTTAAAGAAATGGTTATTTTGTAGTAGCATAGTAATGTGGTTATATAGTAGAACTTATAAACTACAAATTGGAATTTTATATAAATAAATATGCAATAATGTAAAATGTGAAAAGAAAACCAAAACAAAAAAAACAAAAAAAACCCAATGCAGTAGCTTAGCCTTGATTTATATATGGGACAACACATTATTAATGTGCAAGTACCTTGCAGATATTTAAAAATTGCTGAGTAATAATTAGAATAATGACAGATGCCACAAGAAGTAGAAGTGATTCATCTCATAGCAGCTCTGTGGGGAGAGACACTTGTTAAGACTATGTCCCATCATGTTGTCCTGCTGTTTAATATTGCCTTGTGCTCTCCTATAAAAGATGCATCTTGTAATTAAACCATTCACACTAAACACAAGCTTATATCTTTTAAGGTTCCTTCATCCTTAATTGCTAACATGTCTATTCTGGTTTTAACATAGCCATTCTTCCTGTATCCTTATGCAGATACACATACACACACACACACATACACACACACACACATACACACCACAGTTGAAGAAAAACTGAATCATGTGCTCCAAAGCAAAAATAGTAATTTTCCTCAGTTTTCAGATAGAAGTATATTTGAAAGGCTTTTAAAAGATAATTTTTGGAGGAATGAGGGGTTGGTGGTGGTCTGGACCTGTGATTTCATCAAGGTGGACAGTTCCTTCTGTCAATACTAATCAATAACTTCTTAACTTAGAGACTTACTGAGTTATCTAGAACACTGGAAAAATTAGTTACTTTCTGGTGATCTCAGCTAATATATAACAGAAACAGTTCTTAGAACAATGTCATCTTGGTTGCATGGTTGTTTTTTTTTAATTTTTAAAAATTTATTTACTATTAGTTTATACCATTCAATTCCACAAGTTTTTGTGTTCCAAATTTTCTCCACCACCCCCATCCCCTCCATAGTGACATGCAATCCAATATAGGTTCTACACAAACCTTCACATTAAGCATTAGTCAAGTTGTAAAGAAGAATTATAATCAATGGAATAAATAATGAGGGAGAAAAAACAAAACAAAACAAAAATGATAAAGAGAGAGCAAATAGTTTGCTTCTAACTGCATTCAGACTCTGTAATTCTTTCTCTGGATGTGGATGTCCCTCTCCATCATGAGTCTTTTGGAGTTGTCTTCTAACCCTGTATTGCTGAGATGAGCCTAGTCTATCAAAGTCAGTCATCACAGATACCATGTGTCCCTAACTGTGTACAATGTTCTCCTGGTTCTGCTCCTCTTACTCAGCATCAGTTTATATAATGCTCTCCAGGTTATTTTGAAGTCTCTCTGCCCTTTATTTCTTATAGCACAATAGTATTCTATTACATTCATATACTACAACTTGTTTAGCCATTTCCCAATTGATGGGCCTCCCCTAGATTTCCAGTTCTTTGTCACCACAAAAAGAGCTGCTATAACTAATTTCCTACATTCAGTTCCTTTTCTCACCTGTATGATCTCTTTGGGATACAGCCCTAGAAGTGGTATTACTGGGTAAGAGGGTATGCATATTTTTATAACCCTTTTGTCATAGTTCAAAATTGCTCTCTAGAATGGTTGGGTCAGTTCACAACTCCACCAACAATGCATTAGTGTTCCAATTTTCCCACATCTTATCCAGCATTGATCATTTTCCGGTTTTGTCATGTTAGCCAATCTGACTGGTGAGATGTGGTGCCTCAGAGTTGTTTTGATTTGCATTTTTCTGATCAATAGTGATTTAGAGCATCTTTTTCATATGCTTATGGATATCTTTAATTTCTTCCTCTGAAAATTGCCTGTTCATATCCTTTGACCATTTATCAATTGGATTCTTATGATTTTGACTCAGTTCTCTGTTTTAAGAATGGGGCCTTTATCAGAGACACTGATTGTAAAAAGTATTTCCCAATTTTCTGCTTCCCTCCTAATCTTGGCTTTGTTTGTACAAAAACCTTTTCAATTTGATGGAATCAAAATGATCCATTTTGAATTTCCTAAAGTTCTCTGTCTCTTGTTTGGTCATAAATTCTTCCCTTCTTCATAAATCTTACAGGTAAACTATTCCTTGCTCTCCCAGATTGCTTATAGTATCAGTCTTTATATCTAAATGATGAACCCATTTATACTTTATTTTGGTATATAGTGTAAGATATTGGTCTATGCCCAGTTTCTGCCATGTTATTTTTCACTTTTCCCAGTAGTTTTTGTCAAATAGTGAGTTCTTATCCCAGAAACTAGAGTCTTTGGTTTTATCAAACAGTAGATTACTATAGTCATTGACTGCTATGTCATGAGTAGCTATTCTATTCCACTGATCTACCACTCCATTCCTCAACCAGTATGCGTGGTTGTTTTTTTAAGCACTATGCCCATATTGATTGAAAATTAAATATGACATAACGTCATGGGACAAATGAGGTAGTAGTGACAAAGTATCAATTCAGACTTCCTCTTCTGGACCTTAACCTGCAAAATCTGTTCACTTCAAGTTAGTCTTTATGAGTCTTTAAATTTCCATAGCATTCCTTTTTAAAATATTTTATTTTAGACAAATAATAAAACTTAAATACATAATAAGAAAAGAAAAAGAAATGTATTGTAAACTTAAATGTAAAATAAGAAAAGAAAAAATATGTCATGTACACAGCAGAATGTAGGAGAGGATTCAGAATTCATAGCAATAAATTTCCATTTTAAGAAAGCCTATGCATTAAATACTGCATGTTATGTTGAAAACTGTCTATCTTTTCCTAGCTTCTTCATAGATTTTTTTTTTGTTCTCTGCTGTACAACATATTACTTTTTTTAAAAAAATATTTACAGCTGGTACATTTTATTACTAGGAATTGATTTTTTGTTTATGAGAAAACTTCTAAGACCTCTTAAGAGAGGTATACCTGTTTTCCTTCTACAGTGAGATATCTTAGCTATTTAACATAGGGTAAATGGGATAATACCCAGCTTCCTCAAAATAGTGTGGAAGCTTAAAAAAAAAGGGAAAAAAAAACCTCTGTGCTTCTCCAACCCAATTCAATGGAAAGCAGATGTAATAAAGTATCCTCTCTAGTCAAAGTGACAAGTGGAAATAATATACAAAATGACTCCAACAATAAAAGAAAAAAAACAATCACCACAAAATAATTTAATGTGAATGTTGCAAAATTACAAGGTACAAGTTCAGTTGCATAGAAATGATATGAAAAGCTATCCCTCCCACCCCCAATTCCTTTGCAGAGATGGTGGCTCTGGGAGCATGGATTATTGCATATTTTTTCAGGAAGAGAAGGTGAGAGCACAGAAGGAAGACATTCTAAATCATATGAATGATGTGCCTGAAAGTAAGCCCTAGTATATAAAGATTTTCCATTTTCCCCCCTTTTAATTGATTCATTTTGTATATCACCTTCATTTTCAGTTTCCACCTCCCTCCTCAATGAATTATCTCTTGTAACAAACAAACAAAAAAACCTGAAAAGGAAAAAAAGCAATTCAAAACTAACCATCTCAACACCTAAGTCTGAAAATTCATGCAGTGTTTTCCAACTGTCCCCCAACACTGAAAACGACTAAGGAAGATATTTTATTTTATTTTATTTTATTCTTTAATTTATTGATTTGTTTATTTACTTTTAGTTTATAAGATTCAGTTACAGAATCACTTGAGTTTCAGATTTTCTCCCCTCCCTTCTCCCCGCTCCCCATGGTGGCGTACAATCATGTATGGGATCTGCAAACACTTTCACATTGTACAATAGTTTGGTTGTATAGAAGCGTTGTAACCAGTGGAGCAAATAATGGGAAAAGAAAAAAAAAAGAAACGAAACAAAACCAAACATGGAAAAGAACAACAGCATGTGCTGCTTCAGTCTCCATCTAAACTCTGGTCTTTGTAGATCTTTCTCTGAGTGTAGGTATCTCCTTCCATTCTGAGACTTGTAGAGTTGTCTTTTAACTGTGCGTTGCTGAGAAAAGTCCAGTTTATCAAGGTTGGTCATCACACATATGATGTATCTGTGACTGTGTACAAATTTTTCCTGGTTCTTTTCTTCTCACTTAGCATCAATTCATATTAGCCTTTCCAGGTAAATATGAAGTCCATCCCCTTCCCATTTCTTATAGCATAATAGCATTCCATTACATTCATATACCATAACTTGTTCAGCCATTCCCCAATTGATGGGCATCCCCTAAGTTTCCAGTTTTTTGCCACCACAAAGAGAGCTACAATAAATATTTTTGTACATATGGGTCCTTTTCCCACTTCT
>CM053593.1:239565353-239625906 GCA_028646575.1 Pseudocheirus occidentalis | reverse complement strand
CTCCACCAACAATGCATTAGCGTTCCAATTTTTCCACATCCTCTCCAGCACTTGTCATTTTCCTGTTTTATCATCTTAGCCAATCTGACTGGTGAGATGTGGTACCTCAAAATTGTTTTGATTTGCATTTCTCGAATCAATAGAGATTTAAAGCATTTTTCCATATACTTAAAGAGAAGATATCTTATTTTTTAATCTCTTCTTTGGGGACAAGCTTATTTGAAAGAGTACTTAAAAAAAACAGATTTTTACTGATATCTTTTTTATATCGCTTATATATTCCCTTATATCTTTCTCCTTGCTCTTCCCAGAGAGCAATCCTTAACAAAGAATTAAAAACAATAGAGGGAAAATTAGTTAAAATGGATCAAAACGTTGACTAAATCTGGAGTTACATGTCATGTTCCACAAACATGTAAAAGAGTAGAGGTAGGTGTTTTACCATATAATCTTCTTTGGGGTCAAATGTATTCTTTTTTTGGGGGGGTGAACAATAATTTTGTGTTATTTTGTGGTTGTTCCCTCTATCTGCATTGTTACAGTCATTGTATATTGTTTTCCTGCTTATCTCGTTTTGCATCAAATTCTGTGTCTTTCCCTGCTTATCTTTATTCATTAGACTTGTAATTTCTTACGGTATGATACTATTCCATTATATTCATGTATCAAAATTTGTTTAGCTATTTTCTTATGGACAGGCTTCTATTTTTCTTCTAGTTCTTTGCTACCACAAAAAGGTAATGCTGTAAATAATTTGATATATGCATGACAATATTGTTCAGTACTACCCAACTCTTTGTGCCCCATTTAGTGTTTTCTTGGCAAAGATACTGTAGTGCTTTACTGTTTCCTTCTCCAGTTCATTTTACAGATGAGGAACTGAGACTAACAGGGTTAAGTGAGTTGCCCAGGGTTCCACAACTGCTAAGTGTCTGAGGTCACACTTGAATTCAGGAAGATGAATCTTCCTGACATTCCAAGCCCAGTGTTTTATCCTTTATGCCACCTAGCTACCCCATAAATGGAGACTTTATTTTTGTCAACAACTCTTTGGGGGTTAGTGCTTAGTAATAGAATCTCTGGGTCAAAGGAATGGACATTTTAGACACATTTGCATAACTCCAAATTGCTTTCCAGAATGGCTGTACCAATTCATAGCACTACCGACAATACATTAGTGTGCCTGTCTCCACAACCCATCCATCACTGACTACTCCTGTTTCCCATGATGTGATTCCTTTAGCACTTATTTACCTCACGGTAATAATCATAAAGAGACATATGAAGTGCAATAGTGACAATTACTCTGTAAGTAAGCAGAACTGGGGAAGAATGTAAAGGAAAGAATAAAAACAACCTCCCCCCCACCTTTCCACTTGTGCTGCCACCACCCTACTTTCCCTACACTCACACACCTCCCCCCTCCCCGCCACACGAAGAAACACCAAATTGAAAACTGTCATTATAATAACCAAGAAACTTGGTCCTGGAAAAAAAAATGAGAAAATGTACCTCCTTTTCTTCTTTGGCAAAAAAGAACTATCAGACACTGTCAGAGTTAAGTGACTGTCAATTGGTTTGGTTTTTGTTTTCAAAAATACTACTAATAATTGCAAGTATTTGCAAAGCATTTTAAGGTTTCCAGAAGGCTTTACAAATATCGTCTTATTGGACCCTCAACAACCTTGGGAGCCTGGTACTATAAATTATCCCCATTTTATAAATAAAGAAACTGAGGCAGACAGGTTAAGTGACTTGCCTGGGGTCACACAGCTAGTAAATATCTGAGTCTACATTTGAACTCAGGTCTTCCTGACTCTAGGTCCAATGCTCTATCCATTGTACTACTTACTTGTCCCCCCCCTTTTTTCTTTTTATAAGGGATAACTCACTAGGTAGAAGGGGGGGCCTCCTAAGATTTAGTCCAAAATGAAGATCAATCAATAAACATTTATTAATCAATTATTCTATGCCAGGCATTATAGTATAGGCTGGGGATACAAAAAGAAGCAAAAAAAAAATTCCAAAACATCCTTGCCCTCAAGGAGCTTATAACCTAAAGGAGGAGACAACATGCAAACAAATATATATGAAGCAAAGATATGTACAGGGCAAATAGGGAACAGTTAACAGAGGGAAGGTGCTAGAATTAAGAGCTTGGAAAAGGTTTCCTGTAAAAGATGGGGTTTTAGTTGGATCTGAAGGTAAGATAGAGCAGTGATGCAATACAATTTTAAAAAATCTCTAGCTTCCTTCAACACTCAATAAATGCCACTATTATATCATGTAACCTATTGCTGAAAGGATTTTTGTATTTGCTTTGCCAGTGTTGTGTATTCACATATACATGTGTGTGTGACTTCATCTAATAATTAGAATGCAAGCTTTTTGGGCAGCTAGGTGGTGCAGTGAATAGTGTGCTGGCCCTGGAGTCAGGAGGACCGGAGTCAGGAGGACCTGAGTTCAAATCCAGCTGCAAACACTTAACATTTATTAGTCATGTAACCTTGGACAAACCACTTAACCCCAATTGTCCAATCTTCCCATCTCCAAAAAGAAAAAGAAAAAAAAAAGAATGCAAGCCTCTTGAGGGCAAGACTTTCGTTTTTGTTTTTATATCCTCAGACCCTAAAAGACATCTGGTTTGTAGTAAGCACTTAATAAATGCTAATTGATTGATGGAAAGCGAAGTGAAATCAGTAAGGCCTGTCATGGCCTCTTCCTCCAAAAAGATCTCCTGCTCTTGCAGAGCACTGCCAGCAGAGGCTGAAGTGGGTCCAGTGCTCGGTGCAGAGAAGCCTGTGGCCATTTGCTATTACTGCACCCTTCAAGTTAACACATGTAAGCTCTTGCAAGCTTTAAATGTTAGCTATGCTTGTTGTTCTTATAATTAATAGAGGTCTTCTGGTAGATCTTCTTTCTCAGACTATCCAGCACCCTTTCCCTACCTCATGCACAAATTATGCTCCTAAAGTTAACTCTGCCTTCCTTCTGCCCCAAGATTTTGCAATGTGTGTGTGTTTTTTTTCTGGCCAATCTGATGTTAATTTAGCTATTTGTAAAAAGATGACTTTCTACAGAAATCACTGAACTGTATAATGCTAGTATGATAAAGGGGCATCAGAGATCATATAGTCCAGACTTTTCATATTACATATGAGGAAACTGAGGCCTAGAAAGGCTAGGTAACTTTCTCTGAGTTTGAAAAGCTAGCAAGGGATAGGCAACCCCGTCCTCTGCTCCCACCTCCTTTACTTGATGCCCTGGAATTCATCTCTGTACCTTCTCTATAATTCCTTCCTCTGGCTATGAAATTCCTAGCAAAGAAGTATGTAGTTGGAATGCATTCTCTGTGTTAATGGATATATTATTTATTTTTAAATGGGGGAAGTTAAGGTGAAATAGCTGAGAGACTCTGGCTGGTTCAGTTTATTTTCTGTAAGATTTAATTGGACGTACTTTGGCCACTTGTCTGTTCACATTCTTGCATGGCTCTGGGTTATGGGATTAGTAGCCGGCTGTTCAATGCTGGACTGAACTCCAAAAGTTGCCCCATTTTTAATGTCTCCCAGGAACGTTAAAAGTCAAATAATGCTTTCAGAAAGCCCACATGACAGCCTTCTAGAGCCCTGGCTGGCTGCTTTAGAAGGATTCTAGCGTATCACCTGGGACATACAGTCAAATTTAGAAGTTGTGTTTTGTGAGTTTAGCCAAGGCAAATTCTTAATCCCAGTCAGGTCTCCCTTTACCCCTCATCTAGTTTTGCAGTCTGCTTCTGCCACATTAGCAAGTGAACTTTAGACCATTAACCTAAATTAAGCATTATTGACCAAGTCAGTCTATTTCATGGGAAATTCTCTGAATGACTACCAAAATAAAAATAGATGGTGGCATGGTACAGGGGAATGAGCAAATGGTCTGGAATCAGAGGACCTGAATTCCAATCTTACCTCTAATGCTTATTTCCTATTCGACCTTTTGTAAGTTATTTAAACTCTTTTGGCCAGTTTCTTCATTTGTATAATGAATTTTGGGCTAGAAGGCTTCTCTAATTGTCTCTTCTGGCACCAGATCTATCATCCTATAGTTGCTCTGTCACTGCTTCCTGTCCTTTGTGGAATCGTCCCTAAAGTGTGTCATGAAGAGCTGATTATAACTGTCCCTGAGCAGGTAGTAATATAGGGATTCACTACAGGTTGCTTTGACCTCTCAAAGTGAAGCAACCTCTCTTTCTGTCTGTCTTTCTGTCTGTCTCTCTCTCCCTCCCTGTATGTGTCTGTGTGTATATTTAAACTGTGTGTATTAAACATTTAAACATAAAGTGAAACAACCTCTCCCTCTCTTCCTCTCTGTATATGTCTCTGTATGTATTTGAACATGTATGTGATCATTTAAATTTGGTTATGTACCTATTTTAGTTCCTATTAAAAAGCGTAATGTGTATATTCTTTAAATGACACCTTTGCAACTTTAAAAGGAGTTGTAGTGGCGATGGTGGTGGTTATTGTTTCCAACTCTGTAACCTTATTTGGGATTTTCTTGGTAAAGATACTGGAGTGGTTTGTCATTTCCTTTTCCAGCTCATTTTACAGATGAGGAAACTGAGGCAAACAAGGTTAAATGACTTGCCCAATGTCACACACCTAGTAAGTGTCAGGGGTCAGATTTGAATTCACTGTGAGTCTTTATGATTACAGACCCAGCACTCTATCTACCGTGCCACCAGGAAGACTCATTTTCCCAAATTCAAATCAGGCCTCAGACACTTAGTGGCTGTATGACACTGGACAAGTCATTTAACCTTGTTTGCCTCAGTTTCTTCATCTGTAAAATGAAACAAAATAAGAAATGACAACCTATTCTAGTATCTTAGCTGAGAAAACCCCAAATGGAATCATGAAAAGTCAAATATGAATGAAATGACTGAACAACTCTGGGAGATAGGTGCTATTATTATCCCCATTTTGCAAACTGAGACAGACAGAAGTTAAGTGCCTTGCACAAGGTCACACAACTAGTAAGTGTTAAAGGTTGCATTTGAACTCAAGTCTTTCTGGCTTCAGGCCCAGTGCTCTATCCACTGCTCCACTTACGTGCCTCCTTCTTACTGAAAGGCAATACAATGTGATGGGTGGAGAGTTAACCTTAGAGTCAGCAAAGCTTGGGTTTAAATCTTTCCTATGACATATGCCGGCTGTGTGACAGTTACTAAATCACTGAATACCTCAATGTCTGGAGATATTGCTAAGTTCCAATTTGTATGAATCACGTATGCCCTGAAGGGGTCACATTACTTGAATTTGGGCAACATATTCTATAAGACTATAAATTACAAAGGAGTTAGTTGTCTTTTTCTATTGAGTTTCTAACCTTCATTGGAAAAGAGAGTTTCTGCAGTAGAATTTCCCGCACACATGAAATCATAGGTCTGAACTAAGGTTACAGGCCCTCTTGGGCTACCCTTTCCACTTGAACTTGTAGGTGACAGGTTGGGTTCCCCAGGGAAGGAGCCTGTGCCCAAGTTCAGGGCACTCCCTAAAGCCTCGTTCCTAAAACTGTAACTAGTGAGCCCCTACTGTCATTTTTACCTTTAATAGTCATTTACTGAGTTGGTATAATAACTACAAAACATTTCCCCCATAAATCAGGGCATACTCTTCCACAAACACACTTAGCATCAGTGGAAAGAGCTGGAACTTACATAGAATATTCTAGAAGAGAGACATTCATATAAGAAACATAAGTGGCCAAGGTACCTCATGCCTCTTGCATTTCAGAGCCTCAATAGCCTTTCTCTTCTCAAAGTGTCCTCACACGGCCTCTGTTGGGCAGGTTGCTCAGCTGCTTCTCTTTGCAATTAACTCTCAACTGCCAGGGTTAACTCTGTTGAATTCATGACTAGCTCTCTTCTCTGCTGCCAGAAATCACACTCATCAGAGCCTCTTCAACTCTCTTTTTCCCTTGATAGGTGTGGTGTCTTCTAATAGACAAATAGTTCCACTGTGAGATATTATGGGTGATGATGGGAAAAGGAGATTTCTCTCCTATCTCCCCAAGAAGCAAGGAATGTTTCTCCCTCAAGGCTGAGTTTTATCCCTGCCCCCCCTTTTAAATAAAATTGGGAATGAGAAATACATTTAGAAAGGAATTATTAACCAAGACAGCTTGATTATGAAAATGAATAGAAGACTTATTTGTCCTTCATTGTCTTCTTTATAAGAAAGTTTTTTAAAATAAAAAGCCAGCAAAGCATTCAGAGAATGGGGGTTCTGCTTACATTGGTTGCATGCCAATGGATGGAGATTACACCAGCCTTGCAAATAATTAGTAAAATCATCATTCCAGCAAAAATTTAATTAGGTCTTCAAAATCCATATTGCTCCCATTCACATAACTAATTCTACTTCTCCCACTCATCCCACCTCCTCCTACTGCTGTACCAAGAGCTAGGATAAATGAATATTAACATTTTCCTGTAGCAAAATACACTTGGAATCTCTTTTCCATCCCCATCCCCCATCTCTAACAACTCCACCAGTACTGATTTTAAACAGATTCTCATGAAAACTAAACAAGCAGGAAGAAGAAGGAGGAGGCAGAGATTTTTCAATTTCTCATTAGACTTCCTGGTTCTCATTAAGAGGCTCAGACATATTCTAGGCCTGGCTGCATTACTCATTCTCATGATTAGATGTAAAAATGAGACCACTTTTTATCAGCCTCATGGGGAAGTTAACAGTGTGTGTTAGATAAGATTTTAAAATTACTCGAATCCTTCAGTCACTGATGCCATATAACATGGGTATGAGGCATTCAACTATATTGTCCATGATAAATAAAAATAAGAAGCATACAAAATAAACAAAATTCACAGAAATCCAAAGCTGTCATGTTGCCTCCAGACCCCTAATCAGGGTTGATACCACCTTTTTTTATCATCCATGAATGATGTAATAATATTAAAGGATTATAAGATTTGTAATTGGAGGGAGCCTTAGAAATCCTCTGCTGCAACCTTCTTACTTTATTCCTTGATTTATTAAAGATCAGGTCTCCCGATCTTGCCCAAGCTCAAAGAACAGGGTCTCGATAATCGACAAAACAATCTATCGTGCCCCTTTTTATAGCTATTGCCCAGTTCTGAGAGAGAAATGTTCACACTGAAAACTTAACAATCAGTTCTTGTAAGCCAGTTAGAGCTGGCTCTAGTACTAGGCACTGGACTAAGGTTGTAAGTACACTGGGAGTATAATCTTCCCAGTCCTGAATGCTTTGCCTTGTTTAATGTAACCCAACATGATATTAGCTTTTTTGGCAACCATGCTATTCTATTATTTCATATGGTGCTTTCGTCCATTAAAACACCCAAATGTCTTTTCAGATAATTTTTTTTTTATAAAACTGTGCCTTCCCCATCTTATACCTATGAAGATGATTTTCTTTTTTGAACCCAAGTGCAAGAGTCATTGGGACAAAATGAAACAAAGTCTGGATTTGGAGTCAAAGAACCTGAGTTTGAATCTTCTTCTGCTATTTATTACCAGTGTGACTTTGGGGAAGATAACTTTCCCCTTCTGTTCTGCCTTGTTTATCATCTATAAAAGGAAGAAGTTGGACTAATTAAACTTTAAATTTCCTTCCAACTTTAAAATCTATGATTTTATTTATCCCTATGAAGTTTCATCATCTTAGATTTAGCCCAATATTCTAGCCTATGGGCTGTATATTTGGATCCTGACTTATCTCATACATTAGCTACCTTCTGCAGCTAGGTAGTACAGTGTATTAGGCCCAAAGTCAGGAAGACCTGAGTTCAAAAGCAGCCTCAGATGCTTACTAGTTGGTGACTCTTGGCAAGTCACTTAAACTTTGCCTGCCTTAGTGTCCTTATCTCTAAAAAGGGGATACCCTACGACCAGTGTTTTTGTGGGGATCAAATGAGACAATATTTGTAGTAAAGTGCTCAGCATGGTGCCTGGCACACAGTAGGCTCTTAATGCTTATTCCTTTCCCCTTCCCCCTCACTATCCATCTTCCTTTCCCAGCTTTGAGACATCTTAACATTTAATAAGTATGCCACCTATGCCTTTAGCCAAGTCATTAGTAAAAATGTTTGATAGCACAGAGCCAAGGATAGATTCTCGAGCCACTCCATGAGCGATCTCATAGTCTTAGAGCTGTGAAGAACCTGTAAGGTCATCTAGTCCCGTTATTTCATTTTACAGATGAGGGAGCAGAAATCCTAAATCCCAGGAAGGTTGGGAGTTGCATGAATTTGCAGAAATATTAAATGGCAAGGCCAGGACTTGAATCCAGGTTCTTTAACTCCAAATCCACAGCCATTTCCAGGCAAAAGTTGGCTTCTATGGTAGAGGATTCTATTAATTTCCATTTATGTATGTAATTCTCCCCATGTCATATCCTCCCCTCCCTTCCATCTTCAGAAACCCTCTCAGGATATACAAAGGTCCATTTGGAGGGTTTTCCAGGTTCTTTGGAGCTCTCAACTCCTCAACAAAGTATTAATAATATAAGAAAATAATAATATTAATACACTTTTAAAAAGAAAGGTATACTTATATGTCAAAGATAACAAATGAAGTTATAATAGTGCTCATGGAAAATAACAATCCCTTCCTCTCAGCCTAAATGTTATCCTCCTCTAGAGGCTAGTGACAGACTCAGTAACTTACAGTTGTGCCCTGGGTCACACTTGATTATTTCTTTCACCATAGTCCCTCAAACTGTTTTGTGATACGTCACTTTGATTACAACACTTAGCCTCCTTGCTCCAGTATCTCTAATCATAGAATATAATAATGAGGAAATTGAGGGCCAGAGCAAGGTATGCAGAAGTGGGCTGGCTGGTAAATGTTTAACAACCAGATCTGGGGGGTGGGGAGGAAGAATATACTCAAGATTCACTTTTAGGTTTAATCTGCATTATTAAGATTTTTCTCTATCACTTTCTTAAATATAAATAATGCACAAAACAATAAATTAAGCCCTGGTATGAAGCTTACTCATTTCTAGCCTCACACTAAGGACAGGGAAGGTTTCATGCCATAAGTGACTTGAACAGTTTGGAAGGAAACAGACACAAACACACACACACACACATTCCATACAAGGAATGGTATGCACAAGAATGTAGAGGTAGAAATGATCAAATGGTCAAATGATCAAATGTTTGTAAAATGTTTGTGAAATGAAGTATACTTGACTTTTATTTTATAGAAATTTAAACCTTCATTTTAGTGCAAAGGTTCTTCACCCAAGAGTCCATGTACATAGATTTCATGAAGTCTTTGAACTTGGATTAGAAAAAAAATTACATTTTTTCCCATTAATCTCTAACTGAAATTATATCATTTTCTCTTCAAAAATATGTATGAGGTGGGTCAACTGTGTCCACTAAATCCCATGTAAGTAGATACTTCTTGAAACTAGATATTATTTCAGTCTTTGTATCTACACGTGCCTGGTTACTGCTGCCATGGTGCCTGGCACACCATATGTCCCTAATAAATGCTTGATGATTTATTTAGTCAATCAAGCCTGCAAGAGGCTCTTCTGCAATCATTTCCTAGTACCAAGATGATGACTAATAATAATGAGCATAACTACAATGTTTTAATGTTTATAAAAGCACTTTTCAAATAACATTTCATTTTATCCTCAAAACAATGCTGGGGGTAGGCAGTATTATTATCTTTATTTTACAGATGAGGAAACTGAGGCTGAAGGAGGTTGATTTGCCCAGAGTCATATAATTAGTATGGATTTGAGGTGGGAAATGAACTCAGGTCTTCCCAACTCAATGTCCAGCACTCTGTCCTTTGTGTCAACATGATGATGATGGTGATAAGGAAGAGGAGGAAGTGACATCTCTCAAACTAAGTATTTAAGAGGCAATATGGTACCGTGGCTAGAGGGCTGGACTCGGAGCCAGAAAGACCACTATGACACTAGACAAGTCATTTAATCTCCAAGTACCTCAGGAAATTCTCTGCAACTTCTCTATTAAGTCCTAGATAATCATTATCTTGCTGTTATATCGCTGAGCTGTTATATCGCCGACCTATGTTGTTCTTAGAAGTTTTGAAGTAATTTGGGGGCAAGGGGAGCATAATTGCTTCTTAAGTTTTTGATTTTCACTGATTTGTGTTCAAAGGTGCTGAGGTTTTCAAAACTTATCTAAAGCATCTTTGATTTTGGAGGAAAATCTTTCTTCAATTTTCCCACTTTAACAATAAATTTAGAATAGTTGTGTAGAATCTATAGGCCTAGTGTTTTACAATGGAAAAAATGTTAGGTATGAATCCAGAAGACCATGTTCCAGTGTTGAATTTGGAGTCAGGAAGATCTGATTTCAAATTCTGCCTCAGGCACTTACTAGTTACTTATTTAACTAGTCCATTTACTTAACTAGTCACTTAAACTCTGTCTGACCTGTTCCCTCAACTGTAAAATGTAAAATACCACCTACCTCATAGGGTTGGTTTGAGCTTCAGATGAGGTCATATGAACAAAGCACTTTACAAATCTCAAAGTGCTAAACAAATTTTAGTTATTATTTTACTACTTGTGTAATCTTGGACAAGTCACTTAATGTCAGTTTTATCACTTATAAAATGAGGGGGCTGGACTAGATGATCTCTAATATTCCTTCCAACTATTATCTATGACACTTGGATCATAGGTTTAGAGATGGAACAGACTTTTGAGGTCATATTGTTAAGAGATGTCAAACTCATACTTTCCAGTGTCCACAAAACTGCCTGGGTCCAGATTAAAATGTAATTATAAAATAAATAAAATAAATACACAACACAACATAAACAATGTTGATTTGTGGTTTTCTAAGTCATTATATAGCCCACAGGGATCTGCTTCTATTTGAGTCTGACACCACTGATCTAGTTAATGTTGGTCTGCTCTCATTTTATAGTTCAAGAAAGTGGGGCCCAGAGATCTTTCCCAAGTCACATGGGTCCTGCGTACATGTTTATATAGCTCTTGAAAGAACATATGATGGTTTAGAAAACATATTATATAGATTATATTGTGGTGAAATCATCAAAACTGTTGTTTGAACACTAATCTGACATACAGTTCTATTATAAAGCTGTTATAGATTGTTTCTATAGGTTCATCTAGTCATTGCATGATGCAATGTGAGATATATTATAATTGCATTTAATTTATTAACAGCTCATTTAGCCAAAAATGTTTAATAAACTACTCAAAACAAATTAGGTGAAGAAAACGTTTATGGAGTCTGTGTGACTATTGAAAGAACAGAATGTACCTAAATAAACACATTTTATTGGTGGTTTATAACTTTACTATAAACACATTAAATAGTTACAGAGACATTTTCATATTAACATATGGTGTTCATGCTAACTATCATATTAACTTCAGTGCTTTTATGGATGTATTAAAATCAATTCTCAAAATGACTGTGATTGATTAAGTAAAAGAAGCCAATTAACAATCAATAGCCAATTACATGCTGTTTTCACTTTGAGAGATACATGAATGAGTAGATGAATCAACAAGGATTTGTCAAGTATCTCCTTGTGTCAAAAGATGCCCTAGGGGCTGAGGATACAAAGACAAAAATATATCCTTATCCTAAAGGAGACTGCTTTCTATGTCATGTAAAGAAGAAAGGCTATATCAGAGATGTAATTCCAGAAACTGAATTTTTTTTAATGTGGAAAAAAGCCTTTTATTTCCTCCCAACCTTAGTCTCTATCAATAAATTATGTAGTGAAGAAAAGGCGACAAAGTCATTGGTTAACCTAGTATCAAAAATAGAGGGCGAGGGCTCTTTATAAACTATTGTTGCATTTGTCAGGTTATCTTCTTTAGTTTCATCATCATTAAATAATATTTCCTTAGTTTAAACAGTAAATAAAGCAGTGTATACCAGATGACTGTAACACAATTCATACATGGCTTGTCCTTAGTTTCCTCAGTTTCCCAGGATTGGTTCTCCATTAAACTTCAAGCCCCTCTGAGAGCAGGGACTGGTTGGGTTTTTTTCCTCCCCTTTCTTTGTGTGCCTAGCACGTAGGACAGTTTGAGAAGATCGTAAGGTCTTCATACTTGCTTGTTTACTGACTGGACAAGATAACCTCCAAGACCCTTCCTAGTTCTAAATCTATAATCCATTGAAGACCCTGTACTTTTAGGGTCTCCATGCCACCTTCTGTAAGTTTCAAATTTGTTTTGTTCTGATTTTTAGTAGTCATTTTTCTACCCTTATCCTGTTAACATTGATCTGGCATACTGCATATGGCTATGGATATGAGATCATTTGTTGAGATGGTGATTTCAATTTTAATTTCATACTAGGACTCAAACATTAATGTTGATCAATCTGCTAATGCATGATTGTGGGTTTTTAATTTCAGGTTAAAAAAGCTTCTTGAACAGGAGAAGATCTACCAAGCTCGAAAAGAAAAAGAAAACACCAAGAGGCTCAATAAATTGAGAGATGAACTGGTGAAACTCAAGTCATTTGCCCTCATGCTGGTAGATGAAAGACAAATGCACATTGAACAACTTGGCCTACAAAGCCAGAAGGTACAAGACCTCACACAGAAACTAAAGGAAGAAGAGGAGAAGCTGAAAGCTATTACTTCAAAATCCAAAGAAGACAGGCAGAAACTACTTAAGTTAGAAGTAGACTTTGAACATAAGTCTTCAAGGTTCTCTCAAGAGCATGAAGAAATGAATGCTAAATTGGCCAATCAGGAATCACACAACAGGCAGCTTAGGCTAAAACTAGTAGGTTTAACTCGAAGAATTGAGGAACTAGAAGAAACCAACAAGAACCTCCAAAAGGCTGAGGAAGAACTTCAGGAGCTAAGAGATAAAATAGCCAAAGGGGAATGTGGAAACTCCAGTCTTATGGTAGAGGTAGAAAACCTCCGGAAGCGTGTGCTGGAAATGGAGGGCAAAGATGAGGAGATCACCAAAACGGAATCACAGTGTCGAGAACTGAAGAAGAAATTGCAAGAAGAAGAACACCACAGTAAGGAGCTAAGGCTTGAAGTTGAGAAGTTACAGAAGAGAATGGCTGAACTAGAGAAGCTGGAAGAGGCTTTCAGCAAGAGCAAATCAGAGTGCACTCAGCTGCACTTGAACCTGGAAAAAGAGAAAAACTTAACCAAGGACCTGATAAATGAATTGGAAGTGGTAAAGAGTCGAGTTAAAGACCTCGAATCCTCTGAAAGCCGATTAGAAAAGGCTGAAATGAGTTTAAAGGATGATCTGACAAAGCTGAAGTCATTTACTGTGATGCTGGTTGATGAAAGGAAAAATATGATGGAAAAAATAAAACAAGAAGAAAGAAAAGTGGATGGTCTCAATAAGAATTTCAAGGTGGAACAAGGGAAGGTTATGGATGTGACTGAGAAACTAATTGATGAAAGTAAGAAGCTTTTAAAACTTAAGTCTGAAATGGAGGAAAAGGTATATAGCTTGACAAAAGAAAGAGATGAGTTAATGGGTAGATTGAAAAGTGAAGAAGAAAAATCCTCAGAGCTGAGTTGCAGTGTTGACCGATTGAAGAAGAGGCTGGATGGCATGGAGGAAGTGGAGCGAGAAATAACCAGAAGCAGATCCCGAAAAGGACCCGAACTCACCTGTGCAGAAGATAACAAGATAAAAGAATTAACACTGGAAATAGAAAGACTGAAAAAGCGTCTCCAACAGTTAGAAGTAGTTGAAGGAGACTTGATGAAGACAGAGGATGAGTATGATCAGCTGGAGCAAAAATTCAGAACTGAGCAGGATAAGGCTAACTTCCTCTCTCAGCAGCTGGAAGAGATAAAGCACCAGATTGCAAAAAATAAAGCAATTGAGAAAGGTGAGGCTGTGAGTCAGGAGGCTGAGCTAAGACACCGATTCCGGTTGGAAGAGGCCAAGAGTCGAGACTTGAAGGCTGAAGTACAAGCTCTGAAAGAGAAGATTCATGAGTTAATGAACAAAGAAGACCAGCTTTCTCAGCTACAGGTGGACTACTCAGTTCTTCAGCAAAGATTTATGGAAGAAGAAAGCAAAAACCGAAACATGGGACAGGAAGTCCTGAACTTGACAAAAGAGTTAGAACTCTCTAAGCGTTATAGCCGAGCTCTAAGGCCAAGTGTGAATGGAAGGAGGATGGTAGATATTCCTGTGGCATCTACTGGAGTGCAGACAGATGTAGTCAGCAATGAAGCAGCAGAGGAAGAAACCCCAGCTGTATTTATAAGAAAATCTTTTCAAGAGGAGAATCATATTATGAGCAATCTTCGACAGGTGGGGCTAAAGAAGCCCATGGAGCGTTCATCTGTACTGGACAGGTATCCTCCGGCAGCAAATGAGCTTACGATGAGAAAATCTTGGATCCCATGGATGAGAAAAAGAGAAAATGGTCCCCAAACAACTCCAGAGAAAGGGCCTCAAGCCAGTTCTAGTCCAGGACATCCTGGAGAGGTGGTTCTTTCACCAAAGCAGGGCCAGCCTCTTCATATTCGGGTGACTCCTGATCATGAGAACAGCACAGCTACTTTGGAGATAACTAGTCCTACATCTGAAGAATTTTTTTCTAGCACCACCGTCATTCCTACCTTAGGGAACCAAAAACCACGGATCACCATTATTCCCTCACCAAATGTCATGTCTCAGAAATCAAAAGGGAGTGACACAACATTGGGGCCAGAACGTGCCATGTCACCAGTCACGATAACTACATTCTCAAGAGAAAAGACCCCTGAGGGTGGCAGGGGAACTTTTATGGAGAGACCCACATCCCCCATTCAGATAATGACCGTATCAACATCTGCTGCACCAGCAGAGATCTCTGTATCTCCAGAATCAAAGGAAATGCCCATAGGAAGGACTGTCTTCAAAGTAACCCCAGAAAAACAGACTGTCCCAACTCCAGTACGAAAATTCAACTCCAATGCCAACATCATAACCACAGAGGACAACAAAATTCACATTCACTTGGGTTCCCAATTTAAACGATCCCCTGGGTCATCTGCTGAAGGGACAAGTCCACTTATTACAGTTAGACCAGTCAACGTGACAGCTGAAAAGGAGGTTGCCACTGGTACTGTCCTTCGTTCTCCTAGGAACAACCTTTCCTCAAGGCCTGGAGCAAGCAAAGTGACAAGCACCATCACTATAACACCTGCTACCACATCATCCACCAGGGGAACCCAGTCAGTGGTAAGTAGAATAGGTTTCCAGGATATTCATTGAGATTTATCTAGGGGAAAAAATGGGAGAAGGAGAGAAGCACCTAAATATCCCCATATCAAATAGCTTAACCTCTTTTAAAACAACAATAACCATGTTCATCCTACTATTCAGAATTGCTTTTTACAGCCCTTGTAGAGGGAAAGAAATTGAAGTTCAATTAAAGAGGGGTTCAAGTCCTACAAACACCAACTCTAAAAGTACCTTTTAAAAGATTTCTCTTTCTTTCTTCCTTTCTTCCTTTCTTCCTTTCTTTTTTTCTTCCTTCCTTTCTTTTTTTCTTCCTTCCTTCCTTCCTTCCTTCCTTCCTTCCTTTCTTTCTTTCTTTCTTTCTTTCTTTCTTTCTTTCTTTCTTTCTTTCTTTCTTTCTTTCTTTCTTTCTTTCTTTCTTTCTTTCTTTCTTTCTACTTGCCCAGGGCCACAGAGCTGGATTTGAACTCTGGTCCTCCAGACTCCAGGGTCAGTGCTCTATCCACTGTGCCACTAGCCACTCTTAATTGGTAAATTTTTGATGTGAACATTTACACCTCAGAAATCAGCAAATCCACCTCTAGAGCACATTTCAAATAGCATTCCAGTCATGAAATGTCACAAACAAGAATTTTTCCAATTGCATTCACCTTGGCTTTCTACTATGTACTGTTAAAGTAGCATGGCAAAGTTGGAGAGGGGGAAAAGGAAGATCTGAGTCCAAGCCCTTCTGACATATAATGGACAAGACTCTTGCCTTTTCTAGTACCCCACCCACTCTCAGAAATTCTAAGTTGCCAGTCTGCATCTCTTCAGGGAGTTTCCCTTCAGTGAATTCCCAAGATGTCTATAGCATGCTATAAACCCTTCTGCTCCAGTGTTTAAGTATGCCTCCTGTTCCTGGTGCCGTGGCAAAATGTTGCCTCTATTTTTAAAAAGAAACTTTTATTTTTTAAATCATACAACTTTATGATTAATAATTTGCCGATTTGTCATTTTACAGAAGATGACACTATAAGGAGTTTGGGGGTTTCTAAACTCTTGTAAAATATGCTGAATTTCTAACTAGGACTTTCCTCCATAAAATCAATTCATCTTTTCCCAATATAGAAATTTCTCTCACCTCCTACTATATTTTGTCTCTCAGTGAGCTCCATAGTCATCTGCAGAAGTTCTTTTAACTGATTGACTTACTAGATTTAGAAAGAATGAATGTTGATGTGGACTATCCCATTCGCATCCTAAACCCAGTGGAAAGAGAACTGAATTTAAAGTCATAGACCTGAGTTTACATTTTGATGCTGCCCTTAGAACCAGGGTGATCTTGGTTAAGTCTTCACTTCCCTGGGGTCTCCATCTATAACAAGAGGTACTTGGGCTAGATGACCTCTAAGGTCCCTCCCAACTCTAGATTTATCATTATTTGATACAAAGTTTCAGCACATAGCAGGGGATCAATCAATGTTTATTGAATGAATGTATGAAAAAAGGCAAATCATTTTCTGAAAAATCAATATGTTTTGTTGGAATTGTTCTAAGCCCTGATTTTATCAGAGCTGGGAAATGGCTGATATGGAAGTTCCCTCTACTGATCAGCAACTGTTCTATAATGTCGTTTGAAGCAAGTCAGGATATCTTTAGAGAATGCCTTTGTAGATTGTGAACAGATTAGCAAACATAAATGCAGTAGATCCAGAGTTGGTACCGTAGAGGTCATTTAGGGTAAAGTTATTGAACACTGCCCACAATACTTCAGATTAAGATATAATTGGTAACTAGTTAACAAAATAGTTAACAATGGTACAATAGTTAACAAAATGAATAAAAAATACAAAAGAACATAGATAATTCTAATAGGTGGTTTTCTAAGTCAATATGCAGCTCATGAGGTTGTATACATATTTTAGTGCTTTCACTCCCCTCACCCCTTTCTGAGTTTGACATTATAGCTCTAGCACATTTAATGTAACCAACTGGAAATGTAACTATGAGGAAATCTCTATGAGTCTTGAACTTTTAAACAATCACCATAGTGTTCCTTCACCCTCCTTTTAAGGAAGACTAGAAACTGGTTGTTTTAGCTATATAATCTGTTTCCAAACTCAATAGAAATTACACTTTTATGATATAAATACCGTCAGATTCTATTTTTAAAATATGACCTACTAATAGCTTTCTAACAACAGCTTTGAGCTATACAAAAGTTTTTCTTTTGGAGTCAAATAGCATTCCATGTTCTCCATCCTTATCTAGGGTTGGAATGCTATCTTGTCTGACTCTTGACACAGGGAGCCTGGGGTGGTTGCTAAGAAGCTTGCTTTCTCTTGATTATGGTTGGTGCAGAGAAATGAAGAGTTGTAAGTTGGTGGTGGTTGGGAAGACCTAGCAGGTTTCTTAGCCAGTCACTTCCCTCCAAAAGTTCAACTTCATCTATAGAAGACAGGATATGATACTTACTTCCCATATCTTAAATTCTTAAAGACACACGAGAGCTCAAAATGCCTCAGCATTTTGGAAGGCAGTTTCTCTACTGCAGATACTGATATCTGCAACACAGGTAACAGACTTGCATAGCTTTTCCATTAGCCATATCATTTGGATTACAGGCAAAAACTCCTTAAGAACAAGATTTCTTAGCCTGAGGTTCATAGATCCCCAAAATGTCTTTGCAGAGATTTCAGTGAACTTGGATCTATAAACTTGGATGGGGTATGAGGGAATCACATCTTCATTTCAGTAAAATTAGTGTGAAACCCAATATCTATATCTATATCTATATCTATATCTATATCTATATCTATATCTATATCTATATCTATATCTATATCTATATCTATATCTATCTGCATTAAATTGGTCAAGTCAGTCAACAAGCTGTTATTAAGCATAACATAGGTACCAATTTCTATTTCACTGAAATTCTATTTGTTGCAAGGCAGGGGTTCTTCATCTTTATTGTGTCATAGACCCTCTCTGTCAGTATGGTGAAGCTTATGGATCTTTTATCAGAAAAATATTTTAAAATTGTCCCCAGCTTCTCCTATATATCTTGTTTGCATATACTTTTTTCCCCCATGTTGTTCCTTTATTAGACTATGAGCTGCTTGAAAGAAGGGACTTTATTTTTTTTTTTGCCTTTCTTTGTATCCCCAGCACTTTCAGTGAAAAAGAGAGAGGGAAGTAGTTGGTCACCAAAGGCACAGCACATATGGAGGAATGGGAATATGGGGTAAAAAGATATTTTTAATATTACTTCAAAATATACATGCATATATTTTGAATGTCAAAAACTTCCTGTCTCCATAATATATATTTGTTTTGTAATAAGGCAAGTTGCACATGTGTTGGTGAAGACTTAAGGCTTTCCAAGACATTATAAAGAGGGAAATATAATTTTCAAAGTTTGTCTGGCCAAAAAAATAATCTTGTCTCAGCACTGCTGCAAAAGCTTTATAGAACCAAAGGACTACCATGCCTCAGCTGATGGCTTTGTAGGCTTCCACAATAGAAAACAAAAGTTAGGATAGTCCTTTGGAATCAGAGGTAATAAATAATAACTGACATTTATATAGAGGAACTCTTGTGGGTACAGTGGGAACAGTGCTAGCTTTAGAATCAGAAGACCTGGGTTCAAATCTCACACCTGATGCTTACTACCTATGTTATCTTGGCTACCTATGTTATCTTGGGCAAGTCACTTAACCTCCTCGGGTCTCAGTTTCCTTATTTGAAAAATGAAGAATTTGGACTAGTTGGCTTCTTGTCCCTTCCAGTTCTAGATCCATGATCCCAAATAGCACTATAAAGTTTGGAAAATGCTTGGTGATATTTAAACCTCATGACAACCTTGGGAGGTGAGTATAACTGGCATTATTGTACTCGTTTTATAGATGAAGAAACTGAGGCTCATCAAAGTTAAGTGACTTACCTAGGGTTATATAGCTAGTGAGTGTCAAGAGGTTAAACTTGAACTTTAGTCTTCCTGAATCCAAGACCAGCACGTTAATCCCTCTCATATCTAGGGAGCCTTATGGTATCTAGAGGAAAGAACACAAGGAGGAGGAGATCTTGCAGTTTTATCATGGCTGTGCTACTTAATATTTGTTTAATTGTTTAATTTAATTACTCAGAGCCTCAGTTTCCTCATCTGTATGATGAAATAACACATGCTCTTCTAAGTAGATGTTATATATGTTACATGTAGTAATGCTGTCTATAATTGTATAAATCTCATTCTAGATAAAATCTGATGAGAAGCTCCTAAGTGTATTCATTTTTATGGTATTTTATATTTGCTCCTGTGCAAAATATTGTATTTTTATACAATTTTATATAAATATTTTATAATTTTGTAAAATACAAAATATTGTATTTTTATATTTGTAGGATGCTCCTACAAGTGTATTCCTACAAAACAAAACTCTTGGTTTTGATGTATCAGTCACAGAAAAGTCACCCAAACCTGTTTTACATCTGTTTCTTTTTTCTTTCACAGTCAGGACAAGATGGGTCATCTCAGCGGCCTACACCCACCCGCATTCCTATGTCAAAAGGTATGAAAGCAGGAAAGGCAGTAGTGGCAGCCCCAGGAGCAGGAAATCTGACCAAATTCGAGCCTCGAGCAGAGACTCAGTCTATGAAAATAGAACTGAAGAAATCTTCAGCCCGCAGCACTACCTCTCTTGGAGGGGGGAAGGGCTGAGGGCAGTGGCTAAGGGGGTATGTTGTGCAGCTATTCCGGCTACCATGAAAATCTACCTCCTGTCTGTTAGTGGCAACTGTTTACATGTACTAATTTGAGTTGTGAATACATCATTTACCAAATCATGAACTAATCATTACATGTCTTACTTGATTGTGTGTCTTTGTCTCTGTGCAGGGGAGAAAGCTTATAGTCAAAATAATGTTTGCAGCATGGTGTACTAGAAATAGCCCTGGAGTGGGTGTTAGAAGATCTGGTTTGTAGTCCTAGCTTTGTCATTAGCTGTGAGATCTTAGAAATTTCACTTAACTTCTCTGCCCTCAGTTTCCTCAGTTACAAAATGAGGGGAATTGCCTAGAGGACAATTAAGGGCTTTTTCAAGCCCACCAGTCTGTGATTCTCAACAGCCCTAGTTCAGTATTCATTTGTCTCTGCTGTTTTTAATTTCTATAAAAACAGGTCGCATAGAACAAGATATAGCTATGGATAATTTCCTTGACCCCTAAGGACTTTGTGACTTACCATATGTTCCTCAAAAAACAGCACTGTTATCTAAAATTTAAAAAGAGAATTCTTCCCTAAATTAATTTCAAAGAATAATCCTTTGAAATATAAAATACAATAAAAATGAATAACAGAGACATGATACACATAATAGTTACTGAATTTCTTTTTTTCGGGGGGAAGGGTCAGTTGTCAAGAGAGGGTAGATTTCCTGCAATCTCCAAAAGATTCTCTGAGTTTTATAGAGGATATTCTGAAAACCATTGACTTAGTGATAATATTGCTACAATCAAGTAAAAAAAAATGCAATGTATTTAAACTGTATGCAGTGTGACTGTAGCTTCCAGATGGCTATCCTGCAGCCCAGCAGAGATCAAAATAAATGGCTTCAAGGAATTGCTGTTATATTCCAATGGGGTACCAGGAAAAGAAGCATAGGACCAGAGACTGAGTGCTAGAAGGAACCTTAGACATTGGCTAGTCCAAATCCATCATTTACAGATGAGGCAACTGACCCAGAGAGGTTAAGTGATTTGCCCAGGCCACAGAGGCAGTAAGTGGTCTTGACTAGAGCCAAGATTTGAATCCAGGTTCTTCTGACTCCAAATCCAGGGTTCTTTCCATTGTGCAAAGCTTCCTGTGCTGCTTAGTTGGATTCTGATTTTCTCCCCAAGTCACACTGAAGTCTTTGCTCATGAGTTGTAGATCCAGCGTCAGGAGTTTTTGTGGTATGGAGAAGTGGATTTTTTTTTCTTTTATCATTTTCATCCATGTTTATCTCATTTTCCTTTTCATTCTTTCAAAGCATGTTTTAATATGCATGAAACGGTGTGGATGCAAAAACTAGATGTCATTCTGATGTGATTAATCATATTTAAGTAGACACTGGCAATTTCAGTGCATATAACAAAAAGTGAGCTCAAGGCTAATAGTAGCTTAGCATACAAGGTCTCACACAGGCTGCGCTTTTGTCTTAATTTTTGAACCATTTGGGTGAACTTTACAGACTACAACAACCCAAAAGTTACAAATCTGGAATTCTCTTTTTTAATTTGTAAAATGCAGAAATTAAAAAATGAATTGACTAGAGTACTTTTCATGTTTTAAAAAAGGGGAAGGGGGAAGTTAATTACCTTTTAACACATGACTCATGCTTCAGTAGTAAAGACATTGTTCTTTCCCTTGCCAAATTTCTTGTCCTTGGCAGGACTCTGACTTCAATTGTTTATGGGAGTGATAGATGACTTTCTATGTTCTACATTTCTTTCTTGACAGGCCCCTGTGGCCTATTGCTCTTGGATTCTTAAGGTATAAACTCAAAATGTTATTGTCGGAAAGGGCCCATAATGGAGCCATGTTGTATTGGTAGAATCTTGTGGTTGGGGGAAGAGAGGTCAAAGAAAATCAGAAAGATATGAATACTTGAGAAATGGGCCTTTGAAATAGTATTTCCCCCTCATCTTTAGGTTACTGATTCTTGTGCTTGTCTAAAAAAATGTATTATCACCCCTTTGGCAAAGTTGCTACCCAAAACTTTCAAAAACAAGGGCATTAAAAAAATCAAAATTCTTGCCTCACCAGGCATTTGTCTAATATTGACTGCCATCACCATATAATCTAAAGATAGAGCGAAAAGGGCTTTCTTGGGCACCAGGTATCCTAGTCTTTCTGACCTTCCCTGCTGCCTTTCCCAGGCCCCCTCCTGCTGCTGCCCCATTCCTGTTTTGATCATAGTGTTAATATTGCTTACTGCTATTTTTGCTCTTACCTGCTCACAATATGCTTCCTGGTTTCCCTATGAGAAGACGGGGTCCTGTCAGCACACAGTATGCTGGGAAAGATTTAACAGTGCGTCCACAGGATGTTTACACATCTGCAGCTTGGAACAGCTTAGCCTACAAAGTGCGTCTACTAAGAAAACTTGGCAGAACTAACACGTGTTTGCTTTCCAGAAATGATGGAAAGCAACCTCTGTGATAGTTTCTCTTTGTGATTTTAGAACAAACCCTACATTTATTGTATAACTTTGTTTTAAGCCACACGTTAGAAGTGAAAATCCACTGGGGATAGGAGGTGGAGGATTAAAAGCACACCATCTTTTGGCTCCCATTTATGATCATAATGCTTCTAAGATGCTTTTGGGTTGGTTTTTGTAGGAGTATGATCTGATGCTCCAAGACTGATTGAAATTGTTTTCTCTGCTTGGATATATATTGTCTAGTAAAACTGAAAAGCCACAATCAGCCAAATCATCCCACTATATGCATTACTTCCTGGGAATGATAATTACTGACATTTATATAGTACTTTAGGGTTGGCAAAATGTTTTGTGTCCCTCATCTCACTTGAGCCTTGCAACAACCCTGTGCGGTAGATACCCATAGGCATTGTTATCTCCATTTTATAGATGAGGAACCTAAGGCTCAGAGAATCCAAATAATTTGCTCATGGTCTTAGAGGTGGTAATGTATGAGATGCGATTTGAACCCAAGCCTATGTATTTACTCTGCCATGGTACTACTGTGAATTAGGAAGTTACATTGAATAACTAGGGCTACTGGGGTAATAACCATTTGATGTGCACTATACCCCCACTTTTCTATATGGGAAAACTTGGGTTCATGTTTTTGTAACTCCTCCAAAACAGTAGCTGCCAGTTTGGTTTAAATGTTAGTAAAAGATGGGGGAAACCCCTGTATATTGTGCTGAATAATTAAATTTCTGCTAGCAATTTTGTAGATTTGGGGGGGGGGGGAGGGAAAGGGGTGTGGAGCAGGCCTAGTAGCTTGGATGCTTACTGGACTCTCTAGCTCATTTAGGATGTTCATTAAGGTGTTAATTCGTCTTTCATTTGAAGGCCTTTTAAAGACACACACACACACACACACACACACACACACACACACGACTCTGCCATAGTATGACAGATAATGTAGTCTTGTGGAAAAGAAAATGTTCCAAGAACATAAGACCCCCAAATAGACTAGAATTTCTCATTTCCTAGCAGAGTCCAGACAATATGTAATATACTACAGAGACTTGATTGAGGACAAAGGGTCCCTCATAGGGGAAAATATAAGGATGATAGATACCATGTGTGACTGGAGAGTGGGAAGAAGGGAAAGAGGGGAACAGATATCTCTGTGTTTTAAGAATGGGACCTTTCATTCTTAATCTCTAGCCATATACATGTATTACAGTAGAGCTGGGAACCCTTTTTTTTCCCCTGGAGCAAAATTGGGTGGGTGAAGAGTAGAAGGGGGGCAGCAAAACAAAGTTCAGCCACAGGTGGAGGGGAGGGGGTTGACCCACACCGTAAACAATGCAGTCCTCACCCCCAAAGGGGTTGAGATGTGCCCTAAGAAGGGGTCATCACTGCAATGCAACAGTCTAGGTAAAGTACCAAGTACAGGAATGCAGATATGCCCCCTATGGACATCAGTGCTATTCATCCCATTCTAGTTACAGATTAAGTTTGAGGACTAGAAAGAGAAGAGGGTAAAACAGAAGTCTTTTTTTTTGAGTTTCATCCCACTCACTGTCTAGGAGACTGTTTATTCCCTAAAATTATTCATACGTCATGGAGAACAAACTAGAGTCAAGATGAACTGGTGTTATTACTTCATAGACTTCTTCACCTTTTTGAGTCTATTATTCTTCAAAGGAATGATAGAGAAATTATTCCTGTAAGAAAAATTTTTAAAAATAGGGCAAAAAGAAGCCTGAAAATGCAAATAGTCATACGTAATAAGGTGGGCTGCTTCTTTCCCATTCCACAGCACTGAGTAGGGGCAGAGCTCAGATGACAGGGAGATAGAACTGCTGGGAGAAAACTGCTGGCTTGTCATTTCCCAATCATTCACAGCTTTGGTGCTCACTAACAGGCTGATAGTTAAGTAAACTTTGATTGCCTTCAACGAAGTAGAAACAGTCTTTCAACAATTGTGCTTCTAGAAAGCACATGCAGGAGAGATGCACTTTTCCACTTAATCTACAGAAGGGTCTCAATAGGTTAGCATCATTTAGCACGGAGAGAGAAAGCTTTCAAAAGGTGACCTAACCATAGTCACCAAGTCCATGAAGGATTCTCAAAGCCTAATACAGTGCCCTGGCACATAGTAGGTTCTTAAATGTTTATTCATTGGTATTAATTGAATATTAAAGAAGATGAATCTTAGGGACTGTTCATTTGTAGGAGTATGGGGTCTTAGATTTTGAACTGGAAGAACCTTAAAGATCATCTAGTCCAACCCAACTAATTAATTATTAATCTAGCTGTACTCAAGAAAAAGAAGAAGAGTTGGCTTAAATGACACCAGAAGAGACTTAAGTTAACTTTAACTATGAAGAAGAATTTTCCTATTAAGAAGATTGTGGAAGAATGGAAGAGTTGATTAATCCCAAGACTAGAAGTTCAGAGATTCGGGTTCTAGATCTGACTTTGGCACCAGTTAGACTTTATGTCACTGCTTCACTTCCCTCATCTGCAAAATAGGTGGGTTGAATGGAGGGACAACATGATATTGTAGAAAAAGTGTTGAATTTTAAATCATGGAACTTGAGTTCAAATTCTAATTCTTCTGCTTACTCTCTGTGGGCCCTCATACACTTGACCTTTTCGGGCCTTAGGTTCCTCATCTGTAAAATGAGAGGGTTGGATTACTTGATCTCTAAGGTATATTCCAGCTCTAAATCTAAGATGCTCTTATGACTAAATGTCTCTAAAATATTTCCCCCTTTAAAATTCAATCTACAAACGTTTATTAAGAACCTGCTGTGTGCAAGGGTTCGGCATTAGGCACTAGGGATATGAATAACACTACTTACAGTAAGCTTATCTAACAGTGAAGATAGCAAGGATATGTATGTGTGTATATACATATATATATAAGTGCATATTAAATAAGTGGAAAGAGAATAAATACAAATAAATGCAAAAGAATCAAATCCATAGTAGTTTAGAAGGGAGGGTACTAGCAGTTGGAAGGATCTGGAAAGCCTTGAGCTGCACTTTTGAAAGAAAAGAAATATTCTATGAGGTTGTAGGTGAGGTGGGAACTTGTAGGGGAAAGGCAGAGCAAAGAAGTGAAGATGAGAAATGGAGTGTTATGTATGAAGAACCAAGAGGAGAATTTTGCTGGATCTCAGGATGATATTTGGGTAACAATGTACAATGAACCTGCAAAAATATAAGTTGTAGAGAAGGCCGTGAAATATGTCGAGCTAGAGAGTCAATAGAAAGCCACTGGAGTTTATTGAGTAGGAGGTCTAGGATTGATAATTCCATTGGATGTCCCTTGTACCTCAAAGAGAGCAATCATAATGAACTTCACTAGTGCTAAACAAGCTATTTTCTTTGGTATTATTTTCATATGAGATAATATTTAAAGCACTTAGTATAGTACAAAGTAGTACTTAATAAATTCTCATTCA
The DNA here is from genome assembly GCA_028646575.1 of Pseudocheirus occidentalis. Lineage (NCBI taxonomy): Eukaryota > Metazoa > Chordata > Mammalia > Diprotodontia > Pseudocheiridae > Pseudocheirus > Pseudocheirus occidentalis. Next base: position 239,600,036 of record CM053593.1, on the reverse strand, counting down.
TCTTCCTTTTTTTCCCTTTCCCTCTATAGTTTCAAGGATACTGTTTAACAAATTTGCTTGTCTTGACAACCAAAGCTCTCTGAACACTCCAAAAGTCACCCATTATATGGAGGATCATGGAATTCCCAGGCTAGGTCCTTAGAGATCATCTACTCAGAGACCTTTATAAATTCATGGATACCTTTGGCAGTACGGTGAAACCTATGGACCCATCTCAGAATAATGTTTTGAATTCATTTATGCATAGAATTACGAAGTAAAACTATTATATTGAAATACAGCTGCCACATTTTTTAAATTAAAAGACCCTAGATTAAAAGCTTCATTGTTAGTGATCATTATAGCCAGTACTTCTATAGCACCCATGCTAAACCTTTTACAATGATTATGTCATTTGATCCGTACAACAATCCTAGGTGCCATTATTACCCCCCTTTTTGCTATTTGAGAAAACTGAGTCAAACGGGTTAAGTGACTTGCCAGAATCACAAAGCTAAAAAGAATTTGAGGACAGATTTAAATTCAGGTCTTCTTGACCCCAGGCCCAGTGCTCTATCCACTGCACCACCTAGCTATGCCTTATTTCGGATGAGAGAACTGAGGCCCTGGAGAAATTATGGTAATTCATTCGAAGTTAATTAGTTACAATAATTGACAATGAGTGAGTGGCGGTTATAGGATTAGGACTCATCTCCTGATTCCCATTCAAATTCTTCTTCCACTATGTCACAAAATGAATTCTAAATAATGACAGTAATTGGGATACACAACCATACATGTCTACAGGTACATACAAATGTGCACAAAGACTCTTCTAGTAATGTGGGATGGGAGCAGTGGGCAAGGATAAGAACTAGACCTCTGATTTCATTGGTGTAAGATGAACGAATTTCCTCTTCCCATTCAGTAGGGCAAATTCTTGTCTCTGTTCTCCTGCTTAGACTCTTAGATAATTGCCTGTAGCACAGAGCAGTTAGGGGATATGCCCAGAGTCACACAGCCAGTATGTGTCAGAGGTGGGACCTTTATGTTGCTAAACCATTGGAGAATTTTGAGTTTTCTCTCTCTCTCTTTTTTTTTTTTGGAGGGGGGAAGGCGAGGCAATTGAGCTTAAGTGATTTGCCCAAAGTCACATAGCTAGTAAGTGTGTCAAGTGTCTGAGGTTGGATTTGAACTCAGGTCCTCCTGACTTCAGGGCCAGTGATCTATTCACTGAGCCAAACAACTGCCCTTTGAGTTTTCTACATAGGCACAGTCTTTTAAAAGTACTCTCCAAACTTTTAACTTTTTTAAAAATGAACAACTTGTTGTCCTTACCCACAAGGAACTGAATCAACTCTATTTTCTGCAATAATATTTTTCCATGGTTATTATGAGAATAGATATAAAATTAAATCAATCCCAGTTATTTTAGAATTTGTGTAAAAAGGAATAAACAAAAGCCCGTAGCAAACATGATTCAAAGCAGAGCAGACTAATAGAGTTTGGTACCTATTCTTTGTGCCAATTAATATTTTCCCTTTCATAATTAGTTTCATATATCAGGGCAAGAGTCCAAATTTGCTTGCTTTGGGGAAACTTCATCCACTTGAGGAGATGATCTAAAAAGATTAGCTTGCTTGAAAAAGAAATTATTGGCAATAACCAGGGCCAGAGGGACCCTTATACAAGTGAAGATGAGTTATAGAATTAAAAGGATAATTTTAATTTGTTTCTCATGAAGTAGGGAGAATAATGTGTTAGAGGGAATCAAGTCAACCATAGATCAGTTGAGAATCCCATGAAGAGATTATATCATCTTGTCAAAGAGTGTCCTGGAGATAGTGAAAAGGACTGGTAATTACCAGAAGACATTTTAATTAACTGAACGAAGCCCAGATGAAGGGCACTGAGTCCCAGGCAGCAAAGAAAGTTTCTTGAATTCCTTACACAAGATGGAACTTCTAAGCAGAATGGATGCTCATATCTAAATGTGGTAATAACAAGATCAAATGTTTAATGGGGTGGGGGATAGTTTGCAGTCAAGATTTTCTGTGCTTTGTGGGGTTGATCAGATCTCACGAGGCAAAAAGAAAGACTGGAGATAGTGTAGATATCATAGCAAAAACAGATTTATCACTAGGACCTACCACTTCTATCAGAGGTCCCTAGCAAAGGATCCTTCTATGCATTGACATTATACTATTCTCTGCCTTTCAAATACACATGCCCTCCTAATTGGTCACCCAATTGTGATAAAAACTTATATTTCTTCACTGTGTTGAAATTGATCATCCTTTTCCTCACAACAACAACACATCTTGGGCATCTTAAGATTCTCTTTTGTCTGAGACCCTAAGGTTTCCTTTATTCCTACAGGTAAAAGGGCCTTGGACTTCTCCTGAGCAGGAGTAAAAGCTCTGAGGCCTATCCCAGTTCTGAGGGGGATGATGCACTTTCTGCATGTTCCAAAGGGGGCCTTAGTCTTCATCTAGTATGCACCTCTCCAACATTCTAGAATCAGAAGTAAAAGAATCATGGAAAATCACAGGGACTCAACATCAAAGTGGAAAGTTACAAAAAGGCTTGCTTGTAGGTGCTTGCCATGAGACATCTGCTGACAGTTAAGGACAGTTAAGTCATCTGCTGCCCCAAAACTCAGGAATTCAAGAATTATCCTAAAATTGTTTTAAATGCTTTAAATGGATAGCAGTCTTCATAAACTCAATTCTGTATTATTTTTGCTAACAGGAAGGAGAAGCACAAAATATTTTAAAGGATGGATAATCACCCTATTTGGTTAAAAGAGACTACTTGACCTTACTCCTTGACATGAGAGAATTTGTTGTAGGTTAGAGAGTAGAAAAATAGGTGGAGTATGTAGGTTCTTGATGTTTGAGAAAGGCAACTTTGTCATGAAACATCCATGGTCCCCTTGGCAGAGTTCCCTGGTTGCCATGCCACCACAAGTGTCCATGCTACCACCCCAGTGGCCTAGTTGTTGCAGTCACTGAAGAGAGGTATCTCCCTACTCTCCACATGGTGGAATGTTTGGAGTGCATCAAGCATGTCTAGTTTGCTCATGCAGAAATGTAAATCATGCTATTTTTTCCTCTTGTGCAGGCATGATAGGTATGCAGTGGTGTAGCTATCCTTCAGAGTGGCTTGGTTCCATTTACTGCTTGACTCATTAAAAGGACTGACTGTCCATAGAACTCTGCTGGAGAAGGCTTAGAAAGAGGCATTGAACCAGTCATTTCTTTTGGACAGGGAATTCTGGGATGAAGAAACTTCCTCTACTGATGCAGGTTGTCACTTTTTCTTGCTACTTTTAGAGAAGCACATAAGAGTAGTCAGTATGTGTCAGAGGCAGGACCTGAACCTAAGTCTTCCTGACTCATAGTCCGACTCATTCTCCACTATGTAATGGTTACCTCTCTCAGCGTAGGTAGGGAAGGCTAAGGGATGTAATTTATGGCTGGGGTACTCTGGAAGCACCAGACTGAGAACTCCTTCCTGTTCCCAACACACGTAAACCACTGCTTTCCAACCAGCTGGCTGTGCAAGTAGCTGGGATGACTTCCAAGGAGTATGAGTAATTTCTGATACCAAGAAGCAATTTAAGCAAAATCAGGAGTTGACCATATATTAAATCTGCTTCTACACAGTGGTTATAAAGTGACTGGTAAAAAGCAAGAGAATCAGAAGTTTGAAAGAGTTAGCCAGCGCCTGAAAGCCCATTTTAGAGAAAATACTTATGCTTTTACTAAGGAATTGACTTAGCTATACACGTTTTCTTATAATTTATTATTTTGGTGGTTATCCCCCACCTTGATTTCTTGAATGAAAAATTCAATAACACTGGAGTGAAAAGTATACTAAGAAATATGTATAAATATGTTTAAGTAATTGCTCATCTATAAATATATACTGTAATCTATTTTCCCTAATACTGTATGTGTTAAGATCCATCCTTTATTTTTATAAGAAAATAAAGTATATTAATAAATAAACACCTGTAGCTCAGAAATTCAACATTTCAGTGCTCTGCTATTTGAATTTGAACTACTCTTTGATTGTGGGTCCTTCGGCATTGACCAAAATCTGCTTGTTAAGCACTCTGTGGATTACTGGTATCTGAAAAAAAGGACACTTGTGAAAAGGGGGAAATTATTACTGGGATATTGTTTTCTGGGGGATGTGTGCCTTGACAATGGGATCATGTTATTTATATTCATGTTGAGAGTCCTAAAGTTCAGGGACTATGTCTGGAGTGACATGAGAGCTTAACAGCAGCTGTATTCTAATTTACATTGGCTCTCGGGTCAAATTTTTACCAATTTTTTTGTGGGGAAGCACTGTGGAAGGGGTACTATTCTATGTGCAGACACAAGCACAGACATTTTCTAGGCCTTGGTTATGAAATTCTCATTGAACTAAGGATCTTTTTGGTCACATATATAATTTTATATTTTTTTGCTTTATATCTTTCTATTTTTTTTTGGTAGGGCAGTTGGTGTTAAGTGACTTGCCCAAGGTCACACTGCTAGTAAGTGTTAGGTGTGTTAGGTGTCTGAGGCCGGATTTGAACTCAGGTCCTCTTGACTTCAGGGCTGGTGCTCTATTCACTGTGCCACCTACCCGCCCCACTTTATAACTTTCTTAAACATTTTTCTTTCTAATTTTAAGAGAAAGGTAACCATAAAATCTGAGCACTAAACATCTTTTTTAAAAAAAGGATTCTCTCTCTAAGTCTCTATATTCCCATTTCCTTTTATCAAAAGCCCATCAAGTCTTTTTTCCAACCCCAGAGACATTAATTATTGTTCTTCATGTGCAAATGCACCCACACTCATACCCACAAATAGCATTTCCTATAACTTAAACCCTGGATTAATATTTTCTACATGGAGAAGACACAGAGCTTCCTAATGATAAGGACATATTTTTCAATTCCTATTTAAGATTTATTTAATAATGAAAATAAGAAGGAAAGGGTAAGTTGGAAACCATCAAACTTATTTTCTCCTCCACTGGTCTGAATTCCATCTCATTTCCGTTTTCTTGCCTACACTATCTAGCCCATATGGTAATTAGGAAAAAGAAAAAACAACCCCAAAACTATAATGCCCTCAATAGGTACCTGCCCTGTCTAGGGTTGCCTGATATAAAACCCATACTTTGTGAAAGCTCAGACTCTTCAGAGTACTTAGAAATAATGAATTCCACCTGTGTCAGTCTTTACTCTTTAGCTGTCCAATTTTCTGTGGATTACAGGTTTAATCCAATTGTTTTTACAATGATGATTAAAATTTAGGTGAGATGTACATTTAGAATGGCAAATTCAGAAAAAGCTTCTTTTTATTTAGCAGAGAATACTTTTTTTTTGGATGTTTCGAAAAGTTTCTGTCACTCTAGTAACAATAGTAAGAACTAGCATTTATCTAGTGTTATAAAGTTTACAAAGTGCTGTACAAAAACCTCGTTTAATCCTCACAATGATCCTGGGAGGTAGATGTTATTATTATCTCCCTTTTTCAGATGAGGAAACTGAGGCAGGCAGGGATTGACCAGTCCAGGGTCACAGAGCTAGTAAATGTCTCAGGTTGGATTGGAACTCAGGTCATCCTGACTTTAGGCCTACCACTCTATATGGTACCCCAGCCTTGCTTTGATGTTATAGTTGATTTGAAAAAAAGCTGCATATTTTGACTCTTTGGCCCATGTTGACAACTGGTCAGTTTCAAAATCTTTATTGTGATTTTGAAAGTCACTTAAGATGTTCTGTTCTGATCTATTGAGTGAATCTTTCCCGACCTCTAGGTCAAACTTGAACTCTTAAATACAGCCATCAGCTTCATGATTTTAGATGTTATTGACCTCCTGAAATTAAAAAAAAAAACAACCAACAAACTACCTCGTAGTTTTTTTATCTTTTCCCTTACTGCCAACAATATTAACTACTTTCAAACAAAAGTGGCTTTTGAAAGACCAGTGCATAAAATGCCTATTTTAAGAATTTTTTTTAACAGTAGTGCTTTCCTAGACAACATCTCACTAATACTGGGATATGCATGAAACATTTGTTTCTATGCATATAAAGAATGTTTGAGATACACATATAGCCTTTAGTTATAGCATAGTTAGCATACATTATGCTTGTAAAATGAAACATACATTTTTATGACTGAATTAGATTCTATAATTAACATGTTCCATTGTGGGCTGGATTTGCTTAAACAAATAAACTGGCTGATAGAGAATTATGATGTGTGTCATGTCTTGATTACTAATTTTTAGGTCTCAATATAACAAGTGTACTAATGCACTGGTTTCTTGAGCTTGATTTCTTCTACCAAAAAAAAAAAAAAAGAAAGAAAAATCTGTGCCCAAACATTTTGAAATTTATCTGTACGTGTTCTAATTATAAATATATAGATAGATATTGTGTGTACATATCCCCAAAATAAAGATGCCAGATTATACTAGGAGATAACTGCCCCTAAATTGTCTTCCTGCCCCTACATCCTACTAAATAGTGTGTATTAAATAATTTAAACTAGCTAGGCTACCCTTTTTTAAAATAATGCCAGGAGTTTATTAGAAAATCACATTTCTATGCGATTAAGGAGGTCTGGGTTTGTGAACTGGGTGAGAAAGTGTCCTAGAATAAAATTTTAGAGCTAGAATGGGTCTTAGAAATCAGCTAGTCTAGGACCTTTTTAGAGACAAAGAAACCAAAATACGGATTTTCTGAATATTCACAACATGAACATGAGGAGGGGGGGGCCTCATTTGTAAAAAATGTCCTGGTTACAGATAACATTTGGAAAGATGTTTAAAGAAGACTTGGTCCAGTTTTTTGCTTATTGAATCAGCATTATGGCATGGAAAAGATAATTTTCAATGGAAAATAATTCTTTCAACTCTAGACTTTGACACAATTCTAATATGTTCCAATTACCATTTTAGTTTTTCCCCATGGTTTGTTTTAATACATTTCAAGAGCTTAAATCTACTGTTAATTTGTTATTATTAATGATGTAATTATTTTTAAGGGTTTCCAATCCGTGGAGGCAAGGTAAACACATTTGCTTTTAGAGCTGGGCAGAACTATCTGTACATAAGTACTCATACATTTCTGAGAATTTCAGCTGCCTCAACGGCTTCTTTAGCGTGAGGCCCCGCTGCCTTGGGATTGATTAACAGAAAGAAACTAGTGCCATCTCGTGGTCAGATTTGGTAGAGCAGTGAAACTTCGCAGTTCAACAAGTATTTATGAAAGTGCCCACGAGGCAGTGAGTGAAGCAACTGCGTGGTGCACGAGTTAGAGTGCTGGTCCTGATCAGGAAGACTCATCTTCCTGAGTTCAAATCTAATCTCAGACGCTTACTAGCTGTGTGACCCTTGGCAAGTCACTTAACACTGTTTGCCTCAGCTTCCTCATCTATAAAATGAGATGGACAAGGAAATGGCAAATGACTTCAGTATTTTTGTCAAGAAAACTCCAAATGCAGTCATGACGACTCAGACAGGACTGAATAAAGGTTGCAGACACTGTTCTAGGGGCTGATGACATAAAAAGGAAAAACAAAACAAAACAAAACAAAAGCCTCCAAACCAAGGTGTTTACTAAGGGAAAACTTGTACAGATAAACAAATAGAAAACATACACAAAGTAAGGGCAAAATAATTTTGATGAGGGCAGGGAAGGACACCAACAACTGTGGAAGGTGTTTCAAACATCAAACCTTTTAAAATTACCTACTATGTGTCAGGCACTGTGCTAGGCAGTAGGGTACAAAGACAAAATCCCTGCCTTCAAAAAGAGTATATTCAAATGAGGAAGATATTGTGTATGTGGGCAGATAGACAGATAGATAAATAGATATCTGGATCGCTATATATGTATATGTTTATATAAACATATCTCGGGGCAGCAAGGTGGCACAGTGACTAGAGCACAGGTCCTGGAGTCAGAAGGACTTGAGTTCAAATGTGGCCTCAGACACTTGATACTGACTAGCTGTGTGACCTTGGGCAATTCACTTAACCCCAATTGCCTTGCCTTCAAAGCCCCCTCAAAAAAATTTTTTTTAATTAGACATCTATATATGTATATGTTTATTTAAAAGATAGATAAAGCAAATGTAAGATGATCCTTGAGGAAGAAGGAACTAATCAGAAAGATGTCAGGTACATGTTGACACTTGAGCTGAGTCTTGAATCAAGAATTCTAAAAGGGAGAAGTGAGGAAGAGTGAATTACAGGCCCGAGGTATAGCCAGGGCAAAGCTGTCTGTTTCCAAAGATGGAAGATAGAAAGTCAAAATAAGATTTGCAAGAAAGCTAGTCTGGCTGGACTGTTAAATTAGGACCACTTGTAGCAACTGAAACGAGGACTCCTTGGGTTTGAAAAGCTTAAAAATGAATAGTTTTTATCAGTTTCACTTACCCATTTTAATTCCTTCATTTCATTGAGAAACAAATGTTTCTGCAAATGACAGATTTTTGTGGTAATCTAAGTGTCTATACTGGGAGAAGGAGTTGGGGGAAGAAAATTCATTCACAAGACTTAAATGTCCAAGGGAAATTTGTCACTGGATATTCTTTATAACTAGCTTGGTTGGGGTGGGATACTGTAGGCTTACAAGTCTATATCCAGATATTAGGTGATGATAAAGCAGTTCGCCAGATTGGAGCTTCAAAGACAGTTTTTCTTCCTTCTTTCCTTCCTTCCTTCCTTCCTTCCTTCCTTCCTTCCTTCCTTCCTTCCTTCCTCTTTCTCTTCCTTCTTTCTTTTCTTCCTTTTTTCTTTTTCTTTTCTTCTCTTTCTTTCCCTCTTCCTCTTCTTTCCTATCTTCCCTCCTTCCTTTCAAAAGTCTCATCTCCTGGGTGGCAAGGTGGCGCAGTGAATAGAGCACTGGCCCTGGAGTCAGGAGTACCTGAGTTCAAATCCGGCCTCAGACACTTAACACAAAAAACTAGCCGTGTGACCTTGGGCAAGTCACTTCACCCCAACTGCCCTCAAAAAAAACAAAAAACAAACAAACAAAAGTCTCATCTCTGATGTACACTTCAGATTTCCTCTCCTTCCAGCACGTTGATTGATGGGGACCAAGGTGCTATCTGTCCCATCTGCTTCCAGATGCATGCTTTGAGATCTTTATTTTTTGTTAATTTTTTTAATTGACAAAAATCAGTGTTCTCCCTTTTATCCCCTCCTAATAAAAAGAAAAGAAAATCCTTATAAGGAATACTCATAGTCAAGCAAAACAGAGTCCCACAATAGCCTTATTTTGGAATCTTTAAGAGCAGTAATTGGTTGAAAAGAAAGGAATGTGGGATTTCCCTATTATTAGCTTAAGGATAGCTAACAAAAAAAAAAAGAGAGAGAGATAAAGAGGTTTCACCTGCTACTGTGGGCTTATCTAGTCCCTGGTAGATAAGTTGTTATTGGAAAAATAAGAAGTTGGAAAAAGAAATAGCTTCTCAGTTGGTTTTAGAAGTGAAACCAAGGAATAGGAAAAAAATTAACTTTTATAGGATATGTACCAAAGATCTTGCAAGTTCCAGGAGAATGACCTAGGGTTATTTAGTCAAGCAAGCAAACAGAGGTCATATAAGATGTGTCTGTCTATCTATCTCTCTATCTTAATCTTCAGAGCTCCTTATGAAATACCTTCTCAGATTCCTTAGGGAGGAGGAGTAAACTGTTAATACACAAAGATCTTATCAGGAGGATAAAGGTCTTATTTATTGATATAGCTTAATGTACGTTGCATATGCATATATTTATCCAATGGAAAGAAATATAGTGTGAGATACATTCTTCAGGATGAGGAAAGATAGCAGTGACAAAATTCTAAAAAGAATAATGAATTTATATTTATATTTAAATAGTTATTTTAAATATATTTTAAAATATATGTTTAAACATTATATTTATATTTAAATTTATATTATATAATAAATGAATTATCTTTATACACATAATAAGGGCTATGGAACTACAAATACCCAAACCTTGTGGAAAACATCACAGCAGTTAAAGGTTATTAGTCCTGTCACAAATGGAGAATCCATGGAGGAGAAAAATGTATAATAAAGCTGAAAAAGGAAGGTGGAGCCAGTTGGGAAAGGGTTTAAGTGGCAAACAGAGAAGTTTCTATTTGTGTGACATGATCAGACCCGTGCTTTAGAAAAATCACTTTGACAGATGTTGGGAACATGGATTGGAGTGGAGAGAGAGCTGAGGTCGGGAGATCCATTAGGAGGCAATAAGGCAGGTGACAGGTGATAGAAAGCCAGAATTAGAATGGTGGCTGTGTTATGAGTGAAGAGAAGGAGGTGTAAGTGAGATGCTTCGGAGATAGAATCAATAAGATTAGGAAATGCCTCCTGTAGGAGACAGGAGCTCAAGCTAGAGATTCCAAGAGGAGGAAGTGAGGGAGAAGAACATTCCAGGCACTGGGTTCAGGCTGCACATAAACAAAGGGGTGGGAAGGAAAATGATGGGCGCAAAGAACAAGGAAGCCAGTTTGGCTGGAAAGTGGAGGAGCTAAAGATAATAATCTGAAGTTATCCTAGAAAAGTGGGCTAGAGGCATCTTGTGAGGCTGTTAAGTGGCAAAGAGAGGAGTTTATATTTTATCCGGAAGGTCAAAGGGAGTCACTGAAATTTCTTGAACGAGGAAGTGACATTTTTTTTTTAGGAATATTAATGAGGCAGCTATGTGGAACATGGTTTAGTGTTGAAGGAAATGGAGGTAGTTAGGAGGCTGTTGCAATAGTCTAAGTAATAGGTAAGTAATCGGTGGTATCACCTGAGCTAGGTTGACAAAATTTTAAAAGTTTTGAAATTTGGGGGAAAAAAAATTTCCCAAAAAGAATAATGATAATATTTAAATAGTGCTTTAAGGTTTAGAAAGTATTTTTAATCATGTTATTTCATTTGGTCCTCATAAGAATGCTTTGAGATAAATGCTATAATTTTATTGGGGAAGGTATGCCTTCTGCTTTTGCAGATCTGCTACTTAGTCTCACTTATACAGTTATCACTTATAGTCAGTGCTTGGGGGGCACTGAGATATTAGTAGACTTGCCCATGGTCACAAAGTCAATATTTGTCAGTGGCATAGCTCATGACTAGTAAATCTTGTGGGATGGTAAACTATTTGTGAGCAAGGGCAATAAGGTATACTGGAAAGACCAGCAGATCAGGACAGGTCGGAGTAGTGAATTGTGATTTATGCCTGGAACAGCACAAGCAGTGCCTAGGTTAAGCAGTACAAAATGAACCCTCAAACCTACTTCTTCAGAGAGGGTAGAGGAGAGAGCAGGGCAGAGCTCACAGCTGCAGTACTGTCCAAACTGAGCAGAAACCATCCCTTTCTGCAGTCCCTCCCCATATACATAGCTTAGGTGTCACCGTGGGGTTTTTTTCCTCCTTCTGGGAGAAGGGATGCATTTGGGCAAACCATGACTGTCATAGGGGAAAGCAATGGCTTGTCCTCTATGCCATCAGCAGAGGCACCCAATCTCAAAACCTTTGTTTTCAACACTTTTAAGCTTTGGCAGAAGATTCTAGTCCTTTGACATCTAATATAGGGAGGTACTACCAACTCATGATCATGGACATAGGTGAACAAGGGGAGGGGGAGTAAGGTGAAAGGGGGAAATGGGGAAGGGCGTCAGACCTTTCTTCTCTGCTCTTTGCAAGTCCTCTGACTATAGTGACATTTTGTCCAGCAACAATGTGTCATCAAAACTCCTCCTACCCCTAGCCAATATTCAATGTGCAGCTAGCTGATGTGGTGAGTGTGTCTTGTGGTTCTCTTTGGCAGAGACCACTCACTGGGAATAAGCATGCTAATCTCTACTGTTTCTGTACTGCCAAAAGATTATAAGAGCCTCCAGTCCTGTCCAAGGGCAGAAAAAAGTCCTAGTCTCCACCACTCTCGTTAGGGCTCTGATAGTACTTTCTTGACATTTATTTGGTTGTGTGACCACAGATAAGTTGCTTTATCTTTGTGAGTCAGGCTTTTCTTCTCTGTATAACAGGAGACAATAATATTTGTTCAGCTCTGGGTTATCAGAAGAAAGTGCTTTGTAAACCTTACAGAACTATGTATGCAAGTCATTATTATTATTGTTCAGTTGTGACCCCATTGACCACAGCAGCCAATATTGTCCAGGGGTTTTCTCGGGAGAGAAACTTGTAAGTGACTTACCCAAGATCACAGTAAGTATCTATGGTCAAATTTGAACTCAGGTTTTCCTGATTCCAGGCCCAGTACTCAATACACTGAAACTTCTAGCTGCCTCTTAAGTCATTATTGCTATCCCTTTATCTGGCTTTTAAGAATGATATTCTAAAATGTCTATAGCAGCTCTCTTTGTGGTGGCAAAGAATTGGAAATTGAGGGATGTCCATGATTTGGGGAATGGCTAAACAAGTTGTGGTATATCAATACCACCAACAATATCAATAAGAAATTATAAGCTCAGTGATCTTAGAAAAACATGAAAAGACTTGCACAAAATAGTGAAGAGCAAAATGAGCAGAACTAAGAGAACATTATATACAGTAACAACAATATTGTTTTAAGAATGACTTTGATAGCTGTTACAACTTTACTTTCATTTACTGTCATTGATTTTGACTTAGGGAAGGAACGACATAAACTCTAAACTGGGTATCATGCCACACAAGAGAGTAGGGGGCATGGGGATGAGAGGCAGGATGATGGAGGGGAGGGCAGGGTCTGGAGGAGGATTGCTGGAAGCACACACTTCAGCAACGAGACAGGAACAGAGTAGAGAATAGAACAAGTCGGGGGAGGGGCAGGATAGGAAGGAGAGACATATGATCAGCCTCTCATAATATGTCCACTGTGGAGATGTCCTGCGTAATTACACATGTATAGCCTGTATTGAATTGCTTGTCCTTCCAGTGGGGGTGGGTGACAAGGGCAGAACCAAGGGAATCTAGAATTTAAAGCTCTACAATCAAATGCTAAGGGAAAAAAGTATATATACACACACACACATAATTATTATCATTAAATACATGTGACTGGGAAGTAAGATATACAGGTACTGGTGTAGGAAAACCCTCCTTGCCCTACTAGAAAGTAAGAAGGGCATTGGGGGAGGACATAGAAGAGAGCAGATTGGGGGAGGGGCTTTACAGTGGGATTGCTGTTTTGGGGATGGGGGTGGGGGAAAGACCGGGAGAAAATTCTGTAACTCAAAATCTAGTAGAAATGAATGATGTAAACAAGAAACTAAATAAAATAATTCATTAAAAAAAGAAACCTAAATGAATGAATGAATGAATGAATGAATGGATAGATAGACAGATAGATAGATAATACCAAAAAAAAAAAAAAGAATGACTTTGAGAGGGTGGCTAGGTGGTGCAATGAATAGAGCACTGGCCCTGGAGTCAGGAGGATCTGAGTTCAACTCTGACCTCAGACACTTGACATATTTACTAGCTGTGTGACTTTGGGCAAGTCACTTAACCCCAATTGCCCTAAAAAAAAAAATGACTTTGAGCAAATAAGTCACTTTGACTATAACAAATACCCAAATGAACAATAAAGGACATATGAAGAAAGATGCTATCTGCATCCAAAGAAAGAACTTATAAATAGAAGTATGTAGAGAATAATTTTACACACACACACACACACACACACACACACATACATTTGTGTCAAATGGTAGCCATCTCTAAATTGGGGAGAGGGGAGAAAAAAAGGAGGAAAATATACATGATAACCTTATTATATATTTAAAAGAAATAGCAAGTTGGACACAATAGATTTGCAGTTTCATGTTCACTCATCTTTTACAAAATTACACTATATTATGGAAATGCTTGTTTTATTCCTCCATAAATTTAAAAATAAATAAATGGGGGTGGTGTAGGAAGAATAGTAATAGCATATGTAACCATATTAAAAAAAGATAAATATGGGAATCAAATCATTCAGTTAACTAGTATTTATTGAATAACTAATTGAACAACATGTTTATATAGTGCTCTAAGATTTTCAAAGCACTATATAGAGAAACTTTCCAAATAACAGCCTGTATGAGTTAGGTAGGACTCAGTTTATGATTGGACATTGCCAAATACTATTTTATGACTTTACTCTTGTGCAAATAAACCTAAACTTGAAAGTCTACTCAACTGGTCTCCTTTAATAGAAATGCAGGCACTATGTATACTGTAGTCTTAGAGATTAAACACTGAGTGACCTTGACTAGGTTTGTGATCTCTAATGACTTCTATTTTTTAAAACCCAATACGGCCACAAAAAGAAATGTGAATATTTTAGTAAATTGTTATTGATTGTTCCTATATTGTTTAAATTTCCTCTTCTTTCCTTCCTTTTCCTCTCTTTAAGAACTATTCCCTATAACAAAAATTTTTGTAAAAGAAAAAAAAGAATAAAACTATCCAACACAAACATTTCTAACATTATGTGCAATGTTGCATAACCCATTGAACCCTAGCTTCTGCAAACGAGTAGGGAGAAGTATCTTTTCTTATGTCTTCAAATGAGGCCAGCTTTGTCTTTTAAATTTCTCAACATTCAGTTTTGATTGTTTCATTGCTGTTCCTTCCTTTATATTATTGTAGTCATTGTATACACACACACACACACACACACACATTTTCCTGGTTCTGCATACTTCACTATGCATCAATATATGTAAGTCTTCATGTTTTCTTAGAGGAAAATAATACTCTATTATTTTCATGTACCACAGTTTTTTTCATTCTTCCCTATTCAATGAACATCTATTTTGTTTTCAGATCTTTGCTACAACAAAAATGTGTTATTATAAATATTTTGGTGTTTATGGAATCACCTTCCTTTTTTGTTATGTACCTTGGAGTATATGCCTAACAGTAGAATCTTTGTGTCAAAGGATATGAACATTTTAGTAACTTTTTACATAATTCCAAATTGCTTCTCAAAATGGTTGTACCAATTCATAGTTCCACCCACAATACATTAGTGTACCTGTCTCTCTAGAACTCCTCCAACCTGACTATTCCCATCTTTTGTGTCTTTACTAATTTGCTGGTATGAGGAAAACCATCAGGGCTGCTTTGATTTTATTTGCATTTCTCTTAGTGATCTGGAGCATTCTTCCATATACTTAATAATTTTCCATTGTTCTTTTGAGAAATTTGTTCAGATCTTTTTACTGTTCTCTATTGTGGAATGTCTTTTGGACACAGTTAGTTTTCTATATGGCTTGATATCAACCCTTAACAGAGATACTGACACAAATATTTTTTCCTAGTCAACCACTTCCCTTTTTATTTTAGATGGCTTTATTTTATTTATGAAAAAAAATTCAATTTCATATAATCAAAATTATCTACTTTATCTTTTGTAACTGTGTCTATTCCTTCTTTAGCTAAGAATTCATTCCCTTTCTATAGGTTTATGATCCACTTCCCTTCTAATTTTTTTATAGTATGATTCAAATCACATATCCATTTTGAATTTATTGTGCAATATAGGATAAGGTATTGGTCTAAGCCCAATTTTGCCAGAATACTTTCCAGTTTTCCCAAGAATTCTTATCAAGTACAGAGTTCAGAAAGATGGGTCTTTATTGGGTTTGACTAGTGCATGAAACAGTATGACCTGATGAAAAATAATAATGTGGTTTCTATTTCTGTTTTAACTGCTAAACTACCATAGGATTCTCGTTAGGTCCCTCACTGTCTCAGTTGTTCCCTTGGTAAAATGGGTCAAAAGGAATTTCTCTATAAATGATGATTTGAAAAGCGCTTTGAGAACCTTGAATGTAAAGCATAAATAATAGTATAAACAAGCTACTGAAATATGGCACATTATGTCTATGGCAACTCAATGTCCAAGATTTATCTAAGATTGCCCTAATTTAAAAGTCCATTTCTGAATCAGAAAAAAAAATTCTTCATCAAATCATATATTCTGATTTTTATTCAGAAAATATGGTCACCAAAATTGCAAGACAAACTACTGGACTGATGTAGATGGTTCTTTTAATTCTTTCATGTGTTTTAGTAAAAGATAAAACATAGGCATTATCCTTACATTTAGCTTTGGATTTCAGCTTGAGTATAATTGAATATATGTTCTTGTTCTATTTTTATTCTAGAAAGCATCATCATTCATCAGTTACGGATGAACTCTAGATGAAATGCAATACCAAGCATATACTTTGTGTGTGCGTCTCCTTTGAACCCCACCTGGATGAATATTACTTCTGCAAGCCTTTTGCCATCACCATGGTTTTCTATGCTACTGATCACTAATGGAAATAATTTACTACTTCCAATGAATGTTTTGGGGGGTAGAATTTTAAAGCTTAAAGGCGCCTTGCTAATATGGAAATGGATAACAAGAGCAATACAATCTCTGTGCCAACTGAATTTTATTCTCCTATTTGCAAAGCTTTCAAGTCCACTGGCACATGCTTGTGTTATTGTTATTTGCTATGTAATTTATTTTTTAAAGTATACTTTGTAATGTAATTTTTCCATTTCCATAGTCAATGGCACATGGAATTGTTGAAAACACTGTCAATTCCTCAAAGTGTTGATATTTTGTTTTCAAAATTATAAAGAAATGTAATGGCTTTTTTTTTCTTTTGGTTGAGCTAGGCATTTTTAAGGAAAACAATAAATAATATTCTGTACATTTTCCCAGGGTGAATTTATAGTTAAGACTTGAGAAGCACAAGATCCTTACAAGAGACTTATTATTATTGTTTTTTTTTTTACATAATGCTATGGTTCTGAATGTGGTTCAATACTAACAAATAATAGCTATGGAATATATCCCGATTTCCAAGCTTGATTTAAAATATTTTCCACTATTTGTGGAAGCTGCTGTTATTTAAAAGTGTTCTTTGCCAAAACCCCAAATTTGATGCTAATCATACTGGGAAATGATACACTTAATTGAAGTGCAGAAGCTTAACCCGACATTAACCCGATATATTGTAACTTAAAAGCCAATAAAGGCATACCCCACTTAACGTGGTTCTGTGAAAATGTGATTTAAGACAGTAACATTAGAAGGGGGAAAAGAATGTTACTGCTATTGAGACTTCAAGCACCAGTTTAGACTGGATCATTTCAAACCACCTGATCTACATCTCAGGGCAACAACGAAACAATATTACATGAGGGTTTCTCAATATTATGGTTGGGTTTGGTTATAGCGCATTATTGATGTTATTGCAAAATGACATTTGTCAGGGCATGGTTACACAACATAGAAGCCTGTAGTTTCAGACTGACAATTGAAGTGTTTTCCTACTTGTGGTATTTAATGATAAGTATAGGTAAGAAGGGACTGTGTGCTGCTAGCATAGCCTTGGTGAGGTCAACATTTCATTATATCCTCAGACTTTATCCTATATGAAAGTTTAAAGATGAAAAGTGGCCAAGGGTGATGAAAAATAAATTAAACACAGTTGCTATTCACTGATGGCTTTTAGGTGGGATATAGATGATTATTATGGTAAATCTTTATGGATTATTTTAAAAGCTGAGAAATGTGATTTCTAAAGAGAAAGACAATATACCTTACTGAAACCTCATTGTCAGAGCTGCTACTGAATTCATTTTTATGTGAAAATTTTCCCCAAAGTTTCCTCAAAGTGCTGACATGTTTGTTTTTCTTTAACCTTCATCAATACGAAAACATTTTCAATAGGCCCTATAACAAAACATAATATCTAGGAGCAACATGGAAGCAGAATGAAGCTGACAAATAAAAAATCAATTGAACATATTTCTAATTTTATCTATACATATATTATGTAAATAATAAAATATTGCAGTTAAGGAAAGCCTTATTTTAAGGGCCAGAAGGATAATGAAATCAACATAAGTAATACTGTGATGGGGTTATTTCTTTTACCCCCAAAGAATGGAGCCCATGACATTATAGACTTAAAAGAAGAAGCCCTTACTAGGTTTGAAGGGGAGTGGGAGAATTTGGAAATTCTATGACAAGGACATATTTTTTCCCTTATGTGGATTTAGAGAGTGAATAGTTGTGCCTTACAGAAAATAACAAGAGAATCAAGTTCAATGTGTATTATATTACCAGGTAGCCATGTTATATGTTTAAATATTTTGGGTTTTCACAAAAATAAAGAAATATTATAATACATTAGTTCTGGTCCAAATAACTATGATAGCATTGCCATAACTTGTAAAATTTTGGACTGCTGGTCAAAAATAATATTGTATAAGAGTGAGGTTGATATTACTACAAGGTTTTGTTTTCTAAGGAAGTTGAATTATAATGATATTTTAATTTCAGAAGTACTACATAACATTTTTATATCTGGGGTTTATGTCTAAGTGCCTTTTTCTCAGATGCTTATACCTCTGATACAAAAATTTACTCTACAATGAAATATTGCATTTGGTCTTAATTAGCTCTTCCTTTCTGCCCCCATCTAATAAATGCTATATATTTGATGGTGTTTCCATATGTTATGAAATAATGATTCCAATTTCAAATAGTCTTCAAATCTCGTCATGCAACATTGACTTTTCTCAATGTTATAGGAAATCTATAATATTTTTACCTAAAATGATTATTTTCTTGATATATTTAGAATGTACTACATTATCCCCAAACAAGAAAGGTTGAGAATAATAGCTACAACCAGAAACAATTTAGGCAGAGGTTCATGTTTCTATCTATTCTATGATGGAATCTTCTGTATATAGAATTAGAATCTGAGGGTCAAGGAATTGAACCTAACATAGTCATTTAAAAAGTGAATATGCGTAACAACATACAAAATTAGGAAAGATCAGAAAGCTTTGTACAGCGAAAGATATAGCAGTAGGATCCATACTTATGGGATTATAGATTTAGAATTAAAAGGGACCTTAGAGGCCATCTAGTCTAATGTATTCAACATATAACCAAACAAGTCTATGAATATATCACACAATAACATCCCTGTTTAATATCCAGGGTACCCCTATGGAATCCCTTTTCCAACCTCCACCCCTACATCTGATAATATGAATAGCCCTTTGCTGGAGTCGTCTTTCTAGGACACCCCAGAGTACTGAATCATGGGTATATGCCAGCCTATCTTTGATTATTCTTATTAGAAGAGATATACTTTGGTGGCTTCAAAAGTTTCTCCCATTATTGCTAGCATAGAAGGGACAGTAGCAGTTCAACCATCCCCAATACTTCTCTAGTTCTTCATGTATAGCAGCTCTAGTAGGGCAGGTGATATGGGGAGGGATTGTGACAGCAGGTGAAAACTTAAAATTCTCAGTAATGACAAAGAAAAGAGGGTGATTGGAAATAGAGGGAGGATCAATTAGGTCCTCTTAAGAATATTTCTTCCTCAGTTTGGAACTGTCCTAGGCTCACAAAGTTTCAATATCTGCTATTAGAATCAAATCCTAGTAATCATCAGATTAGATAATGGTGTTTTAAAAAGTGGATAATTTTAAAATGTTCCCCCAATGGGATTATATCAAAATTTTCAATTCACATCATCAGAAGTCTTTTTCTTAACAATGAAATACAATGGATCCACTGCTGCACTTAATTTTTGATGTAAGATATTACAGAAAGAAAATGTCCTGAAATAATTCCCTATAGCTATCCCCAATATATTGATAAAATATTTGTCTTTATGGCAGTTAGTAAATATAGCAAATAGATGAAATTTCAGAATGATAGCCCTGATTACCCACATGTGAAGAATTTATGACAGGACCTAGGCTTAGGATAATACCAGTTTGAAAGAAACATTAATCTGAATTGCTTATGCAATATAATAGCTTAAGTATAAGCAGAGAAACCTTGATCTGAAAAGAATTTCATAACCACCTAAAAGTACCACGTTTACCTATTGAAGAATGAAAAATACAAGAAGAAAAAGCTATAATAAACCCCCCAAATTAGGAGGATTTGGAGAAATTAATCTTACTTTTTAGACCTTTAATATTTATATTTCTTGGGGCAGCTAGGTGGTGCCGTGAATAGAGCACCGGCCCTGAAGTCAGGGGGACCTGAGTTCAAATTTGACCTCAGACACTTGACACAAAAACTAGCCATGTGACTTTGAGCAAGTCACTTAATCCCAGTTGCCCTCCAAAAAGCAAAATTTCTTGGATTTTCAAGCACTTAGCCCATAATTCCATGATTTCATGAAAGCTATTTTATTTTTCACTTATAAAAATAGTATAGGTTCATTCATTTTGAACTGAAACGTTCAAGGTGCCATAATATGCTAAATTTATTCTCCAGTGTTATTTCTTGTATATGTTATTTGGGAACTTTTTCTTATTATTTGTGGGTTTGGTTGTTTCAACACTGCAGATTTATAGTCTATATTTTGGTTTAAAGAATAAGAGTTAGATTCTTCCACACAAAGAAGCTTATAGTTTGATCAAATATGTTATTAGAATTTGTAGAGATTTAATGTGTTATCAGAAAAGGAATACATTTGAAAAAGTTTGGAAGTACATTTTATTTTCCTAATACTTATAACACAATGTACACTTAATATTGCCTCTTTTGAATTGTATTAATTGAGAAGTTTATTATTTTTCAGGTGAAACCTATTAAATATGTACATTTATACTTGTCTTTTATATGAATGCAATATCCTGCCTTCAATTCTTCACTAACTATTGAATTTATTTAGCTAATTAAGACATTTGGAGAGTTAGCTATCAAGTCAACAGTACCATTTGAAATATCACCAGACTGTGAGAAAAATAATGTTTCTAAAGTAAATACATTGTGCAATATTTCTTTTGAGTTGAAACAAACTTCGTAGAAAATAAAACCACGTTTTAAATGAGTACAGAGCCTCCTCTTCATTTAAAATGTAGCCGTCTCCTTTCCCAACACACCAACCTGCACTTGGCTTACTCCAAACTGCCCCTCAGTTCATCTTGTAAGTCTGATTCTACTTATAGACCACAGCTCACAAGCACCTACCAATGTGTTTACTTTTATTAGTCGGATGGAAGACAGCAGTTTGGAGGGAAAGAATTTAATGAAATAACATAGTAAGAAAATTAACAATAAACCATTTCTCCCACATAAACATGAGACATACTCTCCCCAAAACACACATACTGTCAGTGAGAAGGTTGTGTATACTTAGGGAATATAGGTGGGTATGTAGAAAACCAACACATACCAACAAAGTTGCTAAGAGGTTAGGGACTCACAGATGTCATTATGCTGCTTCCATTGGTATTAAATGATGTGTAGTTTCTGCTTGGAAATGTTTTGCAAGTTTCATGTTCACTGCTAGGTTTTGCTTCTCTGAACAATCTATTTCTAGATGTTGGTTTTAGTTGTAGTTCTCAGTTGAGGTGTGACCTTCTGTAATGTTAGTGGGAAATAAGAACTTCCTCACACATTAATAGGCCTCATGTGGAGCCCACTGAAGGAAGTTTGCTTAGGGGGTGCTTGCTTGTAGGAAGGCTTTCACATCTTTAGTTAATTTCTAATTAGGCGCTGAGTCATGAGGGTTGTGATGCCCTCTGGCTCTAAAAAGGGTATATATACTCTGAGGTTAGTATTTTGTTTTGGGGCCCACTCATTAGAAGAATGTTCTTGTGATTTGACCAGATGAGACTCTGGATAGCTGTTAAGTAGCTTGCCACCTTTGAAAAACCCAGATGTTGGTGTTTCTCTCTCTGGTAATTATGTATGTATTGCCTTGGTCAGATAGTTGGATCTGTCTGTTGATCTGTGCTAATTCCTCAGACAGAAGCCCTGCCTGTTGGTTTTTATATCTCTGCTTGTATTTTCTCTATTTTCTTTGGATTTTCTCTGAAGCTCAGGATGCTGACTTTTCCCCTGAACTAGTGAATATAACTTAAAAAGATTACTGACCCCTTAAACATCTGTCTTTCCTAGTAAAGCAGATCTAAGAACCTGTGCTAACAGCCATCCTGGGTATGCCAGTGTGGTTGCTGCTAAACCCTCTCCTTACAAGAGCGAGACTGAACTCTACCATCTGTCATTTAGCTTAAAGCCTAGAGACTTAAAGTTCACACATTTTAGGGAGGTAGACTCTTCACACACTTGATACCAAACTAAGAAAAATCCTCCATATTATATGTTTTCATAAAGAAAAGGGGATGTATCAGTTCATGTAAACTTATCTATGGGCCACTTTCTTTTCCAGATGGAGAGTATTAGCCTTGAGAGGCTAAGCTTGTTTAAAACAGGAAGCAGCCACACCAAGCTAAGTAGAAAACAGAAGCATTCAATCAATATTTCCATTTTCTGGATCTGGGACTGACCACAGTACTTTGTTCCATACAACTATATGACTTAGGGGTAGAAATTCCCAAGCTCCTCTTTGATTTAAATTGTGAATAAATTTGAGCCAAAACAAAGGCTAAGTAAGTGAAGGAGGTAAAGTCATTGTTCTCCACTCACCTAGCCCATATTTCTACATTTTTTATGTATAAACAGACAGCAACAAGCCTCCAAGGCTTTGGGCCACCTTACAAAAATATTTGCTTTTTTAACTTCTGTATTCTCTTGCCTATTACAGACATGCTACCCCTAATCACAGAATAGAAGCACAGCTATAACAGGTTTGGCAGGTCAAGTTAGTCTAACTTCAAAGGGCTTCAGAATCAGATAGTAAACAATGTTCATTGAATGTACACAGGATACAGCGCACTGTGGGAAAGTGCAATTGAAATAGAAGCTCGTCCTTTGAAGGGTTCATATTTAATCTAGTTGGGGAGAATGAGCACATGAAAACAAATTAAGAACATGCCAATAATTAGATTAAAAATTAGATATTCCAGAGCACTAGAGAAAACAAAGTAAAATAGTGATTAAGCTGAGTGAGAAGAGCAGAATCAGTAGAAATTTGTACACAGACACAACATATGTGTGATGATCAACTTTGATAGACTGGACTCTTCTCAGCAATGCAAGGTTGTAAGACATCTCCAAAAGACTCATGATGGAAGAAGATGTCTATATGCAGAGAAAGAATTAGAAGGAACAGAGTTTGAATGCAGACTGAAGCAAACTACCTACTCTCTTTCTTTTCTTGTTTAGTTTTGTTTCCTCTTTTCTATTGCTCATTCCATTGGTTATAGTCTTTCTTTACAACCTGACTAATGTCTAATGTGAAAGTATTTGCAGATCCTATACTTGATTGCTTGCCACCATGATGGGGTGGGAGTGGGAGAGGGAGAGGGAGAAAATCTGAAACTCAAGGGATTGTAAAACTGAGTCTTGTAAACTAAAAGTAAGCAAATTAATAAAGACAAAAAAAATTTTTTAAAAGAATGGTCAATATTATAATATTGGGTATTAATATGGCTTAGAAAAGTAGAATTTTCTGCAGCTACCAATTTAACTTATTTCTATATTTCATCTGTGGTAAAATTCAATTAAAGTAGACTAAAGCACATATTCTCTGATCAAGATAATAGTTTGTTAGCAGGGTGATGACCTGCCAATAGAGGGGACCCAATGGACCCAATACACTCCTAGATCAAGTTGCAACTCCTTTTTATAATCATAGAACAAAGAACAGAACAGGGTAGGTAAGGAAATAATACAATTGGTTATAGGGTTGGTGACATCAGGGTGTTGAGATCAGCATGACTGGTTATATGACAGAGGGAACAATATGATTACAGATTGTTGCAATATGTATAATTGGAACAATATGATTAATTGGAAGTGAGGAATAAGGGGTTAGCAACAACCCCCTCCTCCCTTCCCGTGATTAAGGAATGTTCATTGTTTGAGTCCACCTGCAAAGTCAGAGATAGTGTACCAGACATGTTGAAGGATAGCTTGGTGGTGCATAGATTCTGGAGCAGAATCCCTAACATCCATCCACATCCCTCAAGGACAGCAGATTTCCTTGAGGTAAGAATAGAACAGCAATTAACAGAATTGGATTTCTAAACTTAACTCTTTATAGACCAGCTGAATTTCTGAACTAAGTTTAGAGAAAAAGAACCATGACAGAGTTTTCTAGGACAGAGTGAAATAAAATATAAAATGGAAAATCAAATTTTGCTTCTCTCATACCTTATCACCAAATAATATAACTACAATGACCATATACCTTAGATTTTCCAGGACGTTCCAGATATAAAATGTTTCATCTTCTTGGATGTATAAGTCATCAAAATGCCCCAGGAACTCCTAAATTTTGGCAAAAAAAATGAGTGAATCAGGGTGCAAGTGCTTACAAAAATGTGCACGTACAAATCTCTGCTTCTAGAACTATACACACATATGTATATCTACATCTGTATCTATATCTAACTATATCTATACCTATCTATCTATCTGTCTGTCTGGTGTGTTGACAAAAATGATAGCATAGTCCAGAAAATAGGGGAAGCTGTGATGATTAGTTGTGGCATGTTACTACAGAAGTCTGCAAATGCTACACTTCATACTTTTGCGTAAGCCATTATGGCCTCAGACAAAGATAGTGTGTACAGTGATATGTACATAGGTGCATTAGAAAAAGGTTTAGCTCCCTTTGTCCTCTAGTGCACAAAACGGATTTTGTGGTTCAGTTGTGGCTGACTCTTCATGACCCCATCTGGGGTTTTCTTGGCAAAGATATTGGAGTGGTTTGCCATTTCCTTCTCCAGCTCATTTTACAGATGAGGAAATTGAGGCAAATAGGGTTATGTGACTTTCCACACAGCTAGTAAGTGTCTGAGGCTGGACTGGAAATCAGGAAGAGTTTTTCTGACTCCAGATCCAGCACCCTATCCACTGTTCCACCTACGGCCCTGTGTAACTAGAATCACTCAGAAGCAGGCTGCAGTTCTGTAGTAGGGCCAGTACTATCTATGCAGCTGCCTTTCCTCTCAGAGACCAGAAATAGCTGAAATTTGGATGGCTTGGTCAGAATGATTAGCATATGTAACCTTATATTTTTTCTATATGTGTATATCACCAGTGTTTCTACCTTAACACTAAACATTGTAGTTAGAATTAAGGAAGGAGGAATTATGTTTCCATTCCTTGAGTCCTGGAAGTGGATTAACAGGCTCTCTGAAACCCTCACCCTTCACTCATAGTTCTATTTGTTGAGGAGAAGCAGAACAAGTATAATCTCCCTAACATGTAATAGTCCTTCAAATACTTGAAGGAAATTATGCCTCTCTTCCTAAGTGCTTTTTTCTCCAAGGTAAATATTTTCAGTTCTTTCACAGGGCAAAATCTTGAGATCATTCACCATTCTGACTGCTTTCCTCCTATGTGTTCAACTTAAGTAATCCTAAGTAATGGGAGCCAAAACTGAACACAAGCCCCCAACTACAATTTGATTGAGGTATGGGGTAGCAGGAATATCACTTCTGCTCCCTAGGTCTAGACACTAGCCTCTCTTTATGTAGCTTGAGATTGACTTGGCTTGTTTTTGCTACCATACCATGCTTTTGACTCACATTGAGTTTTCTGTCCACTAAAAGCCTCATTTCTTTAAAAAAAAAAACAAAACAAAACTGGCTAGCCATGTCCTTTTGATGTTTTACTTGTGAAACTGATTTTACATTTATTATAAGACTTTATATTTATTTTAATTAATATTAATCTTATTAGATTTGGACCATTAGTTTAGCTAGACTGTTGAAGTTTTTTTTCAGGTTCTGATGCTGTAATCCAATGTTTTAGCTATCTCTATTAGTTTTGCATCATTTGCAGGTTTGATGAGCTTGCCATCCATGTCTTTATTGAAGGCAGTGATAAAAATGTTAATCAACCCAGGGCAAAGCAAATGATCCCAAGGGCACTGCAAGAAATGGTCTTCAAGGTCAACACCCAACCATGAAAAACTACCCTTTGGGTTCAGTGTTCAATTAGTTTTTAATCCATCTAAGTATTCACCAAGTACCTCTTCATTGCCTAATTGTACTTTACCCTCTACCTTAGATTTCTCTTTCTTCAAAGGTCCTTGTAGTTTCCATTACGAAAGAATGAGTGCCTAGAGAGGACAGAAGTGGCCAGAGTATAGAACATGAATGATGAGTGGGAATTCTATAAAGGAAGAAACCCTTTAAATTACAATAAAACTTTATTTATATTATCTATAATAATTTAAAATCCTCAATAATTTTAAAATTCTGATAACTCAGAAAGTTATTGAGTGACATTCTTTTAAAGGATTGGTGGTGGTGGGGTGGAACAACTATCACCTATTTGTCCTTGACTAAAAGTAATAAGGTCTGAGAATGCTGGCTAGGATAGCACAACAGTGCCCCAGAATCTTCAGCCCCAGAGCTAAGATGAATTGTAACACTGTTGGTAGAGTTATGAACTGATCCAACCATTCTGGAGAGCAATTTGTAACTATGCCTGAAAGGCTATAAAACTGTGCCTACCCTTTGATCCTTTAAGACTACTACTACATCTATATCCAAAAGAAATTTTAAAAATGGAAAAGGACCTGTCTGTACAAAAATATTTATAGTAGCTTTTTTGGTGGTGGCAAAGAATTAGATATCTCTAGGAGTAGATTCTGGGAAGATGGTGGAGTAGGTGAGAAAATAAACAAGAAAAAAACAAAGTGAAAATAGTATGCTTTGATCTGCATTCAGACTCCATCAGTCCTTTCATTTTCATTGGCATTTTCTTAGATCACTGTATTGCTGAAAAAGCTAAATCATTCACAGTTGATCATCCTACAATACTGCTGTTATCGTGTACAATGTTCACCTGGTTCTGCTCATTCCACTTTGTATCACTCATGTAATTCTTTCCAGATTTTTCTGAAATCATACTGCTCATCATTTATTATAGCACAATAATATTCCATTATAATCATATACCACTTGTTCAACCATTCCCCAGTTGATGGACATTCCCTCAATTTCCAATAATCAGATTAGGGATGGCTAGGTGACCCAGTGAATAGAGCACCAGCCCTTGACTCAGGAGGGCATGACTTGAAATCTGGCCTCAGACACTTAACACTTACTAGCCATGTGACCTTGGGCAAGCCACTTGACCCCAATTGCCCTGCCTTCCCCCCTCCAAAAAGCAAAAAAAAAAAGGAATAATCAGACTATCTGAAAGCTACTATCAAAAAAAATAATTTTGATACAATAATAAAAGAAATAATTAAAGAAAATTGTCCTGAAGCATTAGAACAAGAGGGAAAAGTAGAAATAGAAAAAAAATTATAAGAGATTTGTCACATAAAGACAGATCTAATCAGAGAAATAACTGTTCATGAGTAGATCAAGTCAATATAATAAAAATGAAAAGACTACCTAAATTAATTTACTAATTCAGTGCTGTCCCAATGAAACTATCAAAGAATTACTTTATAGACCAAATAATAGTAATAATAATAACAAAATCCATCTCTAAATCTCCATTTTCATTCAACAACTCTCCTTTGTTTTGACTCCATGGAACAATATGTCCTCCACCTCCACCTGCCTTGTGGCCTTCTCATACTCTCATTTCAGTTCACTACTCCACTCTTCATAGCAGCTCTTTCAAACCTTTTCATCCCTCCTCAAGCCTCCCATGATTTCCCCTCCCTTTCCCTTCTCAGCTGAGAATCTTAACTCGTATTTTACAGAAAAAAAAATTGAGGCCATTGATTTTGGCTCATTCTCCCCCTCTTCTCACCTGATAGCATTCATTTGCCTTTTACCACTATCTTCTTCACCCCATCTCATATGATGAAGTGGTCCTACTCCTCTAATCTGCTCAAGTGATCCTTATTCTATCTAGCCTATTTCCACTAACAGATTTTCTGTCACTCCAACTCTTTTACTTATTTTCAATCTCTCCCCATCTATTGGCTGTTTCCTATTATGTACAAATATGCACATGTCTCCTTCCATCCTTAAAAACCCTCACTTAATCCCGCAATCCCTAGGGCTAGGGACTCAAGAGAAGAAGGCAGTGTAGAGTTGAATGGTTTCCTCAAAGGGTAAAGATGGGAAAAAGAAAAGAATGTGTCTACAGATGGCCTAGAAGAGAATTGAAGAGTTGGTAGATTAGTGATTACAAGGAAGATGAACAGTAGAGTTTGGTTAAGGAAGTCAAAAGGAGAGGTGGAAGATCAACAGATTATGGTTGGATAATGGAATTTCAGAATTCTTGAATATGGAAGTGGTCCATTTGTGGGTGAAGGCATGATCAAGGGCATAACCATCTTTGTGTGTGGCTGAGGTGGAGTAGAGGAGTAGACTACGGAAGTGAGTAGCTTAGGAAATGGAGTGGTTAGAGTGTTTGAGGGAAAGTAAATATATATATATATATATTGAAGTCTTCTAGTGTGAGGGCAGGAGTTAGGGAGGAGAGAAAAATTATAAGCTATATACTGAACTCACTGAGGAAGGAAGGAAAGTGACTTGGGGGTCTGCAGGCAACAGCTACCAGAATTTTAATGAGTGCTAGAGATGAATACCATGAACCTCAAAAAAGGAGAGGTTACTGAATAATCAAGGAAGAGAGAATCTAGAAGTGGCAAGGGGGAACAAGGAGTATTACAACTCCTCCCCCTTGACCAGTGAGATGAGGGGAATGAGTGAAGGTACAGCCAGTACTGGAAAGGGAGACCAGGGAGGCCATGTCATCAGAGGGGGGAGTCCAGTTTCAGTAATAACTACAAGGTAGAAGGAGTAGGAGAAGAAAAGACTTACAATGAAGAGGAATTTGTTGAAAATTTGTGGAACAATGCAGCAGATGTCAGTTGGAAAGCAAGCCTAAGAGATCAGAGGATCAACCTGTTTAGCAAAGTGCCATGTCCTGAGAAGTTTGGTGAGGAGTCAGCACAGTAGTTGAGAGACCTACTTGGTTGCTCACTCAGCAGAGATATTGCACCCTAGGAGGTACAAGCCCCACTGTATTGGTCCACTGAAGAAAGGAGACACTGCTCCTTGCAAATTTCAAGAGATCCCTCCGTAAAGAAAAGGGATATCAAGGTCTTGCAGTCCTGGAGTTGACACATGGGCTTCACTGCCATTGTACTTTAAGTTTGTGCCCAATATTTTCCTCTCCTGCACTCTGGGTGAGATTATGGGAGAGTATGCTCCCTGATATTTGGGGGGAAATGCTTTGTAATTACTGTCCTCGTGATGTCATTTGAGTACATGTCTTAACTAAAGATTTAGTTGAACCTATAGATTGTTTAAGGGGAAGCACACTGGATGGGTCTTTATGTCAGCTAATATTTAGGAGGGCAGCCAGATCTACAGTAATACCACTAGAATCCTGGGAGTAGTAACAGTCATCCTTCGGACCCAACAATCAAGAAGTGGTATAAATTGGGTGGATGAGCTCCAAATACATTCATGTTTATATGTGTATACATACAAATATGTGTATGTGTGTATAAGTATATATGTGTGCTTATGTATAAACATACAACATGCATTTAGGCATGTATAAACACATAAAATGATTTCCAGGGGAAAGGCACTAGAAACCGGAGGGATCAGGATACATTGCTCCTAAGAGGTGGCCATTGATTTGATCTTTGAAGGGAACAGTATTCTCTAAGGTAGAGGTAAGGATGGAGTGCATTCTAGGCAGGAAGAACAGCTTGTGCAAAGGGACAGAGGCTGGAGGTAGAATATCATGTATGGGGAACAATGAGCACTGCGGTGTGACTGGAACAGAGAATTCAGGAAAGAGAATGATAGGTTGCTAGATGGCCATTTCAGGCACTAATGTAGTTTTTCCTGTTTAAAAACAAAATTTGAAATAGGATCTTTACTTTTTCTATTTATGGTTCAAATTGATTTTCAAAAATCAATATCTGTCCATGAAGAATTTTTTTAACTTAGTTTTTCCTGACCTTACAATTTAAATCTCATAAGCATTTGATGCACAATACAGACTGATTAGAGTTTCATTTAAAGCAAACAACTCTCACTAAATATGCTCATATTTATGTTCCATTTCTTCTTTCTGTAGAAAAACAAAAAAGTACTTAAGCAGTATTCTCTCTCCAGTACCCAGCTCTGACTCTTAGACTCTTTGAATATCTAATGGGGAAAAAAAATGCATATTTGTAATTTACTTTTCAGTTAACTGAAACCAATGTTGGAAAAAAGAATGCTATTTCATTTAGGACTCCCCAAAACAATAGTACAGTCATCCTTTATCCTATGAAGATATGTGGGGGAAAAGTTGTCAGAATTGGTAAGAAGCTGAGTGTCAGAAAACAAACATATAGTTAAAGACTTTTTCTTCTTTTAGTAGTCTAAACTAAAGTTTTGCAAAGTACTTTATTAAAAGTATTCAGTATTTCATTTGGGTTAAATTTAAAATAGTAATACTAAATAAGAATCTAAGGACTGTGTAATATATATGTCCACCTGGGTTATCTAAACATATAGATGCTGCTCATTGGTAGCATGGATAAACATGATTTGAGGTCCCATCCACCTCTGCAGAGAAGAGGAAAGCCAAGCATAATAGCTGGGGGCACTGGGAGGGGGAGAGGCAGATAAACTCCAGAAATGCCCTCAAGACTGGGCACTGTTCCCTCTAGTCTTTGGGAAGGATGTTAAGCTAGAATTATATTTATCTGCTTCCTTCCAGTATTGTGGATGATAGGTTCAGAACAAGTCACTTCTTTTTCCAGCCTTTCTAACAAACACTGGTTGTGCAAAAGACCAGCACAAATAGCAAATATTGAGTAAACAAACCCAAGTAAAATAACCAACAGAAATTGGAGACTTTACAACAGATTAGAAAATATCAAAGAATAGGCTAGAGTGAATGAGCTCCTCAGCTAGATCTCAGCTTGAACAGGAGAGTAAAAACAGCCCCATTTCAGGAGAGGCCTATTCTTAGAAGTGTCTAGAATTTCCAACATGTACAATGACATTATGGGGCTGACTCCTCATGAAGGCCTGCCATTCTAAAGTCTTATCTCTCTTTACAATCTCCCTGGAATGTCCTCTGTCCATCTTTTTCTCCTCAAGTATGTCTGAAAACTGCTCAGTAAATTCCTTACGTAGGCATGCAGCTCAGCCTTCTCTCCATCAATCAAAAGTCACTTCCCCATCCCTCTATACCTCTATAGTTGGTCTGTGGTGTCGTTAGTCCTCCTTCTTGAAGAGGACCAATATCAGGAGGGAGGGTGATGTCTTGACTTGTAAGTGCATTGGATTTAAGTGAGTCAAACCTGTGCAAAGTCATCAGCTTTACTCTCTCAGCAGCAAGGTATGTGAGAAGCACGAAAAACACCCCAGGTTTGGGTAGAAGCTCAGTTACAAAAGGATTATAGATTTACAGTTGGAAGGGGTCTTAGAAATTATTCTAGTCCAATATTCTCTTTTTGAAGATTAGAAAACCAAGGCCTAAGGGAGTTGAATAAGGTTATATGGGAATTAATTAGTAAATGACAGAGCTGGGACTTGAATTTAGGTCCTCTGACACCAAATACTATGTATTTCCACTGTATAGAAGAATCTTTAAAATACTACATTTCTTAGAATAATTAAATTATCTGTTACTATCATTTGGAGCAATGTTTCTCATTGCTAATTTTATTATTGTGCACTGAACCATATGAACATATGTCAGTAAGCTGTTGTCTCAAAATAGGTCTATATTAAAAAGGGAGCTTCTGCTTATAGTAGCTGTGGCCCCAGACAAGTCCCAGACAAGTCACTTTAACCCTATTTACCTCAGTTTCCTTATCTGTAAAATGAGCTGGAGAAAGAAATGGCAAACCACTCCAGTATCTTTGCCAAGAAAACCCCAGATGGGGTCATGAAGAATTGGACACAGCTGACATAACTGAACAACAATCCTTCCTTCCCTTTTTAATTGTCTGCAATGATTTCCTATCACCTCTAGGACTAAATATAAAATCTTCTGGTATTTAAAACCCTTAATAACTCAGCAGCCTTGACTTTCTTCCTCTTATACCTCAATCTCTCCCCCACATACTCTATAATTCAATGACACTGGTCTCTTTGCTCGTGTCTCACCTAAGACCTTCCATTTCCCAAGTTTGAGTGTTTTCACTTTTATTTTCATTTCCTCATGTCTGGAATTCTTTCCCTCCTCATCTCTACCCTCTATCTTCTCTGAAATCTCAGCCTTCTTTGAGAAGCCTTTTTTGACCTCCTTTAATTCTAGTTCCTCCCCTCTGTTGATTGTCTTTAACTTAACCTGTATACAATTTGTACATAGCTGTTTTATTGTTGTTTCCCCCAATTAGATCATAAACTCTTTTGAGATTAGGGATTGTATTTTGCCTTTCTGTGTATCCCCAGCTCTTAGCACAGTGCCTGGTACATCAAATCTCTGTTATGTAGGTGCCTTTATGGTTAAATATAATAATTCAACATGTAACTTTCAATGCTGTACTAATTGTCTATATTTCCTTCTGACCTTGTTTCTGTTCTTTTTGGAACATGGAAAAAGCTTCAGTGGCTCTCATTTTCTTTTTGAGGTGGAGAACAGTCTTGTCATTATCTCCTTTCCTTTCACCGCATTGAAAAAAGTAAAACCAAACCCTTATAATAAATATGCATAGTCAAGTAAAACAAATTCCCACACTGTCCAAAAATGTATTTCTTATTCTACACCTTAAGTTCATTGCTTCTCTGTTAAGAAAGCTTAAAGTATTTTAGTAAGGGTTTACTATGAGCCAGACACTGTGCTAAGCACCAAGTATTCAAAAACAAGAAAACAACATGGTCCCTGTTCTCAAAGAGTTTATATTCTAAAGAGGAAAGACAATTGGTGTAGGTAGAGTCAGACAAGACTGAAGAGTTTGCTGAGAGGGAAGTAGTAGGAAAAGGTGGGAAATATGTTTCATCATTAATCCTCTGAAATTATGGCTAGTGATTGCACTAAAAATAGATCTTACCTTTTAAAGTCAGGTTTATTTTTTTTAATGTTACACACATTGTTCTCCTGATTCTGTTCACTTCATTCCATAGTATTCATACCAATCTTTCTAGTTTTCTTTGAGTCTGTACTTCCGCTCATTTCTTAAAGAGCAATTATATTCTATCATATTCCTATACTCCAGTTTGCTCAGTGATCCCCAAATTGATGGGGATCAATTCTAGTTCTTTGGCACCACAAAAAGAGCTTCTATAAACATTCTTGCATATTGAGGCCGTTTCTCTCTGATTTGGGGTGTGGGGGTGGGAAATAGGACCAGTAGAAATATTTTTAGGTCAAACGGTATGTATAGTTTTGTGACTTTTGGGCAGCAAGTTGACACAGATAGAGCACCATGCCTGGAGTCAGGAAGATCTGAGTTTAAATATGGCCTCAGACACTTCCTAGCTATGTGACCCCGGGCAAGTCACTTAACTTCTTTTTGGAGGGGGGAAGGCAGGGCAATGGGGTTAAGTGACTTGCCCAAGGTCACACGGCTAGTAAATGTGTCAAATGTCTGAGGCCAGATTTGAATTCAGGTCCTCCTGACTCCAAGGCTGGTACTCTATTCATTATACCACGTAACCGCCCCAAGTCACTTAATTTCTGCTTGCCTCAGTTTCCTCATCTGTAAAATGAGGATCATAATAGCACCTAACTCCCAAGATTGTTGAGAGGATTAAGTGAGATAACTGTCAAGGTTAGTGCAAAGCCTTCCACATAATAAGCACTATATTATTTTTCCTAATTGATTTCCAGAGTGATTGTACCAATTCACAACTCTGCCAATAGAACATTAATAGATTGTCTGTTTTCCTGCAACAGCTCCAATAATTGTAATATTCCTTTTTTGTCATTTCTCCCAATATGATGGGGATAAAGTCAAACCTAAGCATTATTGTAATTTGTACATGTCTAATTATTAGTAATTTGCAATATTTTCATATCAGCTAATTAGCATTTATTAATATTAAAATTAATTGGATGTTTAGTTGAGCTCACATATAAATTCATCTAGTTCTCAGTTCTTTAGGAGTTCATTTGTTGTTTGATCAATTCCTTTTCCTGAGAATAGGTTACCTAAATACTCTATGTCTTATTCTGTCAACCTGGGTGTTCTTTGGTTTGTAAATATTCATCCAAGTTCTTTCATTTAAGGTGTAATTTTGTTGGCATATGTCTGAACAATAGTTTCTAACAATTTTTTTATTCTTCATTTGTTTTTATTTTTATACTTGTAATTTTGTTTTTCTCTTAAAAACTAATTTATCTATTTTATTAGGTTTTTAAAAGGCTCATAATTTTGCTTATCAATTCAATAGGGTTTTTTTTTTGCTTTCAATTTTTATAATGTTTTCTTTGATTTCCAAAATTTCTATTTTAGTGCTTACTGGTGCTTTAAAATTCCTCTGTTAGGGAAATTTTTCAAGCACATATCACAGGGTGAGAATAGGCAGGTAGTACAGATAATTGTATTAGGTACAAGTCTTTTACTACATACATGAGTAGAATAAAAAAAACAGAGTCTGATTTAAGGGGTATAGGCTAGTTTTTAAAAAGCAGTTACAGATATGTGCAATAGAAAAACTACTGTTAAAAAAGTCTATGTATCAGTAATTGCTGACTAGATAGTAACAGTTGCTTCCTTGAATGTTTATGGTCCACTTTGGTATTTGTTTAATTTCAGTTATGTAGTCAAGAATGAGCTAACTTTAAAATCTCTAAGTTGATTTTTCTAGACTTGGGTGGTTTCTAAAGGACATCCTTGTGGCTGAATACTGT
>CM053593.1:239519878-239564853 GCA_028646575.1 Pseudocheirus occidentalis | reverse complement strand
TTTTTTTTTTTTCAGGAGACAATAGCAGACACTTTCTATTTTCACACTGCCCTCTTGTTTTAGTACGTCTAGGCAATTTTCATTCATGATTTTTTGAAATATGGTACTATTGTCTTATATCATATATCTGTTTGGTCTCATTTAATTTCCTATTCCTTCTTCTAATGCTTTCATTTATATTATTTTAAAATTTCTCCATTATTTTCTAGGAATTCTAGTAAATCTTGTGGTAAACTAAAAGAGTGTTGTGTTTGTGCGGCCAAAATATGTACTAACTTGCAGTTAACCTAGTAATTTGCCTTTCAAAATTTAGCTAGGTTGCTTGAAAGTTAGCAAAGAGTTTGTCATTGCTTGTTGTTGAGTTGTGTCTGACTCTTCATTACCTGGTAGACCATACTGTCCATGGGTTTTTTTTTGGCAAAGATACTAGAGTGGTTTTCCATTTCCTTCTCCAGTGGATTAAGGCAAACAGAGGTTAAGGGACTTGCCTAGGGTCACATAGCTGGTAGGATTTAAACTTAGGTCTTCCTGACTCCAGGTTCAGCATTCCACTGAGTCACCTAGCTGCTTCTTGTTATTGTTATTGGGAGCATACTCCCAATGTTTTATAGACGGAAGAAAGTTTGTGTTCTATTGACACAGCTTTTGAGAACCTAGGGTCACTTCTAAGCTATAATAAGGAATTAGCTGGATGTTGGTGACTTCCATAATCAACCAGAAAAATGATCCTCATCTTTTCTTGCAAATCAAGAATTACTCAAATATTTAAGATTTCTTGCAGAATTTGTAGAGTTCTGGACCAGTATGAAAGGAGAAAGATGATAAAAGAGGTAGCAGTATAGGTTGAAAGCTTCAACTGACATGACCATTTAGTTAATTTCCAGTGAGGAATTATTTTATTGTAAACGCTAAAAGTTCTTTTAAAAAAACTTTTTCAAAGGAAATCTAACAAACATGTTTTTAGTATGATATTTTTGTCGAATGTTAAAAAAAAAAAGCACATTTCCTTCATGATTCTAGTTTTCCAAAACTTTCAACCTACACTGTTGACTTTTTAATTCTCTTTTTTCCCCCAAGAATCATAATATACTCTGGGTTTTCAAAGACAAAATTCAATTTCATTGGCTTCTCATAAACTCTTCTTTGGCTTTTGATCCCACCCAGGTTTCTTCCTTAGCACAACAATTTACAGATGAGGTACAGACTCTGGGAAACCCCCTTGAACTCTGATTGAATCTTTACACTTGATGAGGCATTTGCAGAGGCCATAGGCTTTTCATTGTGGCTCTGCCCAGACCTCCGTTATTAGCCTAGGCATCCGTTGTCCATCTGCTTTCCACCCTTGAGCCTATCAAAATATCAATTCACCCTTGAACTGGCCTACCCCACCATTATCTGTCAGCTCCAGGTAGCCTCCATCAACTTTCCATCCTTAATCACTCATTTACTTCATTAACTGTTCCTGAAGACCCTCCCGAAACTCCTCTTCTAGACCACCCCTAGATTCCTCCCACAACTTTTCTGTATATAAGACCCCATCTTACCCCCATGTGTGTGAGAGCACTATAGAATTTTCTAGCAGACTTGCTCTGTGTCCAATACAAGCAAACTTAATAAACTTTGCTTTTCTCTGACTGAGAGAAGACTTGAGTTCAATTCATTTGGCAGGACCTGGGGTGCTGGTATTTTGGGGTCTTGAGCATCCCTAACCCTAACCTATACCTCTTCATTTTTGTGGTTCCCTAAGT
The DNA here is from genome assembly GCA_028646575.1 of Pseudocheirus occidentalis. NCBI lineage: Eukaryota > Metazoa > Chordata > Mammalia > Diprotodontia > Pseudocheiridae > Pseudocheirus > Pseudocheirus occidentalis. The sequence goes on along the minus strand of CM053593.1, from coordinate 239,563,105 downwards.
GAGAATTGAATCTGGCCTATGGCGGTGAAAGTGCTGAATCCTAACCACTAGACTTTAATAAATGCTTTTTCATTAATTCTCCTGGAAATATCAGACTATTGCTCAAATGATAGCTTGTTTAGGTCTTCATAAATGCGGTTTAAAGGGCCATGTTCCTCTAAAACTACTACAAAATAAAGAGATATAGGACAATTTTTATTTCATCTAAAATAAGAATACAAATAATAATAAGAATTACATCTAGCACTTATACAGTGCTTCAAAGATTTGCAAAACAGTTTACATGTTATTTTCTTTGGTCCTCACAACAATCCTATGAAGTAGAGTTGTTATTATTATCCCCATTTTATAGATACACATAAATATATAGGTTATTTCTCCTCTTTTTATACAGGCCTTTTGATTCCCTGACAGGATTTGGTTGAACTTCCTCCTTACCCTGCCCCTCCCCTCATTTTACAAAGGAAGAAATTGAGGCCCAAGAAGTGGAGTGACTTGCTCAGGGTTACCTAGGGACTGGTAGAAAGCCAGGACTCAAATCCAGGTCAGCCATTAGATCCAGCACTCATTGTAACAAGCTGGTCTAATTTTTGTTGTTGTTTGTTTGTTGGCATTCAGGGTTAAGTGACTTGCCCAGAGTCAAACTGCTAGTCAGTACTTGAGGCTGGATTTGAACTCAGGTCCTCTTGACTCCAGGGCTGTTGCTCTACCCACTATACCACCTAGCTGCCCCAAGTTGGTCTAATCTTTAGCCTTCAAGTGATCTTCTTTCACCTACCTTAAAGGAAGACTAGCGGTCCTCCAAAGTATTGGTTTGTAACTCAGCTGGAAAGATATTTTGCATTCAAAGTTATAACAGAGCCAGTGCTTCATTTTCTAGTGAGTCCTATACCAGCCATTTGACCTGACAGTAATAAAATAACCTAACGGACTAAGATTCCCTCAAAGGGGAACTTTTCTCTTTGGGGTTCCTTGAAAACAACCATGAGACTTTACAGACCAACCAACTCTTGGTTGTAGAAGGACAAGGTTCTGCTTTGCTTCTCAGTTTTTTTTGACTGCTTCTCCATGTCCAGTCATTTGCTTGCTCTTTTTCTTTTACGAGGCTGGGTCTAGAAGCCCTCATTATTCCATAGCTGCCATCTTTGAGGTCATGTAATTGGCTCTCTCCTTTCAGGAGGAAGAAGCCAGTTGACACCTTTGCTTCTCTCTAAGTCGGATCAGTTTTGATCCTTGGGGGTGCATGCTCTTCCGCTCTCCAAGCAATTTGGTTCAAGAACTCAGGGCTTCTAAAACTCCCCACCTCTTCTTTCTAAAAGGTCAGGTCTCAGACTTTCAAAGTGGTTCTCTGTCCCCTCCTTAGGCTTTATGGTTTCTTTTTGGGGAGGTCTACTCAAATAGCTTGAGTCATGTGGCTCTGCTCTACAGCTACTAAGTCTTGAAAAGGGATATCAATTCGTAGGACTCTAGTCTGTGCAAAACATTCTGAACCTTTGACACATCAGCTTGTATTTTTTATAGGCTCAGGTCTCAGGGTGAGGCTTTGCTCTAAGATAGACTGACTTAATCACCTCAGAGATGGTTCAGAAAATATTTGGTCCAAAGCCTCCACAATATCAAGATTTAACATTGAGACAATAGCATCTTCCAGGCAGACAAAAATCAAAGTCTTGAACAACAGCATTAACTTAAAAAAAAATGTCGTCTTCATTAGAAAGGTGGGGCGAAGTATCCAGAGACTAAATATTTCTATTGGAAATGAGGGCTATTTTAAGAAAGTATTTATATTCATCTCTTCAGAAAAGTTTCTGAAATCATAAAGAAGAAACCTCATGCTGTCAGGGAAATGTGTTATTTTTAATAATCAAAATAAAATTTGAGAAAGCATTAATTCCAACTGTCCTTATTTTTTAGTTGTCCAAAAGTGGAACTCAGTCCGTTCTTCTTTTCATATGCTTGTAGAAGAGTTTAAAGGACAACCACAAAGTCACCTTGTAACCTTGCTAAAATGATATGAAGGTGCATGAAATTTGCCAAGATTTTTTTTTTTAATTGTGAGTCCTCTTGTTGTGGACGTACATGCTGAGGTTGTAGACCAAGGTTCTGTTAGCTAATCTTTAAACTGGAAGAGTAGAAATAAACTAGTATTCTGGAACACCAGGATTACACAACATGTTTACACACACATCATGTAATCTGAAGGCAAAAATGACACCATTTAAAAACGGTATTCAGCTATTTGCTAAGACTTATACCATAGATTTAGAGCTAAAAGGGCCCATAGAGGCCATTGAGGCTAGTCTGTAGTGAGGGTTAGGAAGGCCGCCAGTACTACACTGACAGAAATTGTTCCTGATATTTGCTATTTGCTTTATAATTGCATGCATTGTTATTAATGTATCATTTAACAAAACAGAAATAAATGGTTATTTGCTTCATGCCTTTGCCCTCCCAAACCTAAAGCTATGGACAAGGTCAAAACAGCACAGACAGAAACAGCATAGGGTAAAACCATTCACTGAAGTCTTAGTGATAAATACTGCCATGTTTTAGTACAATAAGGTTTTTAGGAAACACTAAAAATTGCAAGGGCCAGAAATGAATGCCTCAGATACTTATCAAACTGATTTGTGTAGACAATCAATCCCACAAAAGTCTTGCAGGTTATACTATTTAATTAAATATCTAACAGCCAAGTATCCCACACACGCATTTATTCTCATTTCCCTTTCTTGGCCCTCCTTATGCAAAGAAAACAAAAATTCCTGTCTTCCCCAAAGTAGAAGTTTGAGCTCTTTCATCCGGAAGCTATGCCCCCAAACAAGCTGATTCTGTAATGGGAAGTAAACAGGGAAGATCCTAACTGGCTTTCAGGAGGAAATGTAGCAGACAGAAACATTAATTCATTTTAAAACTGCTGTTTTAAGTCCAGGTTCTGTTCAATGTAGATATTTTTTAACAGTACCTAAGTGATCGCTCGATGGCAGCTGGCCGGCAGTGAGTCAACTACAAGTTTCCTCACTACTCAACTGAAGGGGCAGGATTAGTTTTTTTTCCAGCTCAGGCGTTTATCTATTTTTGCCAATCGCCACTGCCACGATGATGAAGGGGTGAGGAGAGGGGCCTACCAAGGAAGTTGGATTGTCCAAGGTTTCATGGTCCACTGTGAAAACCAGAGCTTACTCTTCCTAACTAACAAAGGCTGCTAAATGGCTCGGTGGATAAAGTGCTGGACCTGGAGTCAGGAACACCTGAGGTCAAATGTGGCCTCAGACACTAGGTGTGTGATCCTGAGCAAGTCACTTAACCAGTTTGCCTTAATTCACTGGAGAAAGAAATGGCAAATCACTCCAGTATCTTTGCCAAGAAAACCCCACCAAAAGTATGGTACGTGGGGTGACGAAGGGTTGCGCACGACTTAACAACAATACTCTTCCCTAGCAGGTTCTCCAGGACATCAAGATCAGAAGGTGCGTTGAGGCCCTGAGTTCGAATTCCAGTTCTGCCACTGTGAGGTCTTGACCAAAACACTCTCTGGGCCTTCGAAAAATGAGCTGGAGTGATTAGCTCACTGCTAAAGGCTCTTCAGGTTCTAGATCCAGGCCTACGATCTCAGGGTCCAGGAGGGAAACTCGAAAGCTAGAAGGTTGAGAAGCAACTCCAGAAGTGATTGCACCTAGTGTTTAAACCAGTAAGGGAAAGCAGGAGGCGGGCATAGCGCTTCACGCAGGCGCAGTGGCCCCCTGGCTGCGTGTGCGCCAAGCTAGACCCGTCTGTTCTCCAGAGGGTACGAACTTCGCCAAGAGTCGCTGGGCTGACGGTTATATAGAGCGCGCATCCGCCCCTTCACTTCCCCTCTTCGTCTTCGCTTCCTCTGGCGCCCCCAGCTGACGCCAGTTTCCGATCAGTGGTCGCCGGAGCTAGGGTGTCCCGCCTCTTCCGCCCGACAGCGGCGGCGGCTGCTCCTCCTCCCGGTCTCCTGTCACATTCGGCGGCTGCGTCCCCTCGGAGGCTCCTCCGCGTGACCGGGAGCCGGGCCCCAGGGGTTGATGGCGATCAACTATAACGCTAAGGATGAGGTGGACGGCGGGCACGGGTCGAGCCTGGTGGTGGGCAGCCATGCGGGACCCGGGAATGCGATCGGGGGCAGCGGGCCAAAGAGCCGACGACCGGACAACACGGCCTTCAAGCAGCAGCGACTTCCTGCTTGGCAGCCCATCCTGACCGCGGGTACCGTGCTGCCGGCCTTCTTCATCGTCGGCCTCATCTTCATTCCCATCGGCATCGGCGTCTTCGTCACCTCCAACAACATCCGTGAGTTTGAGGTGAGGGACTGAAGGACGGAGGGGGGGAGGGGTCGGGGGACATCCGAGGTCTCGGTCCCCACAACCACCTCCCTTGCCTGCCTACATGTTTGTTTATCTGCCCTTCCTCTCGGTACCGGTCTCCTGTCCAACTTGCTCTGGTGTCTTCCGGGATTCCCTCCAGTCTGTGACTAATGAGGATAATGATTGGATGAGTGTGATAGTGGAGAGGTTGTTTTTTTGGTTTTGTTTTTAAAGGGGATGGGGGAAAAAAAACAAACCTCTTTATTATGAAAAGTGTATTTTGACACTTTGCTGATGGCGAATTTCAGAAGCCTTTTGACTTGACCCGGCGAATTTCTTGCACTCTGTATGACAGCAGCCTGCTGTTAACAGCCTTACTGCAGGAAGTGAAGAAAAGAAACGATACCTAGCTGGACATGCAGAGGAAATTTGAAATGTCATAGTATAATTATCTTGCTGTAAGTTTGTCTTGGACTCCCGGGTTAACAACTGAATTGTGGGGCAAAAGAATCAGAAACACATAGATACTGGTGATTTTCATCTAAAACATATAAATCAGCTGTTAGATCAAATGCCGATTTGTGAAAGAACATTGCACGGATAATCTCTGGGTTTGGGTAGAAACATCTTTTTAGTTATAAGTTATGAGATCAGTAAAACTTGGAAATGGCATTTCTGTTTTAAGGTTTTTAACATTTTATAGTAGTTTAGTTCTCTTATTCCTAGTCCTGTTCACCTGAATCCTCAGAGATATGATCTGAGTAGTTCTGCAGATTAAAAGAAAAGAAGACTGGTTTTGGAGTATGGAGAGAGCATCATCTTAAAGCAATGAGATGACCACTGTATTTTTGTTAGTAGTTTAGCAGCAAACTTGTATTGCTGAAACGGGATTATTTTCAGACAACCAAGAACCAGTCTCCCACTAATGACTTCTTTGAAAACAGTAATCAATAAACTTTTGTTAAGTGCCTACTATGTGCCAGGAGCTGTGGTTAAAAATAAAAAAGTGAAAATGGACAGTGATGTCAGGATCAGTACCAATTGTGGAAATAAGGAGGAGCCTTGTAGGAGGTGACTGCAGCTTAGCCTTGAAGGGAAGTTAGACATTCCAAAAGGCATAAGTGAGATTGCAGCACATTCTGTGGGGGGAGTGGGAGGGAGTCCAGCAGATAACCTGTAAATCAAAGAATTAAGATATGGAATGTTAGAAAGGGGAATGGCAAGTGGGACAGTTTGACTGGAAGACAGAGAATGTTTGAAAGGGAGTAATCTGAATGATTCCAGAAAAATAGGTTGGCGGTAGATTGTGCAAGATTATAAATACCTAGTGGAGAAATTTGTATTTTGACCTAAAGGGAGTGGAGTGTTACTGAAGCTTCTTGAACAGAGGAGTGGCTTGGTCAGACCTGTCCTTTGGATTTTCCAGTTTGACAATTGTATATGAAGGATCCTGCCTATCAGATAGTTCATAGCAGTAGCAAAATTACAGTTATGAAGTAGCAATGAAAATAATTTTATGGTTGGGGATCACCACAACCTGAGGAACTGTATTAAAGGGTTGTGGCATTAGGAAGGTTGAGAACCACTGGTTTGGAGAGAAGAGAGACTAGATACAAGGAGATCAGATCACTGTCTTGTGCCTTTACATCTGGTTCTCTGTATTGGTAAAAATGGGTTTAAAGTGCCATTTTAGAATCTCCATTCTACCAGTAAGTAAATCATAACTGTCCATGCAACCATATATTTTCTTTCTGCCTATTGAAATAATTTTGTTACTTTTAAAAGGAAAGGGATTGGGGACAACTAGGTGACTGGTTAGATGGAGCATTGGTCCCAGAGTCAGAAGAATGAGTTCAAATTTGACCTCAGACAATTACTAGCTGTGTGACCCTGGGCAAGTCACTTAACTTTGATTGTTTCTCCCAAACTAAACCAAACCCCAAAATAACAGAACCATGAATGCTGAAGTTTTTTGAATCCTCTACCCCCCCTTTTTTTTTTTTTGCTAACTGCTTTATCTTATCCAATTTTGTAAAAAAAGTACAAACAGCTATATAGTTCTTTTGGGATAATATGTATATTCTAGTAGGGATTATAGGGTTATTCCTTTTTTTAAATTGATATATGTCTTATCGAATAAGGGCAGAGGTGTCTGTAGTTTTTTCTTGTTTAATTGCTAGTGGAATTAACTGCTGAAGACAGATTCCATATGTGTGTGTGTGTGTGTGTGTGTGTGTGTGTATGTGTGTATGTACACATGTGTATTTAATGCTTATTTCTGTGTTAATAAGATCAATATAATATAGAGCAGTGTTCTGGGAGTCCAGAGCCCTGGATTCCAGGACAGGCCGTGATGCTAACTGACTTTTTGACTTTGGAAAGTTATGGTCATTGTGTCTCATTTGCTTTATTTGTAAAATGAGGGAGTATGAGATTGCAAAAGCCCTTTAAAAGGATATTTCACGGGGTGGCTAGGTGGCGCAGTGAATAGAGCACTGGCCCTGGAGTCAGGAGTACCTGAGTTCAAATCCGGCCTCAGACACTTAACACACACACAAAAAAAACTAGCCGTGGGACCTTGGGCAAGTCACTTAACCCCAACTGCCCTCCAAAAAGCAAAACAAAAAACAAAACAAAAAAGGATATTTCACAGCATGTCTTAAGTAATTTTAAAAAAATTTAAAAAAATTATTTAAGTTTATTGATACAAACAATCCTTACATTTATTTTTTTTTTTTTTTTTGCTTTTTGGAGGGGGAGGGCGGGGCAATTGGGGTTAAGTGACTTGCCCAGGGTCACACAGCTAGTAAGTGTTAAGTATCTGAGGCCGGATTTGAATTCAGGTTCTCCTGACTCCAGAGCTGGTGCTCTGTTCACCTAGCCTCCTCTAATCCTTACATTTCTATAGTACTTTTAATTTTTATGAAAGTTTTGCCTACATTGTCTAATAGCCTTAAAATTACCCTTCAAGATTAGGTGAGATAACAGCCTTTTTACAGATAAGAAACTGAAACCCACCAGAGGTAACAGCAAACTCATGGTACACCTGAAAAAAAAAAAGACTTAGATGTTTGAATTTCTAGACCAAGACCTAAATTTTATCTAAAATAACTATCTTTGGCTAGAAAATTTCCTAAAATGTTTCAGTCTTTGAATTCAAGATGATGGACAGTGACTTTATAAGTACATATATCAGTTATGTTTACTAGTGGTATTAAACTTTTGTTGAGAAATAATTGTAACTACCGTGATTATGACAGTAAAGTTCTATTCCTATTTCTTAGTGACTTTTGGAGGTGACTTGCATCATAGAATGCTTGTGAAACCACAGGGTCCATGTGTTTGGCTGAGAACTTGGTTAGATAAATTCAGAGAGGTACATTGTGGTTCCTAGGGTCAAAAAAATCATCAGCAGGTAGGCAAGCATCTGGTAATGAATATTTTTGGTCCTCAAAACTCATGAAATTATTTGTGTCAAGGACAGAGGAAGTACCAGCATTAGTGAAAATAGGTAATAGAGATAGTGAGTAAGCAGAGCTGGAACTTGAACCCAAATCTACTCATTTCAAATCCAGATCTCTCTTAATACAATATGAAAAAGTTACAGTCTTAGCTTTGGTTTTGTAGAATTAGAAAGTTGAATTAAATGATCTCTAACAACTCTTTTAGTTTTAACATTCTGACTGTAATTGTAGCTCTCTTTTACAGATTATTTTAAAATTTTGTTACTTTTGATACGTGAAGAAACGACAATAATAAACCCTCTCCTATCTCTTTAACATAAAAAAATCCAGATAATTTCCCCAAACACTGCCCATTATACCCAGAGTTTTAAGTTTACTTAACCAAGTATGTAGTGGAAAGTATGTTATATTTTCATGCAGCTGTATAACAGGAAGTTCTTGTCATCACCAAGAAATTGTAAGCCTCCCACAACTTTTAAGTTTATTTCCGCATTTCTCAATTTCTTTGTTGTCATTTTGTTTGTACTGCACCAGAATATCAGGGCAAAGTAAACTTGGCACTTCTGTATAGGGTTTCATTTGTAGATTAGGATATATCTGCATTCTGCTTCAGATTTTCAAGTCTGAGATAAAATCAATTGATAATTATCTGCTGCCAAGGAATGTTACAAAAAGAATAATTAATTGTCTATAGATTACCTTGAACTCCCCTGAAAAATGTGCTTGTTCTTTCCATGTTCATTCTAATGCTTATACCTGAAAGCCTGCTTTCTGTCTATCTGTCTATCTATCTATCTATCATCTGTCTATCTATCATCTATTTGTCCGTCTATCTACCTATTTATCTATGTTTTGTGGGGGTTTTAGATTTGCCTAGTATAAATAAAATTAATAGAAATAGTGCATTTCTTAATTTATCAGCGTTCATCCTTTGAAGTATATTTGTCAATGGATCTGTGTTTTCATCAATGTGTAGATACTCTAAATAACCACGCAGATATGCCTTGTTCATATCCTCCAGTAAATCCTTTGCTATCTTTTACTTTATGGTCTCTTGCACAATTATTGATTGGTGCTTTTTGTAATCTACTTACACCCACCACATAACTCTTCATAACCCTTTGAGTAAGTCTTAATTTGTATAATTCTTTGAAAATATTTTTAACGTGTATTCATGTCACAAAAATTTGAAATCTGTTGAATAAATTGTATTTACTTGAAGTGTGTGATAGGTGGGAGATAGTTAAATTTTGCGCCAAGGCCTTAGTGTTAGTTATGGCTCAAGAATACTGTATTTTAATGTAAGTTGTATTGAGCTATCTTGGAGGAGGCTAAGTGAGAATATTCTTGAGTTTAATGTAGATATTAACTGGTACATGGTTATGTTCTTGAATGTAGTCCAGTTTAAGTTACTGTCTGTAACAAGATTAAGAGGACATCTAGCAGTATTATCTTTGTAGATTGTGGTATAGTGGAAAGAGTATTGAAATTGGAGTCAGAGGATTTGGATTTGAATTGGAGCTTTGTCACTTGCCTATTTCACTTTGTGCAAATCAGTTAGCCTTTTTGGATCTCACTTTCTCCCTTGTGCTGAGGTAGGACTGAACATCCCAAGGTCACTTGTAGCTCTAAATCTCTAATCCTATGAAAACTTTAAATGTATTCTGAATTAAGATACCATTTTGGCAGCCTAAACTTTGGTCCCTTTTTAATCTTCAGAGCTATTTAGCCTTGGAGGACTAGTTAGTTCTACCTGTGGTAATAACTTTTGTAGACCTGCCTCCATGATCTCAAACTAATCATAATCTTCTTTCTCTCCTCTTGTAACACTCCTACATGCTTATTGGTTCTTTTGTATCTCTCTGGTTATTTTAGTTTAGCAGTATGTATTGGTGTATGTGTGGCTCTCTGGTCTCCAAAAGTCTCCTTAAGTATCATAAGAACAGATTTTTTTCTAATTGGCTAAATATTTTAAAGAAATGCTCTATACATAATTGATATTAAAGAAATGCTTTTGACTAGGTTTCAGGAAAAAGATATTTAGTAGAAATTGATTCTTTAAAATTAGGCAAAATTATTTTAAAGTGAAAATTAAGGCCACAGAATTAGACTGTTTTATATGTAAGATAACCTTTGAGTAGTTTTGTGACATTTCTGTGTTCTGATTATTTTGCTTACATCTAACACTTGCTTTTTGAAAAAAAATTAAATCTAATGTTGATTATAAATGAAATAAAATTCACAGTATTTTAATGTAATTTTTTTTTGGTACTTCTGAATCTGCTTGAGTTCTGTCAGTCATGTATATATGTAGGAGAAGCTATTAAGACTAAATTAGCACCCACTTGGGGTCAGGTAACTTAAAATCTAGTGTTCTGATGATTTCATATTTTATCAACCAGAAATAGTTCATTCAAACAGAATAACATTTTTCCATTCATTACTAAAATACTTTAATGGAATTGTGTGCCTAAGATAGGACATAGAATTCCATTTTGATATTAATGTACTTAATTTTACTGGTAACATACTTTGTTACTCAGCATTTTGTTGAGTTACTTAATACAGACGTTATATTGATTTCCTTTAGAGCCGAGTTACATTCAGAAATAGAAGTTTTCCACTACTTATGTTTGGTGTAAAAAGTGCATAGCCTTTAATTCTACCTTTCCATAGCATTGGCCTTATACTCTTCCTTAGGAAATAGAACATGTTTTTAGAAATACTAAGGAGAAGAATTCAGTTTGATTTTAGGGGAACAATTACAATGATAGGAAAACAAAACTCAGAAACCCAATAACCCCATAGCTAATCTATTCATCAACATCTGTTCTATTTTGCTTCTAGTTTATTGTCTTTAAAACTTAAGCTTGCCTGGCAGGTATCTAGCCAGTCATTGTATGCTGCATTGTACCTTTCATTCTTTTGACATTTAATATGCATGAATTTTTTAAATAAATGGAACCTAAGCTGCTCTTAAAACTCCCTGATACTTGTTATTGCGCTGAGTACTTTCTTCTTTCTAACTATAATAGAAAAGATCTAACTTGTTATCTTTAGTACAAAACTTGTTTCATTCACGGGTATTAAATCCAACAGTTTTCATTGCAAAATGGACATTAGAGAGAACCAGCCACCTTGAAGTTTCAACTAATGAAGAATTCTATGCACCACTTGAGTAAGGGGGTTGTAAAAGATTTTAATCAGTTAGTAAATTTGTAGTAAGCATCAGTGTATGTAGGTACTGTAGATACTACAATGTTTAAGACATGGTCCTTGGTCCAGGGCACATAAATCTATTTGGTGAGGTAAGGGGAAGGGAACTTAAAAGTCATCTAGTCCATGTTAGTCCAATCCTCTCATTTAAAGAAGAGGACACAGTGATTCAGATAATTTAGATACCTTGCTCAAGGTGATTTATTAGTACAGGTGAAACCAAAAATGAGTTATATACTGTTCCATGCTATTTCTACTATACCAAACTGTAGGCATTTTTTTTTTAGCTATAAGTTTTCAGCCCAAGGATAGAAATAGACATCAAATTGGTGAGACCTGTTGTTTTTTAAATTATTTATTCATTATGTTAAATGACTTCTTGTAAACAGTTGCCTCTATAAGGAGGCAGATTTTCATATTAGCAGTACTATCTGCATACTGTAAGCCAATAATGTTTGCCTTAAGTTCTTACCTTCCCCTTCTCTTAAAGAGAGGTAGTAGTATTAAGCAAAGATTTCTTCAGGTCTGTTTTATAGATTGACTTCCAACTTTACAAGCTTAAATTTGGTCAAATATCATGCTCCTGGGTCTGCCACTAATAGTAGAAAGCATTCAAACAGACTGAGTGTTCACTTATTAGATATATTGAAGAAATTCATGCGTTAAAGATGAGAGGTTGGATGAGATGATGTCTAAAAACCCTACTAACTTTTATAATTCTAAGAATATAAGGTGGAATATAAATGCCAAACAAGTAAGAATTTTGGAGTTCAGAAAAGAGCAAGAACTTGCTTCTTTTAAAACAAATCTTACTGGTAACCATTGTTTTTATATCATCTCTCTAGCAATTAGCCTTCTTTTATGTTAAGCAAAACCGGCTGACATAGCAACGTTATTTGACAGTGTATGCAAAATTATTAACCCATAGTTTCTCACATCTCTAACAAGAGATTATTATAAGGGTCATATCTAGAGCTGGGAGGGATCCCAGAGGCCATTTAGGCCACACCCTTATTTTGTATGTGATGGAGCTGAAGTCTGGGGAAGTGAAGTGGCTTTCTCAAGTCTCATAGTAAATTCAGCTCAGTTGTTCTTCAGTCATGTCAGACTTTTTGTGACCCCATTTGAGGTTTTCTTGACAAAGATATTGGAGTGATTTGCTATTTCCTTCTCTTAGCTCATTTTACAGATGAGGAACTGAGGCAAACGGTTAAAGTGACATGCTCAGTGTTACACAACAAGTATGTGTCTGAGGCCATATTTGAACTCAGGAAGATGAGTCTTCTTGTCTCCAGATCCAGTACTTAATCCACTGTGCCACCCAGCTGCTCTCTTGAAGTAACAGTAGAGGTAGAATTTGAACCCAGGTCCTCTGACTTCAGAGCCAGTATTCTTTGCATTGTGTTATATTGTTGCCTCATCTCTTTTCTATGGCCTGCAATCGTGATTAATTACACAGCTATTCTTCTTTGTTTTATTATCCTTTTAATTTATATTTTTGTCATTGTATCCATCATTGTGCATATTGTTTTTTCTGCTTCTATTTACTTCAGTCTCTCAATTAGTATGTTATCCCACGTTTCTCAGAATTCCTTGTATTTATCATATCTTATAGGGCAATAATATTCCATTACATTCATCTAATGCAATTTCTTTTTTTTTTTTGGAGGGGGAAAGGCAGGGCTATTGGGGTTAAGTGACTTGCCCAAAGTCACATGGTTAGTAAGGGTTAAGAGTCTGAGGCCGCATTAGAACTCAGTCCTCCTGACTCCAGGGCCTGTGCTCTGTTCACTGTGCCACCTAGCAGCCCCTCTAATTTCTTAAGCCTTTCTAATAAAAAGAGATCATTTCTGTTCATAGATGACTTGATATTTGAGGTAGTTGTAGATAGTTATATTGGATTTTGATAAAACATAAAAAGGGAAAATATTCTGTATCAAGAGATAAGAGTTGTTGAGGGTGAGGAGATGTGAGTAAAGAAACAAAAGAATGTATGTGTATTGAGGGGACCATTTGACTGGAGGTGAAATTTCATGTAAGAGAGTATGTTGTAAGGTATAGTTGGAGAAACTGGTTGGGGTTAAAATTAGCCTTGAATGTGAGGCTGAAATATTTGAACTTCATTTTGTACAAGACCATGGTAGGTGGTGTGGGGGGGAAAGAGGGTTTTTTTGGTTTGTTTTTTGAGCCTGGAGAGTGAATTGCATAACAATGTTTCAGATAGGTGAATTTGATAATGTGCAGTTTAGATTTCAGATATAACTTAAAATATTGAAAGGAACGACCCTACATTGATAAGATCTTGGATTAGAGTAGTGGCTGAGAGAATGGAAAGGAATGAAGTTTAAAAGAAGAGTTAATAGGACTTGGTGACTGGCTTAATTTGACTTGTGGGAGTAAGGGAGAGGAGACAGGAGTCAAAAATTGAGCCTGAGTAATTAGGAGTATGATGGTACTAATAACAGAAATGGGGCATTAAGGAAGGGGAGCCTTTTAAAAAAATTATTGGGGAAGTGAGAGGCAAAGTATAGTTGAATGAACATTGTACTAAAAGTCAAAAGACCTGACTTTATATTTATATATTTATATATTTATATATGTGTGTGTATATATGTATATATATATATATATATACATATTTATATGTGTGTGAGTGTGTGTGTGTGTGTGTGTGTATGATCCCTCTTTCTAAAAATTATTAAGGTTGAACTTAAGGTGACAGTAGGACATCGATGGAAAAAAAATGTATAGAAAGCACTGGAAATGTTGAACTTGTACTTATTAGAGAGTTTAAGGCTAGAGAGATTTCCATTGTGCTTTAAGATTTACAAAGCACTTCCCCTGTCCCCTTCCACACCCCCCCCCCAATAGTAGTACAAGTATCATCAGTACCATTTTACAGATTAGGGAATCGAGGCTCAGACAGGTAATTTGCTCTCGACATCACAAAACTAGTGTTAAGGGCTTTTAACCCCTGAGTTTGTCTTTTTGAATTGCTGTATTTCCTAGAAATACTGGACCCAAAGCATGTAGAAGCCCTGAATGTGTTAAGGAGCTTCAGACACTTACTAGCTGTGTGACTCTGGGTATCTGTAAAATGAGCTGGCAAAGGAAATGGCAAACCACTCTAGTATCTTTGCCAAGAAAATCCCATACTATAATTGTGATTTGTGAGGGTTGAAGAGTTGATCCAATGGACATAGGAAGGTAAAAGGTAAGAAAGTGGTAACTTGAGGAGGGTAGCTCCAACTTCAAGATTTAGTGATTTGTTTATAATTTTAGCAAATCCTTTATCCTTATTATAGATCATTAACATAAACATGGTGAAGCCCTTTAAAAACCTGTTATAAGCTAAGCATTGATGTACCAATCACATGTTATTCTTGCAAGAGGCCTTTTTAGGTTTCTCCACCTGCCCCCTTAATATACACATAGTTGTTTGCATGTTGTGTCCATTAGATTATGATCTCTTTGAGAGCAGGAAAGGTGTTTTTGTCTTTCTTTGTATCCCCAGCTCTTAGCGCAGTGCCTGGTACATAGTGAGAGCTTATTGTGAGAACTTATTGAGTGATTATGCATTCATTACTCCAGTGAATCTTCAGTCTCATCCATGTGGATATTCCAGCAGTGTAGATGCCACACATGAATACTTGTCCATTCTGTATGTCTCTTGTCCATGAGTTCCATGAGTTCCATGAATTCTTGTCCATGAGTTCTTATTAGCATGAATTCACCACAGGGTGAATTGTACACCCATTGTACTGGGGTCCTTTCTTCCTCATAGTGCGGATGTCAGTGGAGCATGTAGGCTACCCATCAGTTATCTCTTGCTCTTATTACGTTATTGGATGATGAAAAGATTAAATTGATTCTGTATAATTTTTTATTGATCCTGTTTGCAGTTAATTGATTTTGTTTTGTAAATACCTAACTCATGGTTTTTTGTCTCTGGACTTAGTTCAGAAATTCACTTGTTCTGTAAGGAGTCAAGTTTAGAAATCCAGTTCTCCTGCTAATTGCTTGTTCTATTCATGTCCCAAGGAAATTTACTATCCTTGAGGGATCATGTTGTCCCCCTCCCCTCAGCTATGCAACCAGTCATGTTGTCCTCAACCATGATGTCATCCTCTTCTGTTCTTTCTTGTAACCTTATTCTTATTATGAGTTAAATCTTCATCTTAGGGTCTTTGGCATAAGCCAAGACAAACCACTGACTCTTATTAATAGGTTTGTGCCTGATTAATATAATGTTATCTTGTTTGGAGAAAACATATCTTAGACTACTTTTGTTGAATTTTACTCATGATAGCCACAACCATTATTCTTTTTCAGTCATGTTTCTTTATTCCTTTCCTTTATACTATTCTTCCTACTTAATTCCTTGCTTATATTTTGTAGCAGCCTGCTGCATCCCACGTGTCTCTCCAATGCTCTTTGAGTCATGTTTAACTTCATTCTGTTGGAGACTGTAATAGCCATCCAACATCACTGGAAGAACATTGGTATTAAAAAAGATGGTCCTTTGTTTTAAAGAGATTTGGGGGGTCATTAAAAGTACTTTATAGTTTCTCAATGACAGTTTACCTCAACTCATTGTTCATTTTCATTACCTTTCAGTCTCACATGTGGGTGCCTGTGGGCACACATACACGAACAAACTCTATAGGGTGTCCATCTCTTGAATGGCATACTCTGGCCATAGGCATTTTTTTTTCACTTAGTTTTTCCTCTAGGAAGAATTGTTAAACTCTTTAAGTGATTATGAATCTCATTTAGGACTCTGAATGTTTTTGCCCTATCAAATCAAATACATTTGTGGTCAACATAAGTTTTCTCTGCATCTTTCAGTCATATATGGGATGGAAAGATGTAGTCTACTATGGAATATCTGTTGCCAAGGCCTGTGTATTTCCTTTGCTGCCTTCATTAAGGACTCCCTATTTGTGTAAAGTAGATTATTTTAATAAAAATTTTATATAGCCTGGAAAGTAGATATATAGGCTTGGGGTTAATGATATTCCCTCATACCTATTTTGGGTAGTAATAAAGTTTGAGGTTTTCCTACATCTTTATTGTTTTTTTCTTTTTTTCAAATACCTTGAGTATCATTCGCTCACCACCCTCAAAATTATATGGCCTACTGTATGAGCTTCTTCTTTGTATATGTGGCCCAGACTAGTTGTTTTTCCCATCTTTATTTTCTTTGGGACTATACCACTTTCTCAAGAGGTTTATCTGGCACTGTGAGGCTAGATTTCAAATATGATAGCTCCTCTGTCCTTGGTGATGAAAAGAATCATAAAAATCTTTACATCTTTTTTATGTCTTTTATAATTTTTATGTTCTTCCAATTTCATCCATAGATACCCTTGGATGAATACCCTTATTTAGTTTTCTTGGAGATTTCTTTAAACTTCTTTTCCCCACACTGTTTCTTTTCTTTTTTTTTTTTAGAGGAGGTAATTGGGTGACTTGCCCCAAGGTCAAACGGCTAGTTTTGTGTTAAGTGTCTGAGGTCGGATTTGAACTCAGGTCCTACTGACTCCAGTGCCAGTGCTTTATTTACTGCAGCACGTGTGTTCCTCCCACACACACTGTTTCTTGATGTTTTATGAAGTGATATTGCTCAAAATCGTTGACCATCCTCTGATGTGAGATTTTACATGAGAAGTTATATTCCAAACTAGTGTTGAGGCAGCTGGTGGATAGAGTGCTGGGCCTGAAGTCAGGAGCACTTAAATTCACATCCAGCCTCAGACATTTATTAACAGTGTAACCCTTTACAAGTCACTTAACCTGTATTTGCCTCAGTTTTCTCAGCTGTAAAATGGAGATAATACTTAGTGCCTGCCTTATAGAGCTAATGAAAAAGCACTCAGAACAGTGTCTGGCATATAATAGGTGCTATAAAAATGCTTGTTTTCTTCTCTTGATACATTTGACATGTTTGAGAGTAAATGAATGAAAAAGCATTTATTAAGTGCTTGCTGTATGCCCAGCACTGGGGATACAAATATAAAGCAAATATAGTTCCTTCCATCAAAGAACTTGTGGTCTAATAGAGGAAGACAAAAGGTGTAGGGGAATGGTGGCCAGGAAATTTTGGTTTGGAAAGTTATAGGGATAGTAAATAGAGTTGTAGAAGAGTAGACTGTCAAACTTTTTACAAGATTAGCAATTTAAATAATTCTGTGTGGAGTTGTTTTGGTTGTTATGTGCATTTTTTATCTCTTACCTTTTTTATTCTCATTTTATATTCATATTTTTAAAGAAATAAGACTATCATTCAGTCTAGTATTTTAAGATATTTCATGTTCATAAGGGGTGTGATGTATGTAGTAAGGGGTATGTAGGAGTATCATAAGGTGATAATACAGTTATTTAAAGGGAATATGTATTTACCACACTATCAATGAAAGAAATGATTATTAATAGCCAATGATTTGGGGAGATCCAGATTCCCGCCCCCTCCAATTTTCTAAAGTCCTGATTTCAAAAGGTCAGTCTCTTGAAGGAGGTACTGATAATGAGATTGGATTAACTTTTTTTTCTTTTTTTGTGATATTTATTTTTTTATTGATTTGTTTGTTTACTTTTAGTTTACAAGATTCAGTTCCACAATACCTTGAGTTTCAAATCCCGCCCCCTCCTTGCTGTGGCATGCAAACAAGTATAGGATCTGCAAATACTTTCACGTTAGACATTAGTCTGGTTGTAAAGAGGGGTTGTAACTGATGGAATGAACAATGGGAAAGAGGAAACAAAACCAAACATGAAAAAGAAACAGAGCTGGTAGTTTGCTTCAGTCTGCATTTAAACTCAACAATTACAGACTTTGATCCTATGTCCTCTGAGATTTTAGTCCCTATTGTCTATTTTCTGAGCTTCTTTAGTTAGCACTTAAAGTTTCTACTATTTGATATTCTACTGTTATTTTGTTTAGTTTTGTCCTGTCTTGCCCAACTATATTTTTGAGGGCAGGAATCCTATCTATAAGTACCTGCACTATGACTTACAACTGATAATGTTTAAATCTTTTTGACTGATTATTGTAAACATTTGACTTATTTCATTCTAGGTTCTCCAAAGTCAGTATTTTCAGCTATGTCAGAACAGTACAGCATGCGTTATTTTCAGTTCAGCAGGTGTCACCACTGCTTCTTTTGGTTTTACCTAAATGCATCTTAAATATTTTGCACTTGATATGTTTGTGCCAATCATGTTTTTTTTGTCATGTTACCATATAATTCATCAGACGTGTGAAGTTCCTAAATTAATTATGTTGGTTCTGCCAGTGAAAGAATAGTGCTATACAAAGGCTATATTGTTTTTTTTTTCCACTTCTGAAGGACCCAGAACTTGATTCACCAATATTCTCTACTGATGTATCATAGGATATAACTAGAAGGAATCTTAGAAATCATTCCTTTCAATCCTCTCATTTTGTAGTTGAAGACCCTGAGATTAAGTAAGTCTTAATTGGTGATTCATTTGTATTAGTTACCATTC
Organism: Pseudocheirus occidentalis; assembly: GCA_028646575.1. Taxonomy (NCBI): domain Eukaryota; kingdom Metazoa; phylum Chordata; class Mammalia; order Diprotodontia; family Pseudocheiridae; genus Pseudocheirus; species Pseudocheirus occidentalis. The sequence continues at coordinate 239,544,588 of CM053593.1, read as the reverse complement.
TGTTGTCCTATTCTTTGTAACTCCAATTTGGGATTTTCTTGGCAGAGATTGAAATGGTTTATCAGTTCCATTGGGATTTTGTTGCCTTTGCCAGCTCATGTTCCAATTGAGGAAACTGAGGCAAACAGGGTTAGTGACTTGTTGAGGTCTGAGGTCACATTTGAACTAACATTTAGCCCACACATGAAGAATTACTATTTTTCCACTTATTTAAATCTGACTTTATTTGTATAAAAAGTATTTTTAAATTATGTTCATATAATTCCTGGGTTTGTTTTGGCAGGCATACACCTAGGTATTTTATATTGCCTGCAGCTATTTTAAATAGAATATCTCTTACGATTTCTTCTTTCAGAGCTTTGTTGATGATACATAGAAATGTTGATTGTTTATGTGGGTTTATTTTATATTCTGCTACACTGCTAAAATGATTGTTTCAGCTAACTTTTTTAGTTGAATCTCTAGAATTTTCCAAGTATATTAGCATATTGTCTGTAAAAAGAGATAGTTTTATTAGCTTATTGCCCATTCTGATTGAGTTTTTTTCCAATTGCTATTGCTAATATTTCAGTAATATTAGTGATAAAGGGCATCCTTGTTTGACTTCATTACCTTACTGGGAAGGCTTCTAGTTTGTCTGCTTTACATATAATACTTATCAATGGTTTTGGCTAGTTGCTTCTTGTCATTTTTTTTTTTGTTTTTGCTTTTTGGAGGGCAGGGCAATTGGGGTTAAGTGACTTGCCCAAGGTCACAGGTCCTCCTGACTCCAGGGCTGGTGCGCCATTCACTGCGCCACCTAGTCTCCCCTGTTTCTTGTCATTTTAAGGAAAAAAATCTATTTATACCCGTGCTTTCATGTGTTTTCAGTAGGAATGATGTGGAAGCTTTCTTCTCCCTGCCTGGACCTGTACTTTCTGTTCTGGTTGTTTTTGAGCTACATTTACTAGCTAGAGTAACTCAAGCATAACAGCAGATGCTGCCTTTATTTGTGATTTTGACTTTTCACCTAGGACCATGAGGTATAGGCTAGGGGTGCCAAACCAAATAGAAATAGGGGCCTTGGGGACCACATTATGACTTAGTTTTAAAATGTAATTTATGTTTTATTGAATTTTAGTATTTTGTTAAATATTTCCCAATCACATTTTAATCTGGTTCTCCACACTGTGAGTGGGCCTAGTGTTTGACACCTCTGGTCTAGACCATCACAGTCCTTTTCCTTGACGTCCTTCAAGCCATTATAGTCTTTAATTTAAAAATTTTCTATTCTGAATTCACTCTCCTTCTACTCTTCTCCCACCTATTGAAAAAGCAAGAAATATGATAGTCATTATTCATATGAAATCATGCAAAAAATTATGTTCTTTCTAAGCTTCTGTATCACACTCCCTGTTAAGGCCAGTCCTCATGCCAAATTTCTGCTTCCTGGAAGCTTGGCTCTCAGGTCATTGGTCAATTAGGAACACACCCATGGAGTCTTAAATAAAAAAAGTAGAAACCTTTTCCTGACCTTTTGATTTTTCCTTGTGCCTTTTTTGATGGCTTAGAATGAGTATAAATGGCAGTTGTTTTCTGTTCTAGCCAGAAATTCCAATGATCCCTCCCTCTCCCACATTGATATCTTAAATTGAGTCATCTTTTGTCTCTACTTTTACCTAACCCTTAGTCATTGAATGGACATGTTCTCAGACAAATTGAGACCTGGGAAAGACCTTAATTTAAAAAGGTCAACATCACCCATCACATACTGGGTCACTGCCAGTCGTTTTGACTTTTGCTACTGGATTTTAATGTGTCTGAGGGAGAAGGTGAAGCTGACAACTTTGCACAGCTCTGCTTCACTTATATCTAATTCATACAAGTCAAGACATCACTCTCATGCTGTCATTGGTTGTCTTTGAGAATGAAGGGATGAAGAGTAACAGTCTACATAAGGAAAAAATGAATGAAAATCATCTTAATGCCTAGACCAGAGTTGGGGAACTTTTATAATAATCCCGCTAATTGAAAGGATTTGTTCTGTGAAGTTATCTTCCACCTTCATGACTTTGTACTCATTGTACCCTGTGCCTGGAATGTGCTTCCTCCTCACCACTACATCTTAGAATCCCTCTGGTTTCATTTAAGACTCACTCACCTCAAGGACCAACTCCTCCATGAAGTCTTTCCTGATTTTCCTCAGCCACAGGTGCCTGCTCTCCCAAAACAACCTTGTATTTCCTTTTTCTTTGTGTACAGATTGTATTTCCCATTAAAATGTGAGCTCCTTGAGAACTTGTTTTCCTTGGTCTTTTTATCTATCCCCAGTACTTAAGCATAGTGCCTGGTACATAGTATGCACTTAATAAATCTTTGTTGATTAATTTGTAAGAATATTCGATAGGAAAGTAATGGCACTTTTTAGACCATGAGAAGGTAGGGAAATTCTGTAAAGTTCTATAAAGGGCTTAAGAGAGCCTTGGAATGTAACAGTACACATAGGAGAAGTTGTTGAAAAATTCATTGGAAAACAGTTAAAATTAAGTAACAAATGAGATATCAGTTAATTTATCAGTAAGCATTTACTAAGCTACTACTATTAGTCTACTACTAACTAGGCTATACCTACTCTGTGTCAGAATCTGGTAGACAATAGAAATGCAAAGAAAAACAAGATAGTTTTTCTCCTATGATAGCTAGGGATAGGAGTGTATAGGAGCTCAGCATGGAGTCAGGAAGACCTGAGTGTGAATATGCCCCAGATATTTTACTAGTTGTGTGACCTTGGATAAGTTATGTAACCACTCATAGACTCAGTTTCCTGAGTTTATGAGTTCCTCAGTTTACAGTTTATCTGTAAAATAGAGATAATGATAACATGTCGAACAAGGTAGTTGTGTCAAATGATATTCCATGTAAAGTGTTTTACAAACTTTTAAGGACTGTACGAATGCTATTATTATTATATTCTCTAGAATATATTCTGTTGATAGAAACATGTACACATAGAAATAAATACAGTACAATAGTAAGAAGTTACTAGCAGGCTGGAGAGTTAGGAAAAAACTCACGTAAGAGATGGTATTTGAATTGACCTGCAAAGGGAACTAGTGATATTAAAAGGAGGGTTGTGAAGGTAGCACATTCTTGGATTGAAGGACAAATTATGCAAAGGTACAGGTATGAGAGATGAAATGTTGGTGCAAAGAACAGCAGGCAGTTCCAGTTGGCTTGGAGCATAGAGTGCATGAAGGAGAATAGTGAATAATAAGCTCAGAAAGATAGGCTGGAGTTATGTTGTAAAGAACTTTGAAATCCAACTAGAGGAATTTGTATTTTATTATAGAAGTAATAGGAAGAACTGGCACTTTTTGTATAGAACACTAATGTGATTTTTATCAGTGCTTTAATAATAATACTTGGTCTAGCGAATTTATATAGTATATATGGGGGGCGGAGAGAGAGAGAGAGAAAGAGAGAGAGAGAGAGAGGAGGAAAGGAAGAAAAGGGGTGTGTATACCTGGAAAAGGAGTAACTTGTACAGGGTACAAAATGTATTAATATTATATAAGTAGTAACTAATTTATTACTTCCATGTATTCTTTTTAATGATTCAGTTCAGACATCTTAACTTACACTTTATGTTTTAAATATTTATAATCCCATGCATCTTATCCATAAATATGTTTTCACTAGAAAAATTGTGATGGAGATGTATATAAAGAAGGTAAATTTATGTCTAATAACAATTCAATATGTATAAAATGTTTTTAGATTTTATTTTTTCAGTTTAACATTCTTTTGTTACTTTTTTTCCCCTATTCCTATCTATAAGTGACAATGTTAAAAATTAACTCAGTGATTTTAAGTTACTTGGTGTGGACTAATTTTCTGTCTTTGTAATAAATTATTTCAGTATTTTAGCAGGTTTTCTCTATTGGATAGTGATTATAATTTTTTCTTGCAGATTGACTATACTGGAACAGATGAAAAAGATCCCTGCAATAAGTGTTTACACTGGAATGATACAAAACCCTGCATTTGCGACATAAACTTCACATTGGAACAGCCATTTGAGGTCTGTATTTTAAAAGAGTTTGAATAGAAAAAAATGTTTAAATTTGTGGTTTTATAAGATATAAAAATAATTTTATATTTCAGAAATTTTTCCCCTTGTAGAAAAAGTACCTCAATTTTTTTTAGGAAGCTAAAAATACATGTGGTCCATATATTTTATTTTTTGGTTTAGTTCTTTGTACATTTTAATAATCAATAGATATTAAATCAACCATGAAATCATGTGTTCAAATTCTATTTTTCCAGATAATATGGTTGTACTTTTATATTTTTTGTCTGAAATGTTGACTAAAAGCAGCTTGCTTGATTTAGACTCTCCTGTGCAAAAACTCTTGTATTTAAAGCTACATAGCAGTAATTTTTACTTGAGCTCCCATTCGTAATTTCTGTACTTCCTACTTACAGTCCTGATAAAAGTTTTGATATCACAGCAAATTTTATTTTAGAAAGCTCATTATTGTCTTTATATTACTTTTTGGTTAGATAAAAAGCATAAAAAAAGAAACATAAACATTATTGATCTCATCTGTTTTTATAAGCAGTTGCTACTTATTTGTCCTGTTTTTTTTTCCCTCTCTGCTTTTCAACTTTACATCCATTTCTTCTGATGATGGAGTTAACATAAAAACAGTCTTTTCAGTCTGAGTGTAAAGGTGTAGAACTTCCTGTGGGATTGGAAAACCAATATTACCAGTTTAGTCTCCCTAGTCACTTGAAAATAGAGCTTCAGTTGATTGTTTCCCAGTAGGTTAAATTATATTCATAGTTTCACATATTACATGTGTTTTCTGAATGTGCCTTCTTGATTCCTTTGACTTAGAAACAGATGTCATTTTTCTGTCCTTGAGAATTCTAAGGCATCTGCCGCCTTGTGGCTATTAATGTTATTGTAACAAAATGAGAGATGGATAATACCAACATCTCAGGAAAAACCTGAAAAGTACAAACCTATAAAAATGGCAGGAATTTAAAGCCCTTATTGTAAACTCAACTAACAATGTTAATTTTTTAAAATAACAGGCATATTATTAAGAATTTTACATTCTTAACTATTGTTAGAGCAGCCAAGCTAAGATGAAAGAGGACTGAATAGATTTTGAGACTCCAGTTTCATATTCCTCCCCATTCAAAACACTTATTTCAGAACTTCTCTTCTGCAAAGGAGATTATCCACAGATTCACTCTTGTGGGTTCTGTGTTCCATCACAACCCCAAACAGACTTTGTGAATTGGACTAAAGTACTCTCAGGTCACCAAAACAATACAAGTAAGTTATTTTGTCTCAGTATTCATTGGAGGGTGCTTAATCTTTTTTCTTTTACTAGATTAAATTTACAATGCTGTTTCTAAAATGGAATTATTTTTCATAGTTTCATTATTATAGTTTCCTCGCATCATAGTTTCATGAATATTTGTTATGAAATTTCACTTTATAAATTGTAAGGATTCTTTAAAATAAATTTTTTTTCCTCCGGAAAGCCAATGCTTGTATAATTTGACAATTTTAAATGGAAAACTAAACATCTTTTTTAATATAAGAAAATGTTAGTGGAATAAGATCTCATATATGCAGCCAGAATTCCCTTGTTATGGAGTACAAGAATTTTAAGTATGTAGTAGGAACTAGAAGAGAGAAAGAGGCTCAGTGTTTTTGTAAATATCTGTTCTTTTAAGAGAGATTCTGGACAGTGCCTCAATAATAATTTAAATAATTCATTTAAAAATCCTTTATTTTTCAAAGTTGGCTTTACTGAACATGTTAAAATGTTTTATTTTGCTCATTGTTGAAGTGTAACATTAATTTTTGTACTTATCAATATCCTCATTTAGGAAATTTATGTACTATACATATAGATGTGGGGAGGAATGATATTCAGATTGGTACTGAAATAAAGTAAAACTTTTCCTTTTGGGCCAATTGGGGAGAATGCCCAGTTGAAATCAGAAAAAAAAAATCAGGAACTACATTATATATTTTTAAGATACAGTTTAAAAGTTTGATTCTGGTGCCTCATCATTATATGAATGGTGTCACTGGGTCATCAAACATTTTGCTAGTAGTTCATATGCTCTGCCAGGTTCTGCCATGCTGAGAAGGCTCTGAATATACTTCTAGGGACAGACTATATTTGCTTTTTGAGAAAAGGCCTGGCTAAGTACCAGAAATGTCAGTACCAGTAGGGCAACCACTTAATGAATTTTTTAGCCATGTAAATATTTTTAGCCATGGCAAAACATGGAACAAAATTATAGAATGGTCTTCTGTCCTGTGTAACTCCCTTTCACTTGTGTAATAACAGTAGCAAAGTAGTGGATGAATAGGCAGTGGGGCCAAGAGTCATTCATCTTGTAGAGCAAAGATGTCAGACACATGGCTTATGGGCCAAATGTGGCCCACCACACTTCCAAGTAAAGCTCTAACCATGTTAAAATGTAATTGGGGAATATTTAATAAAATAAGTTAAAATACAATGAAGCATAGATAATGTTAGTATGTGGTTCTCTAAGTCAATATGCAACCCATAGGGATCCTTAAGTACTGATTAATGGCCTCTATTCCTATTTGAGTTTGGTACCACTATGATAGAGCATCTGTAAATCATGACTTTATTGTTGGTACTCTAAATGTGAGATTCTTCTCCATTGACCACAGAATAGATAGATGTACTGTTCAAGGAATTAAATTATACTGTTATACTGTTCTTGTTAATGATGAAACCAGAAGACAAAAGAAAGTTGCAGGTATGTGAAAGTATGGCTTGCAGGTTTTATTTGGAGAGGCAATCAAAGGAATTGATAGTATTGTGCAATAAAATATCTTATTTCATGAGACATATAGTCATTTAGTATTGCAGTGCTCCTAATGAACATTCTTTTTTTGTTTTAAATTTTTGTTGATCTTTCTTGTTTTTGTATCACCTTTATTCCCAAATATATACTTCCCCTTCTAGAGAGCAAATAATTTCTTCAAATAAAGAATGAAAAAGGGAGGGGGAAAGCAGTTAAACGAAACAAAGCCATCAACCAACTGTGATTATATGTGTATAATATTAGATAACCTTAGCCTCCAGTTGTTGTTAAAAAAAAATGGAGAATGGCACATTTCCTCATCTTTGAGGCTAAACTTGGTCATTATAATTATACAACATTCAATTTTGGTCTTATATTGTTAACGTTTACATCACTGTAGTCCTTGTGTATATTATTTTCCTGGTTCTGCTAAGTTTATTCTGTATCAGTTCATATAAATCTTTCTGTGCTTCTCCAGATTCTTCATATTCATCTTTTCCTAAGGCACAGCAATATTCCATTACATTCATGCAGCCACAGTTTGTTTAGCCATTCTTTATTTGATTAGCTTGTTCTACTTTTCTGCATGATAAGGATTTACAGATTGCCATGAAAACAGTTGCTGCTCATGCCCCACCATCTTTTTGCAGAGGATGAGGCAGAGAAAGGATATGAAGAATTCTACAGGTCCTCCAGATTAAATCAACAAATTTGATGACTAGTAATTTCAATGTTAAGATAAGATATAGCTAAAATATATTGGAAAATATGTTTCAGGAGTGAAGAATGAAAGGCCAAAGGCTTTTGAAAGCATATATAGAAAACTTATGTTAAGGTATGGCATACAGTTAAAACAATTCTAACATGATCAGTTTAAATGAGCTATTGATGCTAAAATGTGTGCTGTGACATCAGAATGGACTTTTGACACAGATTAAAAGCATTTCCTAAAGAAGTTTAATTAATGTAAGTCAGTTGTCATAACAAGGAGATCACAAAGACACCTAGAAATTGCCTCAACTAGTAAATTTTCAATCTCTTTGCCAAGCAGGAAGATATGACAGCCAAAATCGACTATAGTTTTGAATAATTTTTTATTTCTAAAAGCAAATAGTTGAAAATTTTCAGCACCATTGCCTCCTAAAACAATGAGAAACAATGGAGGAAGAAACAAGTTTGAAGAAAGCTTTGCAAAAAAACCTTCATAAAGTCATTCTAAGGACATTTAAAGATAAAGTTGGAAGAACAACAAATAGGTCAAAATGGAAAAGATCTGTATAGATTTTTATAACAGATTCTTTTAACTTTCAAGGATAATGGAACCAACATACATGGACTACAATGTTACATTCTTGATGTGCTATACAGAGAAATAAAAATGGCACTAAAGAAAACAAAGATGTGAAGATCAGCTGGTCTAGATCAAGTAAAGATATGTGCTAGAGGAGAAACAATATTGAGGGAACTGAGAGATCAGTTGCCAAGGACTAAGTTTGAAAGAGGGGAGGGATATCAAAAGCTTGGAAAGCAACTTAGGGCTTTTTTTCTCACTTTTCTATTTTTATAACATTTTCATGAGAATAATTTACACGTGCATTGTTAGCATGTTTGATGAGTAAGTGAGAAGGTAATAGACAGGCCTTTGTGAATATATTCTACAGCAGACCACATCTTCATAGTTACAGAGTTCACTGAAAGGTGGAGAGAATACAAGATAACACTTACTATATTTTTGTCTCCAAGTATTGTGCTAGGTATTGAGGATACCTCTATTCTCAAGAAGTTTACATTCTAATAGGGGCATCACAAGTACATATATGTAAATATAATCATATAAATTTAATAAATTCAAATGTATTCAAAGTTAATTCAGGGTAGTTTGGGAAGTAGAGAACCCGTGATTGGGGAAATCAGTAAAGGTTTTATGTAGAAGTTGCTACCTTTTGTAGAAGAGCTGCCTTTTGAAGGAAGAGTGGTACACTATGAATCATAGAGGAGGGAATGTATTTCATGTAAAGGCATGGAGGTGGAACATGTAGTCTTGTGTATGAGGAACAGTCTGTCAGCAAGAATTTTTAAGTATTTACTATGTGCTAGGTACTGTTGTAAGCCCTGTGGTGAGTAGGAGTAAATCCTTTAGGGAGGTATAAAAAGATTGCCTTGCTGCAGTGAGATCCAGCTGAGATTGTGTAATAATTTTGAACCCAGTTGTCATAGTTTTCATAACTTTGAACAGCTCTATTCTGCAGCATGTAAATCAAATGGTGGGTTCGTATGGTAAGGCTTGATCAGTGATAGGTAAGACATACAAAGGTATTTAGAGGATGGTATAGAGTTGAACTGATTCATGAAGAAGTTGAGATAGGGAAGTAAGGAAAATTCAGCAAGGGCAGGGGTGATGGCCTGGGAAAGAATTGAGAGGTAGAAGGATAGGTCATGGTGAGGACAAACACCGTCCCCTCCCCCGAAACAGTGTTGGGATTTGTAAAGCAAAGGGAAAGAGTATATGAGAAAGAAGTTATGATGAGATAAAGGAATTTTTTTGGGGGGGGTTCATGGATATAGAAATGGAAAACTTGTACATGGCTGAGGTGGAGTAGAGAAGTAGATTATGGGAATTGAGTAGGTTGAAGAATTTTGAATTTAGGGTATGTGGGATAGATCTTTATGTATGTTAAAGATCTTAATAAGAACTGTAAGCCAGGATCTGAACTCAGATGAGAATGTTTTATGGATTAGAACCAAAAGAAAAGGCCCTTTTGTGAGGATCACAAAAGCCTGAAGGGGAAGTAATATACTGTGTGGTTGGATAGATTGAGGCAAGCTTGTAAAGGGTTTTAAATGTCAAGGAGAAGAATTTGTATTTGATCTGAGAGGCAAAAAGGGCCTTTGGAGTTTGTGGAGTAAAGGAGTAACACTCGGATATGTGCCCAAGGAAATTACTTCTTTTTCACAGATTCCAGACCCTTCACTATCTGCTTATAGTACTCTCCTTTGGATGTTTTCCAACATATCAATGTCACCCTTAAATTGTGGGATCCAGAATTGAACACAGTACTTCAGATAATGGTCTTAGCAGTGTAGCAGAATTATTATGCCCTTTTCCTGGAAGCTGTGCCTCTCTTAATGTAGCCCAAGTCTGCATTAACATTTTTTCGCTGCCCATATCATTCTGCTCACTTGTTTTGAGTTTGTGATCTATTAAAACCACTAGATTTTTCTCATCCTATAAAAAATTTGTTTGAATCTTGACTGTCATCAAGTATGTTATTTGTTTCTCATAGGGCTATATGGGGTATTCAGGGAGGAATAACACCTCTGGTGTGAGGGCTTGCCAAGCCTTTTTCAGGGCTGCTCATCCACCTTTGGTGTCCACCTGGCACTCAGATTTTCCTTGCGGTTCCAAGAAGCATGCACAGTGGCCATACTCCAGTAAAGCAATCTTGGAAGACAGTTAAATCAGACTAACAGTAACTGATAGGCCTTAAACGAATTGGTGAGTTAGGGGGATGTCTACTGTAAGCATGTGAATGGTGGAATGGACATAAAAGAACAGTTCATTCTAATGGCCATGAAGGCAGCTGAAGCTGCTGTGGATTTGAAGATGCCATGGTCATCCACCACATCATTGTCCATTACCAGTTGTGTTGACTTTCGTCTTGCCACTGGACTTCAGTGACTCTAGTAGAGAGTAAGGCTGACAACTTTATGTAATTCTGCCTCATTTAAATCCAGTTCACAAGCAAGTCAAGACATCACTCTATGATGTCATTGGTTCTCTTTGGAAATGAAGGATGAACAACTGTATTTCTCACACAACTGCAAATTTGATAAGCATGCTAGCTATTCCTTTAACATTGATTACAGATATTAACACTCATAATACTCAACTGGAGATACCTTCCAAGTGAAGGTTGAACTAAATGGGTGAAGAGTTCTTATTGTTCAGAGTATGATAATGGACATCCCATAGCATTTATCCATTTGGATTATATATTTTCCACCCCCTGGCTTCTTCTGAATGACACTAACTCTCTAGCCATCTTTAAACTGTACTCAGTGTACTCTTATACCTCCAATCTTTGTGGGAGAGTCAGAATGCGTCTTTTTCCTCATTGCCATTACCAGACTCCTACCAACATCATTCAGTAGCATCTTCTCCTTTGAAGTTCATTCTGTCCAAATTTATAACCCAATTCAGATCTTGATGACTGTTTTCTACTATACCCCTTACATCCTCCCTCTCCTTCCCCCCCAGAAATTGTTCCTTCTTTTTCAGTGAGTTTGTTGTCTGGCACTCAGTCCCAAGTCTCTACCCCAGACTGTTCTCTCATACTAGGGGACTTCAATTTACTTGATAAATTTTCTTGAAATACTCTTAACTTTCCATTTCTTCAATCTACTCAGCTCCCATTACTACATCTCTGTTCCACCCCAGTTGCACCCCAGTTGACTACAGTACCCTTGTTCTTATCACCTACAAGTGTTCACCTCTACGTTCAAGAACTCTGAAATTCTTCTGTCTGTTCATCATCCACAGAATCTGTTGCAAGTGGACCTCTATTTAACTCGTATCTATAGGAATCCCCACATTAACATACCAGACAAGTGCTTCTTCTTGAAGAGGTCCAAGGCGAGAAAACAACCATTTCTTGAGGCAAATCACTCCACTTTTACACTGCTCTTAATTGCTTCCTGAAATTGAATCTAAATTTATCTCTTTGCAATTTATTTCCATTTGCTCCTGGTGTTGCCCTTTGGAACCTGATGGAACAAATCTAACTCCTTTTCTACAAGCCAGCCTTTCGCGTATTGAAGATAGCTACCATGTTTCCCTTCTGAGCCTCATCTATTTTTGCCTAAACATGCCCAATTCCTTCAGTCCATCCTCGTATATCATGAAGTCAAGGCCTTTACCTTTTAACCAGGACAATCTCCTGTTTATCTTTACCCATGCTTCTTGAACCATAGTGTCCAGAATCGGACACAGTATTCCATAAAAGATCTGACAAAAACAGAGTAAAGTGGGATTATCATATGCCTATTCTGGGAAACTATGCCCTCTCCTAATGGAGCCCAAGATTGCATCACCTTTTTGATTGTCACATCATAACACTGATTTAAATTGAATTTGCACTCCACCAAGACACACACATCATTTTCAGAATAACTGCTATCTATACTTGCCTTCCTTATCTTTTTGTGGAGTTGATTTTTTTTTTTACCCAAGAACAAGACTTATCCCTGTTGAATTTTATCTTGCTAGATCTTTAGTCACTCCATCTATCCCTCTGCTTTATAACTCTTAAACCTATGCTTCATTCTCACATTGACCTCTGATCCCTCTATCCCTGAGTATATTCCTTGGCTATTACCTCTACTTTGTTGATATTTTCTTCCCTTCCCTGTCCCAATTCCTTGTGAATCATATGCTGTCTTCTGATTGTGAATACCTTGTTCTGCTCTCCTGTCTGCTCATACTTAGCAAAATTCAAAACCTGGATTAATCCTACTGTCTGCCTTCATTGATACTTAAAAGTAGACAAAAGGACCTAGAAGAAGTCAAGCAACTGTCCTGATTGGAGCCACCACAGATTTATTGGACCCTCACTAAAACAAAATCTTTTTACTCCTCCCTGATTTACTCTCTATTCAGCTCACCACAGTGGCTATACTAAACTTCTCTCTTCTTTTACTTTAGTTCCTAAAGAGGTGGTCCTTCTTGGAAGGTTCAGCCTCTCTGCACATACTCTTTTTTTTCCCTGTATAATGCTCTCTTCTCTAATCCACTATTTAACTCCTGCCTTTTTTTCTGACACCTTCAAACATGCCTGCCTTTTTCTCCATCCTTAAAAAAATACCCAGTAGTTATCTTAGATCTCTCCTCCTTTTCTTGTCTAAACTCCTTGTAGAGTGAGGAAGAAAACCCACACTTGGTACATCTAGTTCCTGTCTTCTCATCATCCTCTAAACCTTCTACTGTTTTGACTCCTAATCTCAATACTTAGCTTCTTTTTTGACAGCTATAAATGATATCTTAATTGTCAAATCTAATGGCCTTTTCTCAGTCCTTATCTTTCTTGACCTCTTTGGAATATTTGGCATTGTCATATATTCTCTTCTTGATATTTGCCTCTCTGAATTTTCCTGGTTTTCTTCCTTCCTGTCTATATGTTCCTTCTCGTTCTCCTTTGCTGAATCTTTATGTATGAATCAGCTTCTTAAATTGTGGGTTGCAAGCTGATTGTGATTGCAAGCACAAAAGGAATCATGAGCGAAAAAAGTTTTAAGAAGTGCCGAGTAATGTTCACTAACTATATATGCTCCCAAGGCTTTGTCCAAAGTCTTTTTGTCTTTTTCTCTTTTCCTAAACTCTCATTTGGTCATCTCATCTTTTATCAGTTCAGTTATCATCTCTATGCGAGTGACTCCCAGATCTATATATCTAACCCTAGGCTCTCCTGAGTGCTAGTTCCATATTAACAGTAGCTTGGATATGTCTAACTGAATGTCACATGGTCATTTAAAACTAAACATGGCCAAAAAGGAATTTATTATCTTTCTTCCCAAATGTACCTATCTTCCAAACTTCTTTCTCTCTCTTTCCCAAAGATACTACCATGGTTCCAGGTTACCCAGGTTTATATCCTTGGCCTCTTCAACTTTTTACTTAGCCCATATATTCAATTGCCCCATTACATCTTGTCATTTCTGTTTCCACATCTCAAACATTTATGTCCCCTTTTCTTTAATTATATAAACACAACCCACAGTTTTGGCCCTCATTAACTCTTGCCTGAACTATTATAGTTGATTAATTGGTGTTCCTTCCTGCCTCCTTTCCTCCCTTCTTCCCTCTCCAGTTCATCCCATACTGCCACCAAAAGTAGAGTTCTGACAGTATCACCTTCCTACTCAGTATACTTCAGTGATATGCTTACCCCTGTGATGAAATCTGAACTGGATTGTTATTTGTGGTCATATAAAACTTAACATGTTTTGATTCATCAGCATTCAAAGCTCAACTTGACCACTTTCTACCTTTCTAGTTTTTTTTTTTTTAAACATTTCTCGTATGGCTGGTGAAAGGTGAAATGACTGAGGAAACAAAGGTTTTGAGCTTCCAAGCATATTGATTTATTAAACAGTATATGCCAAACACATTGGGACAATGTCCCTCAGCTTTGGCACTAGATCCAGAAAATGGGGAGACAGATTTTTATGTACTAAAAACAACCAAATAAACAAATTAATTAAAAGAAAACGATTAACCAGGTTATAAAATTAGGTAATCTGATTTCTAATTAGAGAAAAGATTAGGGACTTTTCCAAGTTGAGAGGGGAAAAGAGATGTCCTAGTTTTTGTATTCATTCAAGGGAACATGGAAACAATAATTGATTGACCAGAACAGGGCCAGTGTTCAGAGGAAGACATATGGGTTGCTTGATGTATAATTGTGAGAAAACAACTTGCATCAGTGTTTGAATCTAGTGCCTTAGATAAGTGTCTCTGGGCAACAGGTAGACGTGATCCTAGCTTCCCAGTCTTAGAGGGCTAGGTTCAAACAGCGCAATAAAGTTTTCTCACAAGGTAGAAATTGGACTAGACCCATAAGTGAATAGAAGGGGAACTGAGCTAGCTCCAGAATTGAGTCATAAGATGAAGTCAGTGTGGTTTATTCAATTCCCACTACCACTTTCTTTTCTAATTTCCTCACTTTTCTTCCATGCATTATAAGGTCCAACCATACTGGCTTACTTGCTGTGTTTTTCATACACAACACTTCATCTCCCATCTCAGTGCCTTTGGACTGGTTGTTGCCATGGTTGTAATGCTCTCGCTCTTTACTTCCACTTTTTGGAATTTCTGGTTTCCTTTACAATTCATCTCAAGGTCTGCCTACCTTCAGCAGGAGGCCTGCCCATGTTCTCTAACCTGTTAGTCCCTTTTATTTAGGAACTAGTGTGCTATATAAGTAATTATTAAAATTATTAAATTATGTAAAGTTATCTTTACATTTTTGTATGAATTTTGTATGAATACCTTAACTTTTAAGGTTTAACAACTTAAAACCTACACTAAGACTTTTGGGGCACCCTGTATATACACATAGCTCCCCAGGTGCAATGTGTGCTTCTTGAGAATAGAGACCATTTCATTTTTGTCTTTGCGTCCTCAGTGTCTGGTACATAGTAGACACTTAAAAATGCTTTTTGTTTGATTGTAGATTCTGAAAATGAACTAGGATTTTGGCCCAGGATTGCCTAGGAAGAGAATAGATTAGTTTGTTTTTGAGAAATGGTACAGTTCTTTTAATGACTCCAAGCTTCTTCCTGAAACAAAGTCCCATCCTTTTTAATATTAATATTTTTCTTGCATTATGTGTCTTCAAAGAATTGTTGAAGCTGGAGGTTACCCAAAGATCAATGATCACATGGTGGTTATGAACAGGGAGCAACACATTACAAATGAGTAGTTGTATAGGAGAATAGGTGTATAAGATAACTGCCAAAGAAATGTGTGACCAGAAGATAGATGGGTCAGTCATACAGTGAGACTGAACATGCTATATTCTCCATCCATATCCAGGCACTATCAAGATGTATAGAGGAATATTCCCCAGCTTGTTGGGTGGATCCCTTTTGGTGAATTTCTGGGAGGATATGTACTAGAGTTACGCAGGATAGTAAGACATGGATGGATTGCAATCAGCATCACTGGAGGGACTACCCACATTGAGGAAGTTATAGATCTGTCAAATTGCAGGATTTTAAAATTTAATTACAGTTAGTAATACAATCTAGGATAAGAAAGTTTTTCCTTTTAGAACCCCTCAGGTGGGGTGATTTAGTGAACAGATGATTGATTTCTTAATACCTCAGTGGATCTGTGATCTCATCAGTGTGGGTATTCCTTCCATCAGTATTGATAGCAACCCATCCACACTTTCTCATCCTGTGTATTTCTTGTCCATATTCTATCATAGATCCTCTACAGAAGATCCATCCAATGTGCTGGAGGCCTTTGTCTAGGTCTTATACCATTTCGTGAGTACCAATGTAGCACTCAGGCTGTCCATCTTGTCATCACTTTCATTATATGACCACCTCCCCTCTTTTTCCAATCATGTATTTACTTAGTATCATCGTTTATGTCACTTTTTGTACATAAATCATCACTGGAAATAAACTGAAACCTTCTTGTGCCCATTTTCTCTTCATTAACCTTTGGGTCAGCTCAACCCATGAAAGAAAGATCAGTTGCTTCCTGATGGCCCTTCTAACCTGTTTAAGGGTACTTTGAAACAGTTTTCCTTAAAATATTGCAAACATTTCCTTTCAGCCTTGTTTACTTGGTTAATTTGCCCTGTCTTCAAGGAAATAGCTTGCTTAAACAAAAACCGAATTCAGTCTAGAGCATAATTAAATTATCTCAGATTTTGAATTAAATTGGAAGTGAACGAAGTATGCATACGAAGTCATCCTTTGCTGACAACTTATTCAATGCTTCATCATGTGGAGGTGATCCTGACCTCTCCAAGCCATATCAGTGCTACAAAAGCCTTAGCAGGCCCTCCTACACTGAAACGGGCTTTAAGTCCAGTATAAGTTTGGAGAGATGTCACTAGGTTTGACTGTAGGATGATGAATTTTTCAGCCACAGCAACTCAAGAAGACCATTTACAAAGAATAGATGGCTTGCAGTCTACATCAGTGGAGGGAATGACAAAATCATGGATCCTTGAAGTACAAAAAAGTCATGCTAAACATAAAGCATCATTCATACCGAAATATGTATTTTGCTTCAAAATTTTCAGTCTTTAAAATAAAATTTTTTTTCCCCCTCCAATCTCCACAGGGATATGTGTTTATGTATTATGGACTGTCTAATTTTTATCAGAATCATCGTCGCTATGTGAAATCTCGAGATGATAGTCAACTAAATGGAGATCTTAATTCCTTAAAAGTAAGTAAAAATAATAACACACAAGCTAGTCACACTAGTGATATCACCACTTACAGTATAACAACAAAGAAAATTATTTCTGGGAAGATTTAATGTGGAATTAAAGGATAATATTTTATTGCATATGTAACAATTTTTGTAATTAAATTTTCTAGAATTTGTGCAGATTAATGTTTTCTTCCAGGGAAGAATCTTCAGGTTGTAGTTAAGTATGCTTTTGGAAGCTTTAACTTTTTATTGTGATATTTTACATTATGATTTTGAAACCTGGAGCTAGATTTAATGGTTACATTTTGGATGTTACTGTCTATTTTAAAAGGTTTATGTAAATAAACTTGCATTATGTTGGAAATTTTTATTAGAATTATATTTGTACATGTGCTTTGTTTTCTAACTCAAGTACAAATCAGGAGACCCTATATTTCTCACTGTTTAACTTGTTTTAGTGATGTTTTGTGTCCTTTATGTACTATTCTTGACAGTTTCATTAGTATCCAGAATACAGGGCATGTTGGAATGCTCTTATTGACCATGAATTGATACTTGAGAATATGAATTGGGAAGTTTGGTGTTGCCCAAAGTCATGTGCCTTGGCCTACTGGATCCTCATCTATAGAAAACCAAGAAAAAGGCTTTTTTTAAGACCCTTTCTATAAATTCAGGGTCCTGATTCAGTTTAGATCATTGGGGGCCCACAGGATGCTCCAGGAAATCCTTGCATCTCTGACTTGGACGTAGGAGTGAAGAGGGTCCTCTAAGATACTGGGGAATACAAAATAGGTTCCAAGGACTGTGTATGACTTGATGAATTTCATTAGAAGAGTGATGATCCTTGCTTCTGTAAGTGGATAGAAAGGAGCTTGCCTTGTCACTTTACAATAAGCAGAAAAAAGTTTTTTTTAAAAAAGTATCATTTTTTGATGTCTTCGTATCAGATTTGTTTCTGATTGTGATGCTGAGAGAAACAGTATGGTGTAGTAGATAAAGAGTGGTCTTGGGACCAGGAAAACCTAGCTTCAAGTCTTGCCTAAGATGCATAGTTGTGGTGAGACACTGAGTAAGACACTTAACCTTTCCCTATTCTAGACAACTCTCTAGAACTATAAGTTATAGAGAAGGTGCTGAATTGTATTGGTAGAGGGAGTTCCTTTACCTGGAAGTTCCCTGTACTAATGAAATCACAGGTCTAGTCCCTTGCCTTTGATCCTTATGTCTAAATATATTCCTCCCCTACCAATCTAACCCATGTTACAAAGAATAAAAAAGAAAGAGGGGGAAAAAGCAGTTGAAGAAAACTAACCAACATGTCATCAGATTCTGACAAATATTTGCAATATTCTGTGCCCATTGACCTTTCCCTCTTCGATACAAGAATTAAGAGGTGTATTTATATATTTTCTCAGCTTTTCTTGAGGGCCAAGATTCTTGCTTATTATAATTTTAAGATTTTCAGCTTCCTTTGAGGGAAGAAGTGGTTTCCATTTACATTATTTTAGTTATTGTGTATAATTTTCCTATTTTTACATTGTTCATTTTTAATAGTTCATATTTCTTCTCATGGTTCTCTGAATACTTTTCATTCATCATTTTTTATCGTACACGAATATATCACAATTTGTTAAATGATTCCCCATCGTTAGGCATCTGCTTTGTTTATTTCTAGTTCTTTGCTACTACAGAAAGTATTGCTATGAATATTTTGGTGTATATGGAAACTTTCTCTTTAACCTCCTTGTGGTTATTTTACTTGCAGTGGGATCTCTGGGGCAAAGGTATGGATATTTTAGTAACTCTTTTAAAAACTATAGTTCCAAGTTTTTCCCAGAATAGTTGGACCAGATATATCACCAACAGTGTGGTAGTGTGCTTGTCATCTTGAAGTCCTTCCAACATTGGCTATTCCTAACTTTTGTCATCTTTACCAATTTTGTTGAGCATCAAGTGGAAACTCAGTTATTTTGATTTGCATTTACTCCTATTAGTAATTTGTAGAAATCTTCATATAGCTATTAATAGTTTCTAATTCTTGTTTTGAGACCTATTTTCTCTATCTTTTGACCACTTATATAATGGAAAATGGCTTTTGGTTTTATGTATTTGTGTAAATTCTTTGTACACCTTGCATATCAGAGACAAATCTTTTTGTGAAATGGATGCTTTCTCCTTATCCTTGTTTCAGTGATTTATTCAAAAGCTTTTCAATTTTGTGTATGCACAGTTGTCTTATTTTATTTTCTGTGATGTCTTCCATTCTGTGATTAAGGACTCATCCCCTATACATAATTGGGAAAGAACTCCCTCCACATCTTTTATGGGGTTACCCTTTGTGTGAATTTTTAACTTATTTTGATCTACAACTTAAAAGGTTGGCCTAAACCCAGTTTCTTTTTTTTTTCTTTTTTCTTTTTTTTTTTTTGGAGGGCAGTTGGAGTTAAGTGACTTGCCCAAGGTCACACGGCTAGTTTTTTTTATTTTTTTGTGTTAAGTGTCTGAGGCCGGATTTGAACTCAGGTACTCCTGACTCCAGGGCCGGTGCTCTATTCACTACGCCACCTAGCCACCCCCTAAACCCAGTTTCTAACAAATTGCTTTCCAATTTTCCTAGCAGTTCTTGTAAAATAGGGAGTTTTCTCCCAAGTTGTTCATGGCATTGTGGTTATTGAGCCCTGGATAATTAAGTTCGTCTCTGGTGCTTATTTACGTGCTTTGCTGTTCCCCTGATCTTTTCTATTTTACTAACTAGCAACAAATAATACTAAATACTTTTTGCAAAGCTCCAGATAACGTTACCACGTTTCACTTAAGATGGTTCTCACGAAACGAAATCTTTTTTTTTCTGTGTATATAACAAATATTGTAGTGGAGCAGTCCTATTATATATACATTTTCATCTTCCTTCTGGAACAGTTAGCACGTTTTTCAGTCTGTAGGTTACTTTATAGATGTGGGGAAAAAAACCTCAGACCCACTTGTCTATCAGAAGTAATGGGAAAAAACAGCTCTGGAAATAAGTGGTGAGGTTTATATATTCTTTCCACTCTGCCACTACCCTACTTTATGCCCTCAGTATCTTTTACCTGGAATTTTGCAGTAGCTTCCTAATTGAACTCTATCTTCTTCTCTCCACTCTGCTCTATGTTTCAGTTTCCTAAACAATCTTACTTAAAGCTCAAGTATAACAGTACTTTTCCCATGCTCAAGAAACTTCAGTGACTCACTATTGCCTCTAAGGTAAAATACAAATTCTTCACCTTAACATTTAAAGTCTGGCTCCACCCTAACTTTCTAAGCTGATTGCATATTGTTTCTCTTCATATACTATATATGCTTCATATACTATACATATACTTTATGTTGCCCTACTTACCTTTTCTCAAACTTGTCATTCCATCTCCCATCCTTCTGTCTTTGCCCCATGCTTGGAATATATTTCCTCTCTCATTTCTTTCTCTTAGAACTTGTAGCTTCCTTCAAGCTTCGTGTATCACATATCCTATGATAAGCCTTTCCTGATCCCCCTAGAGCAGTGGTGGCAAATTTAAATAGAAATAAACTCTACATAAAGATTCCTAAGAGCTGCATGTTAACTTAGAAAACCACAAATTAATGTTGGCTGTTTTATTGTCTTTGTATTTATTTATTTTTAAAATTTAGACATTTATTCTGTTTAATCCACAAGCTTTATATAGCTTTATTTTAAAAAACAAACAAAAAAAGACAAAAAAAAACCAACAAAAAAAAACCAACCCCAAAATAAAATGGTGAAAACATGACAATAACCAAAATTGATATCCTTCCACTTTTCAAAACCAAGAGCTCTGAAAGTTCAATCTACCAACTGGAAGAACCCTAACAAGACAAGAATTGTGAATGGGGAAATGATGTCATTTCACAAACAGAATTTTGTGTAACTGAAGGAACCTTTCTGGGGTGTAACTGTCCTTACAAGCAGTATTTATATTTATTTTGTTAAATATTTCCTACTTGCGTTTTAATTTGGGTCTTGGCAGCAATGCTGTGTTTGATACCTCTGCCTTAGGGCACCAGTTATTTGTTAGTTCTCTTTCCTTCCTCAAATTATATTGTAATTATATATTTTCTTGTTTATATTTACTAATAAACTATATGCTTGTTGAGGACAAGTACCTTTTTAATTTTTGTTTTTGTATCTTCAGTGCCTCGCACAGGGCAATGCAAATAATAAAATACTTATTGAATTAGACGTATCAGAAACTAATAAATTCTTGTCATAAAACATACAAAATGCAATAACTGCAGCAATGTAATTGAAGACAACATTAAACAGCAAGAAAATTGAACTAAAATATAATGGAGTGCCTTGATAAAAGTACACATTTCCCCCTCTTAAGAAATGTTAACCTATAAAATTGGAGAGTATCATATTTTTTGTTGCAATTATTATCTGGTGCTTATATTTAATTATTTTTAAGGTTACACACTTTCTAAAGGAATTTCAACTTTGTTAGAATGATAAATTAGTTAAAAGCAAATATTAGAAATGAAAACATTTCATGAGGTAGTGTGATATAATTTTCCATTATGTAATGGAAAAAACCCTGGATTTGAAGGATAGGCTGGACCCTACATGCAAGAGAATATAAACCTTCTGTAGCTAAGATATTTGTATAAAGTTGTGAATCTTCTATGTGATACTCTGCAGTACTTACTTGGGGCTATCAACAGCATATTATTATATCGTATTTATCTCTGCATCTCATCCCATTCTGTGGATTAAATACCTAATAAATCCTTCTTGTTTTCCAAATGATGAATTCTTTAAGATTAGACTGTATTTTAAATACTAGATATCCTCTTGATGTGCCTTCAGGGCTTCCCTAAAGATTTAATAATATGAATGATATACGTAATTAGTGTAAATTTACATTCAGTAATTGCATCACTGCAGAAAAATGCAACTAATTTGTGAAATCTTTTTAAGTTTTTATAAAAAAAAATTTTAAGGAAAGAATAGTAATGATTCTTAGCTGATGACTGACTCATATTTTACTGAGAAAATAAAACCAATTTGCTGTGGGCCCTTTTATTCTCATTTCAAAGTTCCTTGATGTAATCCTTCCTCTTTTCAAGTATCTGATATAGAAAAGAGTACTTTTTTTTTTTTTGCTTTTTGGAGGGCAGTTGGGGTTAAGTGACTTGCCCAAGGTCACAGGGCTAGTTTTTTGTGTTAAGTGTCTGAGGCCGGATTTGAACTCAGGTACTCCTGACTCTAGGGCTGGTGCTCTAATCACTGCGCCACTTAGCTGCCCCAACAGTACTTTCTTCATATACTCTTTATTCCATCTCCTCCTACCTTCTATAGCAGATAACCCTTTGCTGTCATCCCCTCCCCCACTATTTTTAAATTTCTCCTTGCCTACTGTCTTCTGTACTGCTACATACAAAAGAGAACTCACTAGACCTTATCATTATCTCAGTCTCTTGCCTTGTTCAATCAGCATCTCTCCTCCATAGAAACCACAGTTTGGCTTCTGACCCAAGTCAAATGAAATTTCTCTCTTCAGAGTTACTGGTAATCTCTTGTAATTACCAAATCTAATGTTTTTTACTCAGACCTCTTCCTGACCTTTCTGCATTATTTGACACTGTCGCCTACGCTGTTTTCCTGGATGCTTTGTGTTCTTTGGATTTGTGTGATATTACTCTCTTGGTTCTCCTCTGTTTTGTGGCTATTCCTTCTCAGTCTCCTTTGTTGATTCCATAGCATGCTCCTTAACTCTGTGTGTTCTTTAGTGCTCTGTCCTGGGTTTTCTTTTTCTCTACCCTTTCTTTTGGTAACCTCATCAATTCCCATGTATTTAATTATAATTATTATTTTTGTGCAGAGGACTCCCAAATCTTTTCCTATTCTAGTTCTAGTCTCTGTCAGTTTTGTGTCTCCATATGCTTACTGGATATGTGAATCTGGATGTCCCAATGACATCTTTATCTTTTTCCTCAAATCCTGCCTTTCTTCAGAATTTTCCTATTTCTCTTGAGAACACCTCTATCCTTCCACACACCCAGTTCTACAACCTTGGCATTATCCTTGACTCCTAACTCTCCCTCACCTCACATATCCAATTAGTTGCTGAATGTAATTTCTACCTCTGCCTCACATCCATTGCCTCCTTTCCAGTTATGCAGTCAACACCATAGTTCAAGCCCTATCATCTCTTTCTTGGACTATAGCAATAGCCTTCAGTTGTCTTCCTACCTTAAATTTCTCCCATCCTTAACATGTTTTCCCCAATAACAGCAGCAATAGCTAGCATCTTTTAGTGCTTTAAGGTTTGCAGATTACTTAATATGTTAACTCATTAGATTCTCTCAACAACCCTTGCTAGGAAGGTGCTGTTATCATCTCCATTTTGCAAATAAGGAAACTGAAGCAAATAGAGTGACTTGGCCAGGGTCACACAGCTAACAAGCGTCTTAGGTTGACTTCATTTGGACCCAGATCTTTCAGACTATCAAGTCCTGAGCACTATCCATTGCAATACCTAGCTGCACTCCCTTTTTACTTCTACCTTTTGAAAACGCTTGTTACCTTCAAAACTCAGCTCAAATGATATATTCTATATCAAGCTTTTTCTAATCTCCCCAGGTGCTAGTACTTTTCCCTCAAAAAAATAATTGCCTTGCATTTATTTTATTACCTATATATTAAAGTACATTATGTCTCCCACCAATAAAATGTAAACTCTTTGAACACAGAGGGTGTTTTGTTTTTGACTTTGCATCCTTAATACCTAGCCCCGTGCCTCACAAAAAAGTAGACACTTAGTAAAATGTTTGTTGATTGTTTTTTAAAATCACTCCTTATAGCCTCAGTGTGCTTACTGTATGTATATACACATTGTTGAGGGAGCTAAATAAATAAGAAACCTGAAATATAGTGATGTGAATTATATTTCAAACTGTCTGCTTTGTCTCGTCTACCTACTTTTATTTCTAGCATAGTCTTTTGGACTATGATTGCAAGCCATCTAGGTTTTAGGGGTAAGGGATATATTTTTCTTCTTTCCTGACCACCTCAGGGAACTTGGTAAGGGAAAGGAGATTCAGTATAGGGAATTCTAATGATATATAGCAACATGTAACTTGTCAGTAAGCATTTATTAAGTGCTTACTATGGGCCAGGCACTGTGCTAAGTGTTGAGAATACTAATATAAGCAAAAAGAAAGTCTCTGGTCTAATAGAGATGGATTTTTAATAAGGGAAGACAACACAAGAAAGAGAGCTGAAAAGCAATGATAGTGGTGGGAGAAAGAAGCTTGGAGGCTGGAGAAGAGTGAAGGAAGGGGCTGCAGGGGCAGGGGAATTTTCCAGGGTGCGAAAGCCACCAGGACATGGTAGAAAAGTCTGGTGAATTAAGACCAAAGATGGGAGATGAGTGGTCACAGAAAGGATCACAAATTTAGGGATTATAGAAACCATCTTTTCCAGTCCCACCATTTTACAAACGAAGAAGCTGAGGCCCTGAGAAGTTAACTGATATCTCAGGGTTATGCCAGTATTAAGTAGTAATGCTGAGATCTAAACCCAGTTCCTCTGATTATAGAGTTATGCCAATTCCTAAGTCTTCTTGTTGCATAGACAAAATTAAAAAATTCAAGTAAAAGATATGAGTGAAAAATTAGTGTATATTAGTGCATTTTTCATATCGTTTCAGTTATTATATAATAGTACCATACCGACATAAGGCACTATTTTGGGAGCTCTTAAAAGGTAAATATGCTTACAAGCTGTATCAATAATGAGATATTCACAACACCCATGATGGTTATGAATATGTTGGTGTAGTTTTGGATCACAAAATATAGCAAACTCTCCACATGGAAGGCAGAACCAAGGTCTTTATTCAGAAACCAT
>CM053593.1:239489741-239519778 GCA_028646575.1 Pseudocheirus occidentalis | reverse complement strand
CTCAGTAGAAGCTGTAGAAGCAGGATCTCAGGAAAAGGTGTAAGTTCCCTGTGGCGTCTGTCTTTTAGCTTTATTCCTTCTGGTTTGATAAATGAGGAGATTGCCCCAGGTGCTTCCAATCCACTCTCCTCTCAACTCCAGCTGTGGCTTCTCCTAACCACCCTGGGGCCAGGCCTCAGTTTTGGGCTGGGCTGGCTTCGGCTCCCAGCCTGCTGCGATGAGCCCCTCCCTGTTCAGCCCCCCACTGCTAAGGTGTGAATTACTCCCAAGGAGTCAACTGGAAGCAAGGAGCTAAGCCCTTGCGGTGCCAAGTGCCCTCAGTAGGTGCCAATAGAAAGGGGCATGGAAGATCTTCTGATTTCATTAACATTACACAAGCATATACTTAACTAGTAAGTCAAAATTGGAATTATTTGGGGGTAATATTTATATGGCAGTGTTAACTACCTACTTATTAATATTTTCTAGACAGATTTAGAGAATTTAGACCATGGTTTAGTCAATAATGTTTGTCTTTACATTTTTTCTTTGCTCTTCTTTCTTTATAAAAATCAGAACCCCAGTAAGGAGTGTGAGCCCTATCGCAAGGATCAAGATAAGCCAATTGCTCCTTGTGGAGCTATTGCCAACAGTATGTTTAATGGTATGATCTTTTAAACTGCCACTTGTTTTGAAATCTTATGACATTTTATATAGTCTGTTACAAATTTAATGTTCTAGTAATAAATGGATAGAACTGATAAATGTGACAGTTTTAAGTATAAAAATCTCACCAAGACTTTATTAAATAGAAAATAACAGTAATATATGTCTTTACCTTTTGAGACTTACTATAGAATTTTGAATACTGTTGACTTTTAGCAAACTGTGTGTGTGTGTGTGTGAGTGTGTGTGTGTGTGTGTGTGTATTATACACACACATATTGACGTATATACAGAGAGAAAGTTGATAAATCTTTGCCCTCTTGTTCTTCTCAAAATATTGTAAAAACTTTAGTATTTTGTGACTTGTTCAGTAACGTATTTCTCTGTCCTGCTGGGAAATTTTTTATCTATAGGGAAGGAAAGAAAGAAAGATGACCAGCACTTAGTGAAGGAAACACAAACTTTGTTAGCTTTCTGTCATATAGTAAATATAATTAAATAGCCTACTAGCTATCAATACTACAAAATGAGAGGAACAATAAATAATACAAATGCCATTTAACTTAGTAATCCATTATTGAATTTTGGAAGTAGTTTGGTGTGGGTAGGTGGATATGGGTGTAAGTGTATATTTACCTTGCTAATTTTCATTTTTTGGGCTGTTTAAAAAAAACGAAAACTTGAATTCTTTTTTGTATCAACTAGTAGTATGAAGAAGCATCCAGAAGTATACTTAGTAATTGTGGGAAATTAATGTACAACAAAAAAAATGTATTACATAATATACTCCAAGAAAATACCTAAAAAGAAGTAAATAGCTTTTTATATACTGATGTCTATCGTGGTATTATATGTAGTAGTCAAAAACTTTAAATAACCTAAGTGCATATTGGTTGCAAAGTGACTAAAAAGACTGTATTCTGTCAGGGTAATGTCTTATGTGTATCATTTTTCAAAAATGATAAATGTCTTAAGAGTTCAGAAATAGATACAGTACAAACCACATTGTCAAAAAGCAGAACTAAAAAACTGTAAATACTCACATCTGTGCTGTTTCAAGGAATATTATCAGGGACCTGTGATTTTGAAAATTAACTGTAATCTGGGATTTGAAGTCTTAGAGATACTTAAGGTTCAGGGAGTTTCACTGACCTGCCCGTGGTGAGGGGCACAATGTTCTTGCCAAAAACCCAAATCTTCTTAACTTCAATTCCCACACTTTATCTACTATGTCATATTGCCTTTCTCTTAAAAACTTTCTTTTAAGGGTAGGTTTTTGGATCAGAAAGGTATATATAGACTTTTTGATAAGTTGCCATTGTAGCTTGTATGTTTGTACTTTTATGATAAGATTAATTGAATACAAAATAAAAGATTTTTCTGATATACTAGAAGCCAGAAATTCTTTTCGTTAATATTCTCAGGATATAGTTTTTAAATATATTAAATCGAATGAACTGAATAAGAAAAAAATATTTTCTCTAGCCTTTAACTAAAATTTAGGATTTCTTTCAATTTTGAGGTTAGATAGTAAAACATATTCTGAGTAGTCCATAGGCTTCACCAGAGTGTCAGAGGAGTCCATAACACAAAAAAAGTTAAGAATTCCCGTATTTAATATATTTGTTGTGTCTTTCCTAATTCATTCCAGAGAGATTTTTATATCAACCTCATCTGTACTAATATATAAAATTTTTTATATTTAATTTAATAAAAATACAACAGAAATATCAAATTATTATTATTATTTCTCTCCATATTGTCTTTGTAAAAATCCACATGTATGGCCTGAAACTAGAAGAAGTTCCTTAAGGAACTTCTATATCTTTCTTTCATTAGTTTAATGAGTTTAGCAGATTAGCTCATTGTCTTCTTGAATGGTAGGGAGAACCTGACCATAGGAGAGTGAAGCATAGCACAAGGGAGCGTAGAGAGAAAGGAAGCACAAGAGAAATAATCCTTGATGGCTTTAGAGTGAAGCACTGACAAGAGTGTAAAGTAAGTACATCTTTTTTGTCTCGTTTTTAGATACATTAGAATTGTTTCAGGTAAATGAAAGTTCACTTATACGTGTTCCTCTGCATAAGAAGGGTATTGCTTGGTGGACAGATAAAAATGTGAAATTCAGAAATCCACATGGAAGTAACCTGTCTGAAGTTTTTAAAGGTAAGGTGAAAAAAACCCAAAAACTTGAGGTTAAGCTATAAATACTTAAATTTGTAAAAAAACAAAAACAAAACAAAAACCAAAAATATGTAACTTGAGGAATGCTAGAAGAGTCATTTGCATTTTCCTGTCTTGTCTGTTAAAGCTTAAATATCTGTAATTTTTACTTTTATCTCCCTCAGTCAATTGTAATATGATTTAGTAACAGTTTTGGTAATATAGAGAATTGGCCTTAGGTTAGGAAAACCTGGATTCAAGTATTGCCTCTGGTACCTACCTAATGGCTGTGTGATCCAGGGCAAGTCAACTAATTTCTCAGTGGCCCTGGTTAGCTTTGTAAGACTATAGGTTGCAGAGAACGTACCAGCCTGTACTGGTAGAAGGAATTCCTCACCATGAACTCCTTATACCGATGACCCAGTCCCTTTCCCTGTTGTTAAGGGAATTACTTTTTTAGTCCTGAAATTAGTTAACCCTTCCACATCCCAACTTTCCCCATTGTAGTGTTGATATATTGTGAGTTGACCTCAGAAATTAGATGGCAATTTGGGGGGAGTTTTGTGGAAGCTGTAGATGACATGCAAAGGCCAGAAGACGACAGAAGAAGTTTAGAAACACAGAAATGCATAAAATATATGTATAGAATTACATGGTATCACCATATTTTATCTTTCAGTACCATAATAATTCAGATTTCTTCTCTGGTATGAAGGGAGGGTCAAAAAATTTTGCATGGATTTTCCAGTTCGAGAGGGAGCTGTGCCTCTAACCCCCACAGTGTGGAAGGGATAAGTGTAGTTACTACTATTGCATGAATATTCTATGTTTTAAAGTTTAGATAAGTCTGTATATAATTGCTTTAGAGTTGTGCACAGAATATTTTCCTCATAACAACTGTTGAGGTTTAGGTAACATGAGTATTATCTGGCTGTCACAAATGAAAAAAAAAAACAAGGATAAATTAAATGATTTGTCCAGGTTCACAGTTAGTTGATGTTGGAGCTGGAATTCAAACTCAGGTCTTCTTACACTTAAATTTAGTGAGGTTACTGTTATATCATGATGTGGCTGTCTTCTCCTAAAAATAAAAATATCAGATGATATTTTTTATCATCATTGTTTTATCTTTACATTAAAAAAAGTCTTTTGAAAGGTACTCCAGTATTTCATTCGCTTATCTTAGTGTTTTATATGTAATCAATTTGTGTTTTGCAGAACAGGAAATTATGAATTCAGTATATTATTGCATTTAAATCTTCAAGATTTTGAAAGATATTTTAAATTAAGTATTTTAATTCTTTATATAGATGAAACTTTTCTGATGGGATGAAAATTATTCTGTCTTTTTTTCAGGTACAACAAAGCCTATAAACTGGCCTAAACCAGTATATGAATTGGATGAGGATGAAGATAACAATGGATTCATAAATGAGGATTTTATTGTGTGGATGCGCACTGCAGCATTACCTACTTTTCGTAAGCTTTATCGTCTCATAGAGAAAAAGGGTGGATTGCATCCAACTTTACCTGTTGGACAGTACCTTTTGAGAATCACATACAGTATCCTTTTTTGCTACATTTATGGAATTCAGACCTATAAAAAGCCCTTTGAGATATCATTAAATATACTATTGGTTGAATAAGCAACTTTTTTAGTTTGTGTCACTGTGGTATTATTTATTTCTATTTATTTAGGATATAGATAATTTGTTTTTATTCAGGATATAGATGAGTATGCTTTCTGTTTCTTTTTTTTTCTTTTTTTAATATTCTTTTCTTTTTTTTCTTGGGAGGGGGTATACAGTGGGATCACTATTAATTCTTTCTGTTTCAACTGTACAAATTTTAGTTTTCAGAAAAATTCCTTGAAAACCGCATGAATATATTCCCAGTGCTGGTTTAGGGCTTCATGCACATTGCATGGCAAAAATACTTAAAATTTATCCATTCATAAATCATCATGATGCAAAGATCAGGTATCTTAAATGTGTTGAAAATACTACACTAGTTATGGTTCATAAGATCAATGGATGAGTCATGGATAAGGATTGGTACTGTGATTTCATTGATATAGGGAACTCTCAGGGAACAAAACTTAGACCAACAATGTAGATTGGCACCTTTTCTACAATTTAGAGTTGTCCAGAGTGTGAATAGGTTAAATTGCTTGTCCAAGGTCACAGAGCCAAGATATGTCAAATGTAGGTCTTTATGTTAAACTCAGGTCTTCCTGGTTCTCTATCCACTATACCACATTGCTTCTCCAGATGGGTTATTTCATTTGAATGTAGTTAACCTATTTCATACATGCTTTGTTTAAATTTTAAGAAACTTAATTTTTATTCTTGTATTAGTAACCATTACATCTCTGAAGTTTAAAATGCTAATTCATCCAAGGGGTACAAATAATGTCTCAGTATTGTTTTATATTCCTTACTAGTAGAGTAAGGGTGTCTAGATGGTGCAGTGGATAGAGCACTGGGCTTGGAATCAGGAAGACATGAGTTCAAATTTGGCCTCAGACACTTACTAGCTGTGTGACCCTGGGCAATCAATTTAATTAACTCTGTTTGCCTCTGTTCTTAATCTGTAAAATGAACTGGAGGAAGAAATGACAAACTGCTCTAGTATCTTTGCCAAAAAGGCTCCAGCTGGGGTCATTAAGACTTGGACATGACTGAAATGATTGAATAACAAAAAAATTTTAGGACGATTGTTCTGAGTTAATGCTTAGCAAAAAAAAAAATTAACATCGTCAACAAAAAATTATAATTCCTTATTTCCCTAAGTACTAGCTCATTGCTTAAATATATTTTTAGAGATTAAAAATATTTTTCATACAATTGCTACTCAGATTTACTGTTGGCCTATCACATGAATCATAAAATATATGTGTGTGTATACATGCACGTGTGTGTATGTGTGTGTGTGTGTGTAATTTTCATCAAGGGCCAAATGCTAAATTAATATATTAATAATGCTTTCAAGTGAAGTGCTTCCTTGAGTCCTTATCTATCTGGAGTAACTAGTGGAACAATGTAAACCAAGTATATTGCAGTAATAAGTACTCAGATAGCTACAGATATATGGTAGTTTAAGATTTGCAAAGTATATGTATATATATATATATATATTCATATGTAGAGACTGTATATTTATAATTTTTAATTTTGTAAACTGAACAGTAAGTCTTCATTTAATATTAAATGCAGAAATAACCATCTTAAATCACAAAAATTGATATATTAAAAATGTTAAAACAAAAACTGCATGAAAAATTAAAAAGGTATCTCCAATATTAAAAGAATGTCGTCATTGTTTTTACATGCAAATATTTTGTTACCTTTAAGACAATCTCATTTCTTAAATCATTGTGTCAGTATTGTGTAAACATTTCATGTGGTTATTGAAAATACCACAAGCTTCTTCATTTATATTCTTCTCTAGCTCCATAATGTAGCATTTCCAAGAATTTTTTTAGGCATGTCAGGATTTCCTGGGACCAGAGTGCAGCAATTTGATTGTGCTAATAAATAGTCAAAATGTAAAATGCTAATTTAAATAATGTTTCCAAAAATAAGTTAACTGGTCATAGCAAAAAATATTCCTATACTGTCTTCAGATTATCCAGTACATTCTTTTGATGGACGAAAACGGATGATCTTGAGCACCATTTCATGGATGGGAGGAAAAAATCCATTTTTGGGAATTGCTTACATTGCTGTTGGATCCATCTGCTTCCTTTTGGGAGTTGTACTGTTAGTAATTCATCATAAATATGGAAACAGAAATAATAGTGCTGACATTCCCAATTAATTTTGTATTCTGAAAAGAAATCTGCATGTGTGTCAAGGCCAGTCCAACCCAGCCTCGCTATTGAATGCTAAATGTCTGGTTAGTATGTCATTTCTGAAGCTGGCTGCATAACTCTTTTTCCTTTAATTTTTTAAGAACCTTGTCCCATGCTTCTTCACTGTGGATGACTTGTGAAAATATGACGGGTATATCAACTGAAATTAGCTATAGCTATATTGATCATATCAACACTGTGACTGCTGAAATGGCTCTTTATGTTTGCTTTTTATTGGACAGGCCACAAGATGTATACAACCTCTTTCCCATGTAATGTTATCTGCTGCTTTAATGTTTGTGCTCTATGGGTAATATTATATACATATATAATGCTGTATAAGTATGCTTATTGTATGAAGAAATGGATAACAAGATGTATAAGTATATATTATGGCTTGGTATCCTTTCAGGAATCAAAAGGTTATGAGACGATAAAGCTAGATCTAAGTAAAACATTTCCTCTCTTTTTTATGTTGTATGTATAGGCTTCAAGTACCATCTTTGTTAAGGTGGTTAATATATTCACTTTATCCAGTAGAAACCTATGTCAAGCCTAGCTCTGAAGTAATAGGACATGTTTAACATATGTAGCATAGGAATAAATTATTAGTCATGTCTAAAGGGATTAGGCTACTTACCTTCCGCATAGAATTTTAAAATTCTTTCATTTGCTTAAGTCAGTAAAGCCAGATGTTCCAGCTAATTTTAAATGTGAAATCTTGGTCATTTATTTCCCTTGGAGTTTCCTCTTTACAAGAGAAGAAAGAAGAGAAGCTGAAATGGGGAAATAGTACTCTTTGGTGTCAGAGCTATACCTTTTGCATAAGGATAAACCAGGTTTAAAATACTCAAAAGGCTGTTAATATTTCATTATGGAGATGTTTAGCATTGAGAAATTCACCTCACTGTTGGAAGTATCTCAAACTAAGTTTTTTTTTTTACAGGTAATTGTTTTGACTTGTGTACTAAAGCTGTAGTCTAGAACACTATTAAGAATATTAATCTTTTTACCTAGGAATTATTCCATTTTCATAGATGTGAAGTATGAGTGTGTGTTCAACCTCTTGTATAATTAAGATGCCAATTCCTTTGGTTGGTTTTCCTAGGAGTTAACTTTAAACAAAATTCTTTAGAACTTATTGATTAAATTCAGAGGAAGATTATGCATATAATAAATTATAATGTATATGGTGGAGGTTATTTTATATACAGCTATCTTGGTAAATTATACATATTCAATATTAAATAAATGCTGTAATTTGTTCATGAAACTTGTTATTGAAGTGAATGTAAAGTTATTTTCTACATGCATGAAAAATGTGTTTTAATTAATAAGAAAAGATGGCTTAATTGAATTCAAACTTTGTTTTTGTTTACTAAATTTAATCTTCAGTATGTGTATTTGTACATTTACATAGAAAGAGGTATGTTTATTTTGAATTTATGCTTTAATCCCATGTTATATTTTAAATCAAAATTCTGGGTATTGTATTAATTTTCATTAGATATGCTCATTTAAAAATATAAAAAAGAATAAAAGGTGCCACACATCTTAAAATTTTATATAAATTTAAAATTAGATTATATGAGTCATACATTGACCTTATTCCTTCATATTCCTTCATAAGAAAATTACTTGCATGGCATCCTTAACATGTGTCTATCACAGAAACTTAAAATATCTGACACTACAGCTATATGATGTGTTCTTCATATGGAAACTTTGTTTCTTTTTTAAAGTTAGCTCCCCAAATTTTTTTTCACTTGTTTTCAACATTTGCAATATCCTGATTGACAAGTTATTTCCTTATGTATTGCATTAATAGGGGTTTGCTCTCATCTGTACAAATTGACATTAAGGAATGTAAGGAGAAATATCTTCAGTCTTTAGTCTAATCTAAGGGACTAGGGTTGCCATTAAAAGAACAAATGAAGAGCTTTTCCATGTCTAATGTGTATTGAAGATGTAATCCTAAAATGGCTTTGAAGTTTATTCATCTTTCAAATATATTTTAGGCCTAAATCTTCTCCTCACTTGAGCCATATGAGAATTACTGTTGCCTAAATCTAATAAATATGGAATATTTATTTGCTCTTTGTGAAGGATGAGGGAAGAGAAATATTTTTACCTTATAGGCTTTATGCCAGCTTTGGGGCTATATAGATGGCATTCTACTTTCAAAGAAACTGAACTTAATTTTAAGGCACCTAATTTATAGACTGGAAAAGATTAGTAAATACATTATAGATTGTGTGTTAGTTTGCAGAAAATATTTTGAGCTGTTAAAAAGTTTCCCATTTTAAGTAGTTATGCAGTAAATAAAGGCTTAAGAAATTTCATTGAAATCATAAGGCAGGTTTTTGTTTAAATTGGAAAATTATTGTATAGTAGTAGAGGAATACCTAACCAAAGGGAGAGTTAAGTTGGAATATAATTTGTTTATTGACTGGTAATGAAATTTCTTTATATTTTTGAGAGATTACTTTGTTAGTATCTGTTACAGCTTAATAAAAACAAACCGGATTTACTTTGGTATATTGGCCATGTCTTGTTAATAACATTGTTTTTCTTGATGAAATTCAAGTTCAACTGCAGCCTAAACTCGGTGAATAAATGTTAGTAATTCCTTGCTTATATTTAATATGTCCAGTACTGTCATCTTCATTTTAAAAAATTATAGATATTTCAAACCAGAGGATACTAGTATGGATGCTACAATCATAACTGCTCAACTTGGGGTGGGGAATGTATTAATATTTCTGTTTGAAAACTGTTAAAGTCTAATGACCTTTTTCTTAAAAACCTTTTCAAGAAATTATCAGATTCTCACCTGTCTCTAGTCAAACTGTTTAAGGCTGGTATTAGGTAGAAGTAAAAGCATGCCAATCGTGAGGTGAAAGTATGACATGTGGCATGTAAGAAAACGTTATTTGGGCTTGAGAAGTGTGCTGATAGTTTTGAATGAATAGGAAGAAATTGTTAGTGAATGGGCACCCAGTTTGATCATTCTTTTTGTGATATCCTGGACCTTCTAATGTCCATTTAAGAAACATTGCTTTAGCATTATTATGTGATGCTATTCTATACATTAAGTTATTCTAAATGCATGTTTCTGAGATTTTTTTAAGGCAAGACACAGTTTTTTTCCTTCACCAATTCCTAGTCCAGTGTTTTACCCTTGTATGGAGATGACCTTGGGTTATTATCTGAGATTCTGTTGAGAGACAACAAGTTCAATGGGCCATTAGGTGATGAATCTGTTAGCCATTGGTAATGCATGAAACTGTTAAAAAATGCAAAAGAACCCCTAGTGTTGTATACTTCCAGAAGTAGTGGCATAATGACATAAAAAGGTATAAAGAGTATGAAGAAGTGCATATTCTTAGTCATCCTACAACATTATTTCAATTATTGGCACTCAAAAATATATGACTTTTATAGAAAAACATTAAGTTGACAAAACTAGAGGAATCAGACTATATACATACTGATATTCTTGCTATCAGTGAAAATATGAGGAAAAGTTTATTTTAGTATTATTGTACATCCATGTATAATTTAAAATATAAACAAAACATTTCATGGAACATTTGATCATCTCGTATTGCTTTGCACACACAAAATATTAGCATGAACTACCATGAACATAACTCTGGCTTCTGTGTCAGCATCTGTTGCAGAAGATGAAGTAAAGAATACTCAATAATTTCAAAGCCAAGTTGGGCATATGTTGCAAAATGGATAAGAATCAAGAAATGAAAGGAAACCTAAAAAAACCCCTACACTTTTATATCATGAATACCTTAAGAAACAGCTAGACCCATTTTCATATTACAAAATAAATTTGGAAGCAGCAATCATCAAAAAACATTTGGTACTGGTTAAAAATTATAGAAAAGTAGATCAATAGAACAGACTAGGAAAGAGAATCAGAAATAATAAAACTTAATAACCCAGTATTTGCTAAATGACAAAACATAAATTACTTGAGGAACACACTATTTGATAAGTATTTCTGCAAGCACTGGAGAGAAGTCTGGTAGGAATTAGGCTTAGGCTGATATCATATACCATACTGTACAATAAATTTCAAAGTGGAAACATGACCTGCATATTAAAAGGTCATGCCATGTAAAAAAAAATTAGAAATAAGTGTATCATTCACTTCCTTGGGTAAAAGAGAAATTCTTAACCAAAGATAATCACTTTAATAATGGACTGGAGTAGGAAAAGGCTTGAGACAAAGAGACCAACCAGCATGCTATTACAAGTCTAGGCATGAAGTAATGAGGGCCTGTGTGATGTGTCAGAAGAGAAAATATGACATATATGATAGATGTTGCAAAAGTAGATTTAACTGGACTTGGCAGAAGCAGGGAGTAGTATGATTGAGGTGAGGATGACACCTATGTTGCGAGACTGAATCACTGGGAGGATGGTGGTGCCTTCACCATTAATGGAGAATTTAGGAAGAGGGGAGGCTTTGGGGAAAAAGATAATGAGTTCAGTTTTGAACGTTTGGGTTTAAGATATCTATAGGACATCCAGTTTGAGATGCCCGGTAGAGAATAGATTTGAATTTAGAAGTTTAAGAGAGAGACTAGAACTGGATAAACAGATCTGAAAATCAACATAGAGATGATAATTGAATCCATGGGAGCTTATCAGGCTACTGAATGAAATAGTAAGGATGAAAAAGAGGGCCCAGGGGAGGGGAACATCTATAATTAGCAAGTATGATCTGGAAGAAAATCCAGCAAAGGAGATTGAGAAGGAACAGTCAGATGGATAGGAGAACCAGGATAAAGTAGTGCTAGGAAAACCAAAGAAGAAAGTATAGAGAAGAGGTTGATTGACAGTGTCAAAGCCTACATAAAGGTGAAGAAGGATGAGGATTGAGAAAAGGCCATTAGATTTGGCAATTAAGAAATCATTTGTAACTTTGGAAAAAGCAATTTCAATGCAGTGGTTAGATTGGAAGCCAGGAAAGAAAGTTAAGAGTGAGAGGAAAGGAAGTATAGTCAGTTTTCTCTAGTTTAGCCACAAAAGAGAAGAAAGATATAGATTGATAATTCAGCTGTAGATCAAATGAGGAAATGAGTAGTAGGGGTAGATAGTGGGAGATATTTCTACAATATACGTGGGCATATTTATACAATACAGAAACAGCTCATAGAGATTGAGGAGGCAATCTGATGGAGAAGACAAGATGGAATAGGAACACTTGTGCATGTGGAGTATTTACCTTGGCGAGAAGGATCACCTCTTTGTGCAAGACCGGGGAAGGCATTTGAGTGATATGAAATGAAGAGAAAAGGGAGCTATCTGCATATGGCCCCAATTATTTTTAGCGAAATAATAGGGAGGGCTCTCAGTTGAAGGGGAGGTTTGAAGAAGTTTGTAAAAGTTACCATAATTTGTGGGATGGTGAATTAATTAATTAGCGAAGATTCAGTTGAAATTATGTAACAAATTTTAGTGACCCAGGCAACACAATTTCATGATACAGGTTTGGTATGTAAGATATATAGACATCAAGCAAACACCGTATTTAAGACCAAAGTCTATAAGACCAGAAGCAATTCTTCAAGTAGTCAAAGGATATGAGTGTACAATTTTCAAAATAATCCCAAAATATTAACTGTGAAAGCTCCAACCTAATATAAGAGAAATGCAAATTAAAAAATTAGATTCACATATTTAGCAAATTGGCAAAGATGACAAAAGGTGGGAGGGGCTGTGGAAAAACAGGCATAATGCATTGTCAGTGGAGCTGTGAACTGGTACAACCATTCCGGAAGGCAGTTTGGAATTATGCAAAGTATCTAAGATGTCCATACCCTTTGAGCAAGAGATCCTTCCGCTAAGTCTATTCCCCAAGGAGGTCATTATAAAAAATAAAACAAAAAAGACCTCATAGATAACAAAATATTTACATTTGCTCCACTTTTCTGGCAGTAAAGAACTGGAAACAGACATATTTGTTCAAAAACTGCCAAAAAATTGTGGCACATATGGAATGATGCTGTCTTATAAGAAATGATAGATGTGATAAAAGAGAATCAGGGAAAGACATGAATGGATGCAAAGTGAAGTATGCTGAGTCAAGAAAGCTCTCTACATAATGACTATTAAATGGAAAGAGCAATCACAAAACAACTGAAAATGAATCTTGCAAAATTACAAAGAATGAGCTCGGCCTTGGGAGAGATATAAGACACCACCTCACCACATGTGGAGAATTGTGTGTATTGTAATTTTTTTTTTGACAAATTGATGGGTTTTGCTGATTTTTTTTTCTCTTTTTCAAATATTCTTGTTATCCAGGATGGGTATTTGGGTGGGAGGAAGAGAGAGATACAGGTGGACTTAGGTAAATGTAAAAATAAGAGAGCAATAAAGCTTCATTTTAAACAAGACTTGGAACGTGCCATACATGATACACACTGAATAGTATTGCACACAAAAAAATGAAACCATTTATGTCTTGACAGAAAATTACTCATTACAGATGTGAGACATTTCAGAATATGAAGTCAGCTCATAATGATAAAAATCAACACCAGATTATAAGATAGGGCAGTCTATTCCACTCAATGATGAGTTGGGACTATTGCATTTAACCTTCATGACCTCTTTACCCAATGTACTCTGAGAGGAAGAGACAGTGGTACTTAGAACTGTGTAATGGGAAAATGTCTGGATCTAAACATGCATACAGAAAAAAATCCATGCCAGAGACAACACCTTCATAGGTATGCAAAGATAAATTTTCAAGTTTTATCATGGAAGATCCTTTAAAAAATGGAAACTATCAAAATATTATGACCTCAAGGCAATGAAAGAGACATGAAATTCCTTACCAATTAATATGCCAACTTTTTATGAAATCTTTGTAATCTATAGATCATACTTCTAGAGTATTGATGAAAATATGACGAGTAGGAGATATTCCTCTATCAGCATCAAGAAGGATAAATCAAGAAGATGCATTTGTCAAATGTGCTTATTGGTGTCGTGTAGGATATGCTGTACAAAGTACAGAATACAAATACAAAAAATACAAAATGGAAGTATTACATATGGAGAGGTCGGTTCTCTCAGTGGTCCTGTTCATGCATAGCACTCTGCTTGTTCCATTGAATTCTAGAAGACTATATGTTGTGGCAAGTCAGTTCCACAATTAAGACATTTATCTGACCATGTGCACTGGAAAAGAAACATGCATAAGGAATATTTATGTTTAATGTAGCACTAAAATGAACTATTAAAGAAACCCACTGGATTGCCTGGAAAAATTTGTCAAATTTTAAAAGACAACATTAATACCTATATGAAACTTTTAAAAAATTATTAGTCTTTTATAATCAGCAAAAATCTCCCTCTCTCACCCTCAATCTGCATTGGGAAAGAAAGAAAAAACCCGTTATAAACATATAGCCATGCAAAATAAATTCCCAATTTGGCCATGTTTCCCAGCCTCCACAGCCCTTTAGTGCCTCATTCTTAACTGATTAGAGAATGTGTGCTTCATCATGAGTCCTCAAATGGTGCCTAGTCATATGTTGAGATAAATAGCATGTTTCATCATGAGTCCTTGAATTATGAGTGGTCCTCATGTTGATCCTAAGATTTTCAAAGCTGTTTGTTGTTCTGAGATTTGTTCTTTGACCCACTCATTCTTTACTATTATTTAGTCTCAAATGAATTTTAATGATTTATTATGGGGCCCTTTATGGAATATATTATCTATGTATAATATGATCCATTATGATCTGTAAAAGATGTGTTTAATATTTTTTTCTGCATTTGTGAAGTCTTTATGCTGTAATATATGGTCAGTTTGTGTGAAGGTTGTTTTAATTTGCATTTCTCTAATCAATAGTGATTTAGAGTATTTTTCATATAACTATAGATAGGTTTGATTTCTTCTGAAAACTGCCTGTTGGGGAATGACTCAGATTTGGCTCAGTTTTCTCTATATATTTGAGAAATGAGGTCTTTATTAGAGAAACTTGCTATAAAAATGTTTTCTTAAGTTTTCTACTTTTAATCTTAGATCCATTTGGATGTTTATGCAAATCTTTTTAATTTAATGTAATCAACGTTATCCATTTTACTTTGTATGATGTTCTTTATCTCTTGTTTTATAGTAATTCCCATAATTCTTTTATTCCTAGATCTAATAGTCCCCTAATTTGCTTATGATATTAACCTTCATATCTAAATCATCTACCCATTTTGACTTTATCTTGGAATATGATGTGAAATGTTGATCTGTACCTAGTTTCTGCCAAACTACTTCCCAATTTTCCTCAGTAATTTTGTCATATATTGAGTTCTTGCCCCAAAAGCGTATAGATCTTTGCATTTATCAAACAATAGATTATTATGGTAATTTAGTACTGTGTATTCTGTACCTAATCTATTCTACTATCATATTTAACTTTAATAAAATTCTCATGTTTTTTTTTTTGGTTAGATTTATGAAGGTCTTTGAGGGATAAGTTGAGGTCCCCTACTATTATAACTTTTCCTCTGTAACTTATTTAGTTTTTCCTTTAAGAATTCAGATACTATGCCTTTTGGTGTGCATATATTTAGTATTAATATTGACTAGGGTACTTTTTGGCTAAATAATTTCGATGTTTATCTCTTGTTTTTTTATGTTGTTTTGTCTAAGGTGATGATTTTTTAAACCTCTGCCTTAAAAAAAATTGGTACTTTATTTTTTTCCCAATTACATGTGAAGACAATTTTTAGCATTCTTTTTTACAGGATGTCGAGTTTTGCATTTTTCTTCCTTATTTCTGCTCTTCCTAAAACGGTAGGTAATTTGATATACATGTTCTATCATGTAAAACATTTCCATATTAGCCATAGTTGTGAAAGAAGCAGATCAAAAGGAGAAAAAAAAAGAAAAAAGAATAAGTGAAAAAAGTATTTTTTGTGCATTCAGAGTCCATCAGTTCTTTAGCTGGATGTGGATAGCATGAGTCTTTTGTACTTGTCTTAGATCATTGTGTTGCTAGTAAAAGCTGAGTCATTTGTAGTTGATCATCACACAGTGTTGCTGATATTTTGTACAATATTTTCTTTCTGCTCATTTCACTTTGCATCAGTTCATACAAATCTTTCCAGGTTTTTCTAAAA
This sequence comes from Pseudocheirus occidentalis, assembly GCA_028646575.1. Taxonomy (NCBI): domain Eukaryota; kingdom Metazoa; phylum Chordata; class Mammalia; order Diprotodontia; family Pseudocheiridae; genus Pseudocheirus; species Pseudocheirus occidentalis. The sequence continues at coordinate 239,503,961 of CM053593.1, read as the reverse complement.
TCTGCCTGTTTGTCATTCCTTACAGCACAATAGTATTCCATTACATTCATATACTACCACTTGTTCAGCCATTCCCCAGTGGATGGGCATTGCCTCAGTTTCCAATATTTTGCCACTACAAAAAGGGCTACTATAAATATTTTTGCACATGCAGGTTCTTTTTCCTTTTTATGATCTCTTTGGGATACAAACATAGTAGTGGTATTGTTGGATCAAAGGGTATGCAAAGTTTGGTTGCTCTTTGGACAAATTGCTCTCCAGAATGGCTGGATCAGTTCACAATTCCACCAACAGTATCTTAGTGTCCCAATTTTCCCTTTTTTTTTTTTTATCATAGTAGCCCATCTGATAGGTGTGAGGGTAGTACCTTAGAATTACTTTAATTTGCATTTCTCTAATCAAAAGTGGTTTAGAACACTTCTTCATATGACTGTAGATGGCTTTGATTTCTTCATCTGAAAACTGCCTGTTCATATTCTTTGACCATTTATCAATTGGGGAATGGCTTGTATTTTTAGAAATTTGACTTAGTTCTCTATATATCTGAGAAATGAGATCTTTGTCAGAGATATTTGCTGTAAAAGTTTTTTCCCAGTCTTCTGCTTTGCTTCTAATCTTGGTTGTGCTAGTTTTATTTGTGTTATGGCATTTTTATTGAATATACTCCAAATGATCTGTTTGATATTTCATAATGCTATACCTCTTGGTGCATATTTGTTTAGTATTGATATTGCTTCATTGTCCATTATACCTTTTAGCAAGATGTAGTTTCTTTATCTCTTTTAATTTGGTCTGTTTTTACTTTAGCTTTGTCTGAGATTAGGATCGCTACTCTTGCTTTTTTTTTTTTTAACTTCAGTTGAAGCACAGTAGATGCTGCTCTACCCCTTTACCTTTACTCTTCTGTGTGTGTCTGTGCTTTAAGTGTATTTCTTGTAAACATCATATTGAAGGATTCTGGTTTTTGTTCCTTTTTGCTATCTGCTTCCGTTTTATAGGAGAATTCATCCCATTGACAGTTATGAATACTAACTGTGCCTTTTCTTCCATCCTGTTGTTTTTCTCCTGTTTGTCTCCTTTTACCCTTTTCCTCCTTTTGTTTTTGCTTCTGTCTTCTTCCTCCTGCAGTCTGCCCTCTTTTCTGTCAGTCCCTCCACTCCCCCCCCAACCTTTACTTATTTTCCTCCTATTACTTTCCTGTCAGGTAAGAATATTTTTATATTTAATTGATTGTGTACATTATTCCCTCTTTGAGTCAGTGCTCATGACAGTAAGGCTAAAGTGATTCCTATCACCTGCCCTCTCATCTCCCTTCACTGTAATAAGTTTTTCATGCCTCTTCATGTGAAATCATTTATCCCATTCTACCTCTTCCTTCCTTCTGAATCCAATGTATTCCTCTTTCACATCCCTTAATTATTTGTCATTCCCTCAAACTCACCTTGTACCGGTACCCTCTGTCTATATATGTTCCTTCTAGCTGTACTATTAGTGGTACAATTTTCAAGAATTACAAGTATCATCTTCCCATGTAGAATTGTAAACAGTTCGCATCCATTGAATCCTTTATGGTTTACCCCCCTTTTTAGGATTCTCTTGGGTCTTGATATTAGAGATCAATTTTTTATTCAGTTCTGGTCTTGTCCTTATAAAAACTTAAAACCCTTGTATTTTCATTGAATGACCATTTTTTTCCCCCTTGAAGTATTATGCTTAATTTCACCAGGTGGGTGATTCTTGGTTGTAGTCCTAGCTGCTTTGCCTTCTGGAATGTCATGTTCTGTGACCTCCAATCCTTTAATGCTGCAGCTGCTAAGCCCTGTGTAATTCTGATTGTGGCTCTCTGATAACTGGATTGTGTCTTTATGGCCACTTTGCATTATTTTTTCCTTGACCTGATAGTTCTGAAATTTGGTTATAATGTTCCTTGGAATTTTTATTTTGGGATTTCTTTCCTGACATGATCAGTAGATTCTTTCAGTGCCTATTTTGCCCTTTGGCTCTAGGATATCAGGGCAGTTTTCCTTGATAATTTCCTGAAAGATGCTCTCTGGGTCCTTCTTTTAATTAGGTTTTTCAGTTAGTCCAGTGATTCTGAGATCAGGTCTCCTAGATCTGTTTTCCAGGTCAGTTGTTTTTCCAATGAGATATTTTACATTTTCTTCTATTTTTAAAATTCTTTTGAACTCGTTTGATTCATTCTTGATGTCTTATAGAGTCATTAGCTTACACTTGTCCAGTTCTAACTTTTATTAAGGAGTTGTTCTCTCCAGTTAGCTTTTGTAATTCCTTTTTCATTTTTCCAATTGTACTTTTAAAAGAGATGTTTTCATTGAATTTTTGTACCTCCTTTTTCATTTAGCCACTTCTTTTTTTAAAGCAGTTTTCTTTTTCTAATTTGACTCTTTTTAAAAATAATTCTCTTACATCACTCACTTCTCTTCCCATTTTTTCTTTTACTTATGTTATATGATTAAGTTCCTTTTTGAGCTCCTTGAGTTCTTTTTTGGGCTTGAGATCACTTCCTGTTTCTCTTTGGGGTTTTGCCCATAGATGTTTTGACATTGTTGTCCTTTTCTGAGTTTTTATCTTGATCTTCTCTGTCACCATAATAACTTTCTCTGATCAGGTTCTTTTTTTGTTGTTTTTTGCTCATCTTTTTGGCTTTTTTCCTTTTAAATTTGAGTTCGGCTCCCAAGGTGGAAGGGGCACTGTCTAAGGCTTCTTGTGCCAGGGACTTCAGGCCCTGGCTGTTTACCTGGTGTTTCACTAATGTTACTTTATAGCTGATGAGGGGACCTTTGTGTCTGGTGCTGTGTTGAGAGGGTGGGAGTAGAAGGTGGCTAGTGTTGTCAGCAGTTGGTAACTAGAAGCTTACCTGAAGCTGAATCAGGCTCCTAATGCAGTTGTCTGATGTGTGCTGAGGCCACTGGAGTCTGTGTCTCCCAGGGGCTACCCTGAAGCACAGATGGTTTGGCTGCTGGGCTTTACCTGTTTGCCCAGGGCTAAGTGCATTTGATGGGTCTCATAGCTGAATAGTGCCCTTTCTTCTGGCTATGCTCAGGCACATGCAGGATAGGAGGGGCTGGTGTTGCCATTTGCACTGTCTTAGGGTCTCCCACTGGTTTGCTGAGGTGACTTCCTGTCAGGACTGTATTCACCTTTTACTTGAGACAGACCTTTCTTGCCAATCTTCCCAAATTTTGTGGCCTAAAAGACTGTTTCACCCCATCTTTTTACCTGTTCTGCTGTTCCAGGATTTGTTCTGGGGCACTATTTTATGGTTGTTTGGATATGAATTACAGGAGGTTCCAGCAATTTACCTTTTTTTTTTTTTAACTTAAGTTGAAGCATAACAGATTTTGCTCCAGCCCCTTATTTTAATTCAGTGTGCATTTTTCTGTTTTACACATATTTTACACAAACAACTTTAGTGGATTCTGGTTTCTGAATCCATTCTGCTTTTCTCTTCTGGTTTAGGAGTTCATCCCATTCACCATTATTGCTAACTGTGTATTTTCCTTCATCCTATTCACTTATACATTTCCCTCTCTTTGTTTCCTTCCTCTTCTTTATAAAGAAGAGGGTGGTAAAAAAGGAGTGAGCTCAGCACCATTGCTCTAGGTTTGGTGTAACCTGTTTCTATTTCCCTGCCCTTTTTTCCCCATCACTAGAGCCTAACAATGAGTTCTTATTCTTTCTTTCTTGCTTTATGTTATGTTTCTTTTGATTCATCTACTCAGCTCTGAATTTTTGGTGAGAAATTCTTGGAAACCCTCAGTTTCATTAAAGATCCATTTCTCTTGTAGGATTATACTCAGTTTTGGTGGATATGTTATTTGTGGTTGTAAACATGTATCTTTTGCTTTATGGCATATAATCTTCCAAATTCTCTGGTGTTTTATAATGGTGGCTGCTAAATCTTATATCATCCCATCATTCCTTTTTAGTTCTGGTAGCTTGCAAATATTTTTGTTTTTTACTTGAAAGCACTGGACTTTGATGCTATTTCTGGGAGTTTTCATTTTGGCAATTTTTTTCAGGAGGTTATGAGTGGATTATTTTATTTTTCTTTTGCTGTCTGGTTTCTTAAAAAGTTCTGACCAGTTTGCTTTTATGATTTGTTGAAATATTGGCACTTTTGTAGGTCATGACTTTTGGGTAATCCAGTGATTCTTAAATTATTTCTTGATCTGTTACTCAGGCCAGTTTTTTGTTATGAGATATCTTTTATTGTCTTTTTTTTTTTTGGTCTCATGGAGTCATTAGCTTCTATTTGGTCATTTCATGGAGTTTGTTTTTTTGTAACTCTGTTCCAAAACTGTTAATTCTCTTTCCAAACCTTTCTTCTGTAGAAAATAGTTTTCCCCTAGTGCTTTCATTAGACTTTTTGAAATATTTTTTTGCTTTTGTTAACAGACATCTCCACTCAGGACTCTTTCCCATAGTTAGAATCTTCTGTGCCTGGAACCTTCCAAGTTCTAGAGACTTTCACCTTCCTGTCTAATTATTTGTGACATCAGAAGTGGAAAACCAATCAGATGGGCCTGAGTAAGACCATAACTGTCTATAAAAATACCTAGCCCGTGTTTAGCTTCCTTGATTAGATTTGTTTCCTGAAATGATTTAAGTTACCACAGAATCCCACTCATCAAACTGGCCAGAGCCTGGTGTCAGTGTAGCAGCTTGTAGTAAGACCACTGTGCCCTCTCTCCTCCTGCTTTCTCCTGAATGCCATCATACCAATCAAGAAGTATATTCTAAGTTCTCACTATGTACCAGGTACTGTGCTAAGTTGTTGATACAAAGAAAAACAGTCCCTGCCTTCACAGAACTTACCTTCTAATGATTGTAAATAAATAAATAGGCACAAAAAGATTATAGAGAGTAAGGTAACTTAGTGAGGGGATGACTAACAGCTGTGGAAACTGGGGTCTCTTGTAAATGGTGGGGTTCGAGCTGAGTCTGGATGGAAGCCCTCTGGCCACATTTCTGATTGTATATTTCTCAACTTCCCCATTCTGCTTTGGAGGTATGGGCTAGGTCTGGGGGCAGAGGGTGGATGAGGACTTTGGTAGTTGGGAATGGGGAAAAGAGGTAGATACAGCTATTGTACCCTTATCCTTGTTGCCCCTAACTCGCAGTCCCTTTGAGACATCTCCAGTTAAGCTTCCCTTTTAAACAGTCTAAATAAAAGGATCTACTAACACCAGCAATATAATTTTATTTGATCCTCACAAAAACTTGTACTCTTTGGGCCAGTCACTTAACTCCTAAATGCCCCAGGCAATTCTGAAACTAAATTGCAGAGAAAGTGCCTAATCTTCATTACTGGGAGGTCTCAGACAAGTTCTTTCTTCCTCTATGAACTCTCTACTCCTCAAAACCCCAAATTTCTCATTAGCTAGGGAAGACATTCAATCTTCCTAATTGCTCAGTCTGATTAATGTAATTTCCTTGCTTTGAAAACTTTCCACAGATCTCTATTGTTTATTAAACAAAACAGGAACAGCACTAGATTTTGGATTCTCTTATCAATGAAATATGACCTGTAAGTCACAACTCAGAGCCTTTTATCTTCATATGCAAAACTGGAAATTGATGATCTATAAATTCTCTTCTAGCTTTAAACTTCAGGATCTATGCAAAATCTTAAGTCACTTATTCAAGACCAATTGATTCCAACCTACCTGTTCAGGCTTATTTCATGGTACTCCCCTTTATTTTTATGCCGTGACCAAATCGGCCTACTTGTTGCTCTCAATTTCATCCTATCTTCTGTCTCTGCATTTGCACACCCTGTTCCCCATTAGTGTAATTAATGTTCCCCTCCACCCCTGAAGGCCTTCCTTGCCTTCTAGGTCCTGTTCATGTGCTATCTTTTGACCACTGAAAAATCTGTTAAGTTACTTGTCTGGAGTAAGGCAGATGATGTTCCAGTTCAGGAAAGGGTTAATTGGCGCCACAACTTGAGGGTCCTCCAAACCTTTAAGAATTTGTGATTCCCTTCCTCCTAGAATTCCCCAAGTCTGTTCTCTTACCTCTATTTAGAAAATTCTAATTAATTCTTAGTATTATTCTCCCACCCCTTCCCAAATTGGCAATAGCCTCCAAAGAAGAGCTGTGAGAAAGCATCTCTCCCGCCTCTTTGCTGAGGTGGGGTGACTATGGCTGTGCAACACTGCGAGTACAGGCAGGCTTTTTTTTTTTTTGATGTGATAATTTTGTTCAGCTCCATTCATCCCCATCTTTGAAATATAAATAATGGTTACTAGAGTTATACTGGAAAATGTAGGTGATGTAAAAACTTGATATTGATACAATTCTTTTTAAACCGTAATGTTTTCGGCTTTAATTTCTCTGCATTTCCCCTAGTGTTCTGCAACAAAGTGGCTAGGAAATGTTTGGAAGCCTGTACTGATTCGAACTGAAATGGCAATTCTTTGGGTTTGCAAACACCTTTACTTTTTGCCCTGCAGTCCCTTCTTGTCGCAGCTCTCAATTCCCGTTGCACGCAAGAATGAAAGCAGATCAAGAGCGAAGCCATAAAGCTGGGATAGGGTTAAGGAGGAGGAAAACTTGCCTCAGAACCGGTGTACTCCTACCGGTCCCCGGCTAGAGGGTGGGCACGCTTGCGCAGAAGAGGGCTTGGGTAAGGAACGAGGGACGCCTGCATAGGGGAGCATGCGCGGGTGAATCGTCGAGGAAAGTTCAAGTTCCGGTTCCGGTTCCTGTGCGGCGCTTGTCCTTGCGGAGTGTTCAGTTGTCGCAGTTGGTGGGGACCTGAAGTTATCAAAATGCTAAGGAACTTGCTGGTGAGAAAAGCCCCCTCGGGGCTCGGTTCGGGCTGGGGACAGGAGGCAGCCACCCAGTAGCCCTCGGAGGAGCCGAAGCAGCGTCTGATGGTTGGGTGACTGGCCTCTGCGTCTTCGGCCTAACTCCTGTGGCGGCGACCTCACTCCCAGCCATTTGGGGACAGAAGCTTTTCTCCTCCTGGGGAGGGGAATGTTGCTAGCCTGTCCTGGCCTTAGTGGTAGACACCACCGCCCTACTGGGGGACAGCTTTACCCCAGGCATGGGAGAATCAACTTTGCAGGCTTGGGGGAGGCTGCCGACCCCAAATGCGTCTCCCTTCACTTCTCCCACATTTTTTCCCTTTTCCCCCCCCCCCCCCCCTTTTCTGTGTCTTATGCTACGGACACCCATCCATTGGGGTTAGCATCCTAGCTCGAGGCGAAATATCTATGTCAACAGCCTCTCTGGGCATCTGTCGGGTCGTACTCTATACTTACCTTTGTGACCTTGGGCAAATAAGTCGTTTAGCTCTTGATCCTCATTTGCAGAATAATCCGGAAGGGCAAGAAAAATCGCTGAGGGCCCTTCTAGTTTTTATGTCTTTGAAAGGATCGCCAGGTTTCTATTAGTTTCTGAGTCATTTAACAATTTAAAAAGGAAACATACAGAGCAAATTTGGAATAACTGATTTTTAAATCTAGTACAAGCCCCTCCTTTTACAGATGAGGCCTAGGCAGATAAAGTGAGTTGTCCAAGGCTACATAAAATAAGTACCAAGAAACAGAGTTAAGATGTCGACCCAAGCCCAATGACTGCAAAGCTAAAATGAATTTTTCATATTTTGTAACTGCCTTGGGAAGCTAGGGCACTTGAAGGCTGATATTTTAGCCATCATCAATTTGTAGAGGCTGGGCTACTGATGTTGGTTGCTTCTAATGAATATGTAAATTTTTCTGCACTATTTAGCATTGAACGTTCAGTAGATCTTTCTAATAACTGGTGGTTTTTGTTTTTATATTTATAAAGGATATTTTTAGTTCTAAGAAATGTTTTCTAGTGCTTCATCTATTTTTGACATATTTAGGTTAGAAAAGGAGCACTATTTTGCGGGGCTTTTGTTATGTTTTTTAGTGAAAGGACATTTTTATTCTTAGGGGTTTTTCTATTATTCATTTTAACTTAATTTGCTTTTAAAAAGAACTACTTATTTGACTTTTTTTTTCTGTTCAGTAAACTTATTTAAAAGTCAGTTTTCCTTATTTCAGCCTAATACAAGATTGTAAATAAATTTGACAGGGGAAAGCATTGCTTAAGTAGGAGTTGTCTAATTCTTTGTGTTACAGTTAAATAATTTGTATTGGATTTGCAATGCATTAAACTGTAATAAAAAGTTAGTTTGTTGTAGTTTGGGTATTGTCTTTTTTCTTATGTGCCTTCCTGTATCTGTGTTTTTCCATGTTTTTTCTTCTGCTTCTGACAGGATACATTTAGTCAATTTAAGAGACTTCTTAATGTAGTTGCAGGGAAAGGCAATGTAGTGCAAGTGACCTCAGAGTCAAGTTTTAATTCTGTTATAAAATGGCTTTGTAACTCTGGGGAAGTCACATTCTCATTACTTTGGGCAGTTTGTTAATACTGTATGTTACAGGATAACTACTGTCCTGCATGCTAAGGGGAAGTTTCCTCATTGGAGAGGTTTCTTATAATAATGAAATCACAGGTTCAGTCTTCATTCCCTTGGTGTAGTATAGAATGGACTGGACTGGACAAGATAAGACTGGACAAGAACAGTGACTTGTGTTCAAGTTATGGCACTAGCAGTAACTTGGTTTTGTGAACTTTGTTAGACAAGTCACTCCCTCCTGGGACTTTTTTGTCCATAGAAATCATGCCTTTAAAGTAGATGGTTTCTGAGGGGATTTTTAGCTCTATACTATTTGGTTCTAGAAATTTTATTAATATGCTTTCTTTTTTTCAGGCTCTTCGCCAGATTCCCCAGAGAACCATAAATGTTGCCCCAGTCAGGCAGTTTAAAAACAAAGTTCCAGAAAAACAAAAGCTATTCCAGGTATTTCTTATTTTGGATTGTTTAATGATTACATTTTTAATGATAGTGTTTAATTTCATAGTAATAATAACCTGGCATTAATATGATGCTTTAAGATTTACTAATTAGTTTGCATACATTGTATATATTCAAATACCACCCCCTTTTTTGGGTTAAAAATTAATTTTTTTTTCTAAGAGCTTTGGGGGAGTAAGAGGGAGCAGAAATGACCAGAGTGTCTTGTTTGAGAAAGCAGTTTGTTCTTGGCGGAATTTAAATGCTAAAATCTCTCAAATAATTGTGATCTTTATTGAAATTGGAGATGACTCACTCCCAGATGAATGAACAAGGATCAGTTTCAATTAACATTGGTAAATGGAGAGAAAGAATGGATAGGGACTTGGATTCAGAATACCCTGCCATTAAAAACTTAGCTTTTTAGTTATGTGACTTTGGTAATTTATTTAAGCTCTGTGAATCTAACTTTCTCACCTATAAAATTGAGATACTTCCTACTTCGTAACTGTGAGGATCAAAGGAAAATAATATATGTAGTCCAGAGCTTGAAAGCTGATAAGGAATGTTAAGAGGTCTCCTGAACTTGGTTTTTTGATTCATCATATTTTCCAAAAACACTGTTTTTTTGTTTGTATATTTTTTAATGAAAGGATATTTTAAATTCTAACTTTTTTCTGTTAGTTGATTTTAATTTACTAATTTACTTTTTTTTTAAGATGGAAGCATGCTTTTTTTTTTTCATTTTTAAAATTTTATTTACTATTAGATTACAACATCTAGTTCCACAAGTTTTTGAGTTCCAAGTTTTCTTTCCCTCCTCTCTCCACTATGGCTATGTGCAGTCTGATATAGGTTCTACATATACCTTCACATTCAACATTAGTCAAGTTGTAAAAAAGAATTATGGAATGAATAATGAGGAAGAAGAAACAAAACAAAACGAAAAAGAGAGAGCAAGTAGTTTGCTTCAGTCTGCATTCAGACTCTAATTCTTTCTTTGGATGTGGATATCCTTTTCTCTCGAGTCCTTTGGAGTTGTCTTATAACCTTGTGTTGCTGAGATGAGCCCAGTCTATCAAAGTCAGTCATCACAGATATAATGTGTCTCCAATTGTGCTCAATATTCTCCTGGTTCTGCTCCCCTCAGTCAGCATCGGTTTATAGAAGTCTCTCCAGGTTATTATGAAGTCTGTCTTCTCCTCATTTCTTACGGCACAATAGTATTCTGTTACATTCATATATCACAACTTATTTAGCCAGTCCCCAATTGATGGGCATCCCCTTAATTTCCAATTCTTGGCCGCCTGCTATAAACATTTTTGTACTTACAGGTCCTTTTTCCACTTGTATGAACTTTGGGATACAGCTTTAGAAGTGGTATTGCTGGGTCAAAGGGTATGCACATTTTTATAGCCCTTTGGGCATAGTTCCAAATCACTCCAAAATGGTTGGATCAGTTCACAACTCTACCAACATGCATTAGTATTCCAGTTTTCCCACATCTTCTCCAGCATGTCATTTTCCTGTTGTCATGTTAGTCAATCTGACTGGTGAGATACATGGTACCTAAGAGTTGTTTTGATTTGTATTTCTCTGATCGGTAGTGATTTAGAGCATTTTTTTCATATGCTTATAGATATCTTTGATTTCTTTCTTTGAAAACTGCCTGTTTATATCCTTTGACCATTTATCAGTTGGGGAATGACTTGTTTTCTTATGCATTTGACTCAGTTGTCTGTTTTAGAGACACTGATTGTAAATATTCTTTGCCAATTTTCTGCTTCCCTTCTAATCTTGGTTACGTTAGCTTTGTTTGTACAAAACCTTTACAATTTAATGTAATCAAAATTATCCATTTTGCATTTCATACTGCTCTCTATGTCTTATTTGGTCATGAATTTTTCCCTTCTCCATAAATCTGACAGGTAAACTATTCCTTGCTTTCCCAGATTGCGTACAGTATCAGCCTTTATATTTAAATTGTGAATCTATTTACACTTATTTTGATTTACAGTGTAAGATACTAGTCTATGCCCAGTTTCTCTCTTTCTGTTTTCCAGTTTTCCCAGCAATTTTTGTCAAATAGTGAGTTCTTATCCCAGAAGCTAGAGTCTTTGGTTTAATCAAACAATAGATTACTATAGTCATTGACTATGTCTTGAGTACCCAACATATTCCACTGATCTACTATAGATCAAGTATCTACTTCATCTACTATAGATGAAGAATAGAGATTCTTCAACCAGATTATAATGCAGTTTAAAATCTGGTATGCCTAGGCTACCTTCCCTACCATTTCTTTTCATTAATTCCCTTGATACTGTGGACCTTTGTTTTTCTAGATGAATTTTGTTACTATTTTTTCCAGCTGTATAAAATAATTTTTTGGTAGTTTGATTGGCATGGCACTAAACAAGTAAATTAATTTGGGTAAAATTGTCATTTTTATTAGCTCGGTCTAACCATGAGAAACTGATGGTTTTCCAATTAGATCTAACTTTATTTGTGTGAAAAGTGTTTATAAAGTTCCTGGATTTGTTTTGACAGGTAGACTCCAAAATATTTTGTAATGTCTACAGTAACTTTAAATGGAATTTCTCTTTCTAGAAGTACTTGTTTGACATTTTTTTCTGTTTGGTAAACTTTTGTTGAAAGTCAGTTTTCCTTATTTTAAACTAATACAAGGTTGCAAATAAATTTGATATAGGGGAAAGCTTTGTACTTACGTAGTATGGAGGAAGTTGTGAATGTGTCAAGGATGAAGCCAGTGGAGGTTGGGGGCTGACATAGTGTATTGTTTGCATCCCAAGATGGAATCCCTGTGTGTCATTTGAATTCATGACAGATGCCAGTTAGTCTAGACTAGGCTGAGGAATTACTTGTCCAGATAGGATCCTTGGACTAGAAGATTCCTAGTTTCATTGTCTAGATTAGAAGTTCCCAAAGGAAAAAAATGCCATTTTTGCCATGCCTTTGCTATTCCCTTTTGGGAATGTTTTTGTCCTTTTCTCACCTTCACTGCACCTTTCGCCCTCCCTTGCCATGTCCGTTTAGGTGGAGATTGGTGTTTTCTCCCCCCTTTTTCCTACGCTTATGAATATGCAAACTTCTGTATGGATTGTGAACTCTGGGTTCCATGTGCATATTCATTGTTTGGTAATAAACCTGGTTTTCACATGTTTCATGAAGTTGTGATTGCGTATTGATACAGCTGTGAAACACTGTATTTGTGAGTTGTTATAAAATAATTTTATTATATAACTTTGTTAACAAAATTAATTGTAACCAAGACTTTACTTGTGTGTACTTTTAACATCAGCATCTGTTTTAAAGTTATTTAAGCAAGTAAGCTTTGTGTAGAAAAAATTGTTCTAATGGATGTGTCTAATATTTCATATCGTTAGTATTTAATGAAATATTTATAAGTTTTTTGTGAAAATGTTAACACCTTTTTTTTAACCTAGGAGGATGATAGCATTCCAGTGCATCTAAAAGGTGGGGTAGGAGATGCCCTACTCTATAGAGCCACCATGTTGTTTTCAGTTGTTGGTAAGAAATTTTGGAGTCTTGGAATTGTTCAAAAGGATTGAGACAGTTTCTAAGAATTTATGTAGTTAGTGTCTGAGATCTCATTGTCAGATCCACCAAGATCCTTTAATAAATTTTAGAAAATAATTTTAAACAGATGAAATTTGATCTGCATTTATTAGTCTCTTTTCTGCTTTCTGCTGCTTCTGCCTCCCTGAGTGTTTTGACCCAGGCATCTCACAGAACCACAACCATTCCAACCTGTGTCAGTTTCTTGGAATGCAAAGTGGGATGATAGTAGATATGAGACTGATATGGTCAACATTATTCATTAATTGTCCACTGTAGATTGGTATGTACTATGGACATTGTGCAGATAATATTTACTTTACTGTCAGTATGTCTTGTTTTTTTCTTTTTGTCTTTGAATTGATACTTTTGAGAGTACAGTGAAGTCACAACTTATTTGGGAGTTAGATTATACATTCAAAAGTAATGTTTTTCAGGATTTGTCTCATATTTCCTATCTCACTTTTACTCCAGGACATATGCTAATTGGTTAGAAAAATAGACACTCTGTTTAAATTATTTTCTTTTTTTTTTTCCCCTTTGTCTCATGTTCCCAACCCCCAGATATAGTGATGTGTAATGAATAATAGGTCAGCAGAGTTAGAACTAGGAATACATTCACTTCCCACCTTAAGATACTTACTATTGTTGTGTAATAGATCATGGATAGCTTCATTTGCAAAATTGTGGGGAAAAGTGGTTGGATTCATACATACCTTCTAGTTCTGTGATCCTGTAGATGAGATGCAACTGAGAACTATAGCCAGTGGAAGAAATGTCATTTATGGGCAAAGGCAGCATCTTGGAGTTGACATTAGGACGTTTTAGTTTAAATGGAGCCTTTGTGTTTTGATAGTTAAGAATATATTCTTTATGTTGAGACTTATTATCAATGAGCATTAATAATTAGCTAGTATTTTGATACTTTGTTATAGCTTTTAATTTAGTATGTCCTAGTGGATAGAGAGCCTGCTTTGGAATAGAAAGACCTAAATTTATGTCCCAGCTTTGATAACCTACTGTGTGATCTTAGGCAACTCATTTATTTTCTCAGTCCCTGTAGCAACTCCCTAAGATTGCAGGTTGCAGAAAAATTACTGAAGCTGCATTGGTAGAGAAAGTTTCCTTATTGGAAATTCCTTATACTAATGGAATCACAGGTATGACGCTTTCCACGCCCCCTTCAACTCCACCTTCTAACCCCTCCCCCCAAAAGAAAACAGTCCAGAACAACAAACCTTTAAATTAGTGTAGATTGCTTTTCAGATTTTTTAGTCCTTTGTTCTTTGAGTTTATTCTCGTGTATTTCAGGAATTGCTCTCATTAGAATTCTGCTTTCTCAGCTTGTTATTAGCAGTCATCAAGTTTACTTGAGGCTTCTATAATGTTAATAGAGAAAATTTTAGACATATCAATTATAAAAATATTACTCTGTATATTCACATCTCTTGGGCATTTTAATTAACTATTGATATGACTAAACTTTCTCTTTTAGGTTTCTGTTTATACATTTAAATTTTGGAACATACCTCTAACTTTATCTTTTTTATTTATCTCTATTCCAGGAACAGTTTATGCCCTTTATCAGCTTGGCATGGCTTCATTTCCCAAGAAACAGAATTAATTCAAGTTTACCTCCATGGGAATCAATTGATTCAACTTCATGCAACTTTCCAGGGAACAATCTGTAATAAATAGCTGAGTTCATTTTGGGGATCAATATTTATTGAATTATACTAACTGCAACCAATAAAGCAATTTTA
>CM053593.1:239465439-239489241 GCA_028646575.1 Pseudocheirus occidentalis | reverse complement strand
AATATTGAGACTTTCCTTGTTCTAAATATTGTATATAATATTGTGAATTGTTGATACTGTGAATATATAATATTGTGAATTGTTGATACTGTGAATATTGTACTGAATCTTGATTTGTAATAGAATAAACAGAGTGTTCACTAATACAGTGTAATCCAAATCTTAAAATCTGTTCACAGTAGCACTCTTTTAGGAATCTACTGTTGATTGGCTTTACAACACACAAAAGACATCACAAATAGTGAGCATCAAGTAAACCTATTTATCCCAGCAAATAGCAAACAGAAATTGGAGAAGTTGTACAAACTAGACTATGCCTGAAAATACACAGAGTAAATGAAGTTTCTTTTGTGGAATAAGATATCTCAGCTCAACCAAGAGAGAGGTCTTGATCTCACCCAAGGGGAAGTTCCCCAAAGTTTCTAGGCAGGCAGACTAATATTCAGGAATTCATTGAGGAGCCAACTTCTTCTGCATATCTGCAAAAGAATCTTTTTCTCCTCCTTGAAGAGAATTTGGAATTACATGTGTTTTTCTCAAAGAAGAAATGAAGAATGTCCTTCCCCTAATGCTTACATCACCCCTCACGCAGGCATGCATGGTCACGTCAGCATTCTTTCCATCAGTTAGAAGAGTATCATGCAAAATGCTCTGGGCTTGGCTAGAAAACCAGTTTTCAAAACTTTAATAAAAAGAAATCCAATTCTAATCATTCCGAGTCTGTATGACAGAAACCAACATGTTGTTCAGTAGAGGACCTCTAGGGATGTGATGCAAATTATGTATAATTAGTTAAACAAAGCAGCAATTTAGATTTGTTGCTCATTTGGCCCTACAAAAGTGCTTTAAAACTATATTTAGTGTCAATTTACACTAACCATTTGCTCATTGCTTGTAAATTTTTTTCATAGATAGTACAAAAGATCAGTTTCCTAGTGATAAGAAAAATTCCATATTAATGAAATCCAGATTAATAAGGTTTCAAATGTAACTTTCAATCATTTGTACTCAGTGTGGAGAACCAGCTGCAATGCAGAAGCTGAGTGGAATCCTCTTCAAGTCATCATCAGCAATGTTTCAACTACTGGGCCTCACATTTGGCATATTTTTGAAACTGGCTCCGTTTAAAAGTCAAGGCCCCATGAGAGCCAGACAGCATATGGCAACAGAATGTCCCCAGAGAGCAATGGTGCAATGGAATCTTTTTTCAGGATGCAGCCCTGCATGGACATGTATTTTCCTTAGAGACTCATATACTCTTTTAAAAAGAAAAAAAAACCTGATTTTTCCTATCGCATAAGGCTTTGTGATAGGATAAAAAGTGAAAGGATAAAATGACATACTCTATAAACAAACTGCTGGAAAATTAATGAAATAAAGCAAATGTTATAAACAGAAAAAGGAATCAGCTTCCAGTGAAATGTGTTTTGGAAATGGAAGTTTTGAAAATGATTATGTCTGAACTGCTGCTGTCAAAAGACAATTCTGTGTTTTATATAGCATAGTTGATCTCTACCCCACTCCCACCCTTCAAAATCAATAGGTTCAACCCATCAAAAGGATTTAGCAACTGGCAGGTCCCTATAATGGAATTTGACCTGTATTCCCAGACATACCATCAATTGCAGACAATATTTGAAAATGTATAGCCTTGGATTACTCCTTACCAAGGAGGATTCAATAAAAGGAAAGGTGGTAGAGGGTAATTCAGAAGATATAGAGATAGAAGGGATGTTGGAGACTATCAAGTCCAGCTCTCATTTCATAGAGGAAGAAACAGAGACAGAGAAAGGTTAAGTGACTAACTCTGAAATACAAACACTGATTGGTTGACTAGTCCAGGGTCTCACAACTGGTAAGAGTATGAAGTAGGATTTGAGCCTATCTACAAAACCATTCTTTTCTTCTTCTTCCTTCCTCCTTTTCTTCCCTCTACCCCCCCCATCTTCCTCCCTTTCTCCCTCTGTCTTTGCTTCCTTTTTTCTTTCTTTCCTCCTTTTCCAACCTTATTCTCAAGGGCCAAGATAAACTAATATATAACAAATGCTAATAGTGGATAATTTGATCTTACCTATTCCAAGGCACATTTGTGTTTTACCTCATGACTCCTAAAAAGATTTAACCCAAAGGAATGAAACTAGTCCATAGGATACGTGGGATTATGAAGTAACTTGAAGATGTGTCATACAAGTATCATTTGAAAGGCCTAGTAGGGTGTAGCCTAGAGAAGAGTATATACATGACTGTTTCCAAATGTTGGAGAACTTGTGTTGCCTGGTCACAAGCAACTTATGGTCACAAAGAAGCAATGAATAGAAGGTATAAAGAGACAAATTTAGACTACAAATTAGGAAATATTCCTAAAAACTAGAGCTGCCAAACTGGAATGGACTATCTCAAGAGACAAAAGTTTTCCCATCATTGGAAGTCTTCAGGTGGAGAATGGAAGACTACTCTTTTCAGAAACACTCATACTGGACTTCTCAGGGGTGGGAAACTTGTGGCCCTCTAAGTCCTCAAGTATGGCCCTTTGACTGAATCTAAACAAATGTAGCCTTTAGGCTGCCGGTTCCCCAGCCTTAGACTAGATGAATTCTAAGATCCTTTCCACCTCTGATAATCTATGATTATAATTATTCTAATGGTGACAGCTCTAATGGCAGAATCTTCAAGGAAGACAGTTAAAGCTCAGTAAAATTTGGTCTAGCTTTAAATCCACTATCATTACTCTTGAGTAGAATTGATATTGCTTTTAAGTCAAATAAAGCCATACTAAAACATTACATAAATCAACTCACATACATGGTTGGCATCAAGTTATCTAGATGTACTGAAAATTACATTAAAGAGTTACTTCATCTAATGGAAACTTTCTCCAACAATTTCAAAACATTCTCTGTACTTGATATATGTGAAAGTCTTAATATGCACTAAGGAAAAATAGAAACTGAAGGTTTTGAGCTTGAATTCAGAGGCCAAACTGTTTTAATGGATGAAAGTGAAATTTCTGACTGTCTTGATCTTCCACAGGCATGATACATTGAGTGTAAAAGCTGTCAAGGAAAATTCTGAAGCTGCCTATGTTAAGAGGCTGACTGGAATCCTAAAGTCAAAGGTTGTTGGGAAAAACATATTTAGAATAACTACTAACTACAAAATATCAGAATTGCACCAGAGGTAGCTAGATGGTACAGTGGATAGAGCACTCAGCCAAGAAGTCAGAAAGACCTAAGACACACACACACACACACACACACACACACACACACACACACATTTGTTTCTATAATAATATTTTGAGGTAGGGACTATCATTACCTGCCTGTAAAGAAGCTAAAGATCAAAGAAATTAAGTTACTTATCCAGTGATGCACAGTTAGTGAGTCTTATGCCAAGTCTAGTGCCTATATCCATAACAGAAGTGTCAAACTCAAGATCAGGAGTCCCAGCAAAATTCTTGAGGGCAGCAGAACCAGATTAAAATGTTTAGAAATAAATAAATAAAAATACAATACAACATAAGTAATGTTAGTTCGAGGTTTTCTAAGCCATTTCTATTTGAGTTTGGACTATTTCTATTTGAGTTTGATACCACAGCACTACACCATATAGTGCCTGACAAGGCAACCCATTTCGTTTTTAAATACCTCTAATTGTTATGAAATGTTACCATATGTTTAGCTAAAATTATATCTCCACAATTTCAACTCACTGACCCTTCTTCTATCCTATAACACCAAGTGAAAAAAAGCCTAAAAACACTTATACGTGACAGCCTTCCAGATATTTGAAAACAACTACAACATTCTTATTTTCCTGGTGTCTTTTCTTCTCTAGGCTTAATATTAACAGTTCTTTATATCTGATCATCACAGAACGTGGCTTCATGGCCCCTTACCAGTCTTATGCTGTTACTCTGGCAGATAAAGTCCTTCCTAAAACACGGCACCCTAAAAGCTAAAAGTACAAAAGATAAGGCCTAATCAGGGTAGAATGATTAGATTCTCATCAACACAAGGGTGTTATAAATTCCATCAGTATCTTTGCTTGGCTTCAGCTCCATACTACACCATAGTCCTTCCATCTAGTTAGCACCTCCTCTACTTAGCACCACCCTTGTTTTCCTTTTCAAGCTTCTTTGAGTGTTGTCTTTCCACAGAAGATTGTAAGCTCCTTGATGGCAGGAACTATCTGTTTTTATTTATATTTGCATCCCCACTGCTTAGTATGGTGCCTGGCATCTAGTAGGTATTTAATAAATGTTTATCAAATTATAATTAAATTTTCCAATTTATTTCAAGTGGTCGGTGTCTGACTTTGACAAATAGACAGATTGATATAATCATCAGTCCTATTTAATTAGCTTCTAATTAATTTATATTTTATTATCATGTCTTTTATTTAAGGAGGAAGTTTTCCAAGAAACTCTCTGAGCACTATATAAAAACATTATAATGATAAGCTTAGTTCATTCTATGCTGTCTCAGGGAAATCCATTTAAAGAGGCACCATTCCATTAAATTTGGGGACCCAGAGTGGGACAGACCAGACCTGTTATTTCATTAGTATGCAGAACTCCCTCTAACAGTGCAGATCTTCAGCTTAAAAGTCTTAGAGCTGCTTTTGGTATTAAAAAGTTTAAGTGGCTTACTCAAGAGTCAAGCAGCCAGGATATGCCAGAGGCAGGGCTCTAACCCAGGTCTCTAGCCATCCTTTCATGGTATCTCAACTGCCACCTTGGTCTCTAATTCCTCCTTTGGGACATTACTTGCTCACAATTGTCAAGAGTTCTCCATAACAAGCCCTACCCAAATCCACCACACTCAGGCCATCTTCATGCTAAATCTTTTCTCCTACAATCCAGCTCTCCAGCTCCTAATTGGTGAGAATTCTCCATAACTAACCTTGCCCAGCCTCCACCCACAGACACACACAGAAACATATTGCCGCCTGCCATAAGGCCATCTTGATACCATATTGCTTCTCACATACAGTTTCATCTCACTTGCTACCACCCCTTTTCACTTATAACTGTTGGGACAATAATTAAATCAACACAACCATTCCTGAAAAGGGCATGTTAGTTTCCTATGGCTCCATTTCCAAACCTGTGACTTACCAGACCCAAACACCCCTCCCTGGACACAACTTCTACTTCCTTATATGCATTGTCTTCCTTTGTTAGAATCTATGTTCCTTGAAGAATGGAACTGTGTTTTTGTATTTGTATTCCAAGCACATGGCATAGTGCCTGGCACATAGGAAGCACTTAATAAATGCTTTCAATTCATGCATTGCAAGGTTTTTATGCTATGCCATGCTCACCACTGTTGAATTCAAGTATTGATATCTGGCAGATAGGACACTGCTGACTGACTATTTGCAAGATGGTGCTGAGTAAACCCAGATAAGCTAGTTGGTTTATTTTCTAAAAAGCATCCTGGGAAATTTTTCATCATGACAAAAAAAAAGTAAAAGTAGGAAAGAATATTAGCTAAATGTTTCCATTAATTCCATTGTGTTACATCAGAAAAACATTTGAAAAGATATTTCCATTAGATCTTTTTTTCCTTCTGGAAATTAAAATAGAACACTGCCATGAAACTGATCTAAGGACAAATTATTTTTATAAATGAATTTCAAATTAGGCCAAAAAGCCAATCACTATATGTATTCATGTTACAAGGAATCAGATTCACTCCATAAGAGTGTCCAAAGATAGGCTGACCAATGGAAAGAGTGACTTGAATGTAAAGCTAGCCAAAATTATTAGAAAGAGCCTCTTTATCTTTTTTTGTGATAAATCAATCAATATGCAGCTTCCCCATGAAGAACAGTTACATGAATAATTAGATTTCAAAAAACTGAAGAGAAGGCTATAAATTTAGAGAGCTTTGCTACATTAATATCGTATGTAAATACAATGCTTTATAAAAAATCCCAAGAGATATCTAATAACATTATGAATAAAATCCCTAGTTTTATTCACAAGAAATAAGCTAGAAGCACTTTAATTGGAGTACTGCTACTGGGATTTCCAGAGATTAGTCCCATTTATTCGGTAGTCTGAAAGACTGATTTGATTGGCAAATATAGAAAGAGGAATGTAACCCTTGTCCCAAAGCCTTTTGGTATAGGAAAAGAAGGCAGGAGAGGGAGGAGAAGTTATTCAGCGAGGGTACATGGAGTCAGCTCCCAATTTGAGAAGCATGGGTCAGAGGCCTCTGTACCCCAGAAGCAGAAATCCACTTTAAAAGTCAGAAAATAGGCCATCACAATGGGCCAGAAGCAACTTGGAAAGGGAAAACCAAAGACAATTGAATCCTATTATTGTGATACCATAGACTCTATATCCACACATGAGACCACAGAAGGACATATAAACTGCTCTCAAGCCCAAAAAAGTATTCTTAGAAGAGCTCAAGAAAAATTTTACAAGCCAAATTAGAGAGGTAGAAGATAAAATTACCAATTATTTTAAAATTACATTGGCCAAAATGGAAAAAAATCTCACTGAAGAAAACAAATCCTTAAAAAGTAAAATTTGTGAACTGGGATGGGGGGGGTTCAAAATCTAACTGGAGAAAATACCTCCATAAAAATGAAATCTAAACATATGGAAAAGGGGCTTCAAAAATTAACCAAGGAAAATAATTCACTAAAAATTAGAATCAGTCAAGTCAAAGCTAATGACTCTATGATGCATCAAGAATCAGTTGAACAAAACAAAGATTGAAAAATTAGAAGAAAATATAAAGTATCTCATTGGAAAAACAGCTGACCTGGAGAAGAAATCCAGGAGAGATCATGTAAGAATTATTGCTCTACCAGAAAGTCATGATGAAAAAAACAGCTGGACAGAAAACATCCTCCAAGAAATTATCAAAGAAAATTGTCCTGGGGTACTAGAACCAAAGGGTAAAATAGTTATCAAAAGAATTCACTGGAAACCTCCTGAAAGAGATCCCAAATTGAAAACTCCAAGAAATATTGTAGCCAAATTCCAGAATTATCAGGTCAAGGAGAAAATACTACTGTAAGTAGCCAGAAAGAAACAATTCAAATATCGTGGAACTACAGTCAGGATCACACAGGACCTAGCAGCTTCTACATTAAAAGATTGGAGAGACTGGAATATGATATTTCATAAGGCAAAAGAACTTGGACTACAACCAAGGATCAATCATCCAGCAAAATTGAGCATAATATTGCAGGCAAGGAGATGGTCATTCAAAGAAATAAGGAACTTCCAGACCTTCCTGATGAAAAAGTCAGAGCTCAGTGGAAAATTTGATCTCCACATACAAGACTCAAGAGAGACACAAAAAGGTAAACAAGGAACACACACACACGCACACACACACATACATACACACATGCATGCATGCATGTAACTTGTGATTCAATAAGAGAAAGCTGTTTACATCCCTATATGGGAAGCTGATACTTGTCAATACTGAGAATTGTATAATTATTGCAACATTTAAAAGGGATATACATAGATAAAGGGTGTGGGTATAAATGAACTATTCTGATGATAAAAAAAACCTTATTAAGGGGTACAAAGGGATTATAATGGGAGAAAAGGAAAGGAGGAGGCAGAAAAGGGTAAAGTATGCCACATGCAGAGGCATACAAACATACTATAGTAGAAAGAAAGAAGGGAGGGAGATGAACATTATATGAACTTTACTCTCATTAGTTTTGGTTCAAGGAGGGATTAACATAATCAGTTAAGTTTAGGATTCTAACATGAAAAGACAGAAAAATTTTTTATATCATATGGAAAGGAGGGATGGAGAGGAGACCTGTATGAAATTTACTCTCATTGGTTTGGGTTCAAGGAGGGAATAACATACTCCATTAAGTATAAAAATCTATTGTGCCCTACAGGCAGTAGAAAGGGAAAGAGGGAAAAAAAGGAAGGGGGTTAGAAGGGAAGGAAGAAGAGTTAAGCAGGAAGGGTAGGTAAAGGGAAGAGGTTGAGGGCAAATTCCCTCCTCAGGGAGGGAATACATGAGGGAGGCAATGGTCAAAAGGAAAACTCTTAAGGAGGGGAAGGAAGAAGGAGAAATGAAAGCATAAATGGGGGAGGTAATAGGATGGAAGGAAAGACACAGAAAGTAATCATAACTGTGAATGTGAAAGGAATAAACTCTCCCATAAAATGGAGGCAGATAGCTGAATGGATTAAAACCATAATCCTACAATATGCTGTCTACAAGAAACACATTTGAAATAGGGGGATATGTACATGGTAAAGGTAAAAGGCTGGAGTAGAATATATTATGTTTTAGCTAAAGTAAAAAAAAATCAGGGGTAGCAATCCTTACCTTATAAAGCAAAAGCAAAAACAGATCTAATTAAAAGTGATAAGAAAGGAAACTATATCCTGCTAAAAGGCACCATTGAAAATGAAGCAATATCATTACTTAACATATATGTAGCAAGTAGTATAGCATCCAAATTCCTAGAGGAGAAGTTAAGGAAATTAGAGGAAGAAACAGATAGCAAAACCATACTAGTGGGGGACCTCAATCTCCCCCTCTCTGAACCTGATAAATCTAACTTAAAAATAAACAAGAAAGAAGTTAAGGAGGCAAATAGAATTTTAGAGAGTATAGATATGATAGACCTTGGGAGAAAATTGAATGAGGATGAAAAGGAATATACCTTCTTCTCAGCAGTATATGGCCCATACACAAAAATTTAAAATGTACTAGGGCATAAAAACCTCAGAACAAAGTTCAGAACAGCAGAAATATTACATGAATCCTTCTCAGATCATGATGCAATAAAAATTATATGCAATAAAGGGCCATGGAAAGATAAACTAAAAACTAACTGGAAACTAAATAATATAACTCTAAAGAATGAGTGGGTCAAACAAGAAATTATAGACACAATCAGTAACTTCTTTCAAGAGAATGACAATAATAAGACAACATACCAAAATTTGTGGGATGCAGCAAAAACAGTTCTTAGGAGAAGTTTTATATCTCTGAATGTATACATGAATAAAACAGAGAAAATGGAGGTCAATAAATTGGGCATGCAACTAAAAAAGCTAGAAAAAGAAATACTGAAAACCAAAGGAGAGATTAATAAAACTGAAATTAAGAAAACTATCAAATTAATAAATAAAACTAAGAGCCAGTTTTATAGGGGAAAGAACAATAAAATTGACAGACCTTTAGTCAATATGATAAAAAAAGGAAAGAAGACAATCAAATTATGAGTATCAAAAATTAAAAGGGTGAATCTACTTCCAATGAAGATGAAATTAAAATAATAATTAGAAATTATTTTACCCAATTGTATACACATAAATTTGACAATCTTAGTGAAATGGATGAATATTTACAAAAATATAAGTTACCCAGATTAACTGAAAAGAAAGTAAATTACTTAAATAACCCCATCTCAGAAAAAGAAATTGAACAAACCATCAGTGAACTCCCTAGGGAAAAATCTCCAGGGTCAGATGGATTTACTAGAGAATTCTATCAAACAAGGAACAATTGATTCCAATACTTTATACTATTTGGGAAAATTGGAGAAGAAGGAAATCCTACCAAATTCTTTTTGTTGACACAAATATGGTATGATACCTAAATCAGGAAGAGACAAAATGGAGAAAGAAAAATATAGACCAAATTCCCTCATGAATATAGATGCAAAATTTTTAAAAAATATATTAACAAAAAGACTATAGCAACTTATCACAAGAATAATACACTTTGATCACGTCAGATTTATTCCAGGAATGCAAGGATGGTTCAATATTAGGAAAACTATCAGTATAATTGATCATATCAGCAACAAAACTAGCAGAAACCATATGATTATCTCAAGAGATGCAGAAAAGGCTTTTGACAAAATACAACACCCATTCCTATTAAAAACACTAGAAGTATAGAAATAAATGGAGTCTTCCTTAAAATAACAAGTAGCATCTTTCTAAAACTATCAGCATTATATGTAATTGAATAAGCTACAAGCATTTCCAATAAGATCAGAGGTGAAACAAGGATATCCACTATCTTCTCTCTTATTTAGTTTGGTGCTAGAAATGTTAGCAGTAGCAATAAGAGAAGAAAAAGAAATTGAAGGAATCAAATTAGGCAACGAAGAGACTAAACTATCACTCTTTGCAAATGACGTGAAGGTATACTTAGAAAATCCTAGAGAATCAAGTAAAAAGCTACTTGAGATAATAAATGAATTTGGCAAAGTTGTAGGATATAAAATAAACCCACAAACCTCGGCATTCTTATATATCTCTAATGCAACAGAAAGAGATAGAAAGAGAAATTACATTTAAAATTACTGTAGACATCATAAAATATTTGGCAAAACATCTGCCAAAACAAACCCAGGAACTATATGAACACAATTACAAAACACTTTTTCCTCAAATAAAGTCAGTTCTAACTAATTGGAAAAACATCAGTTGCTCACAGCTAAGTTGAACTAATATAATAAAAATGACAATTTTACCTAAATTAAATTACATATTTAGTGCCATACCAATCAATCTACCAAAAAAATTATTTTATAGAGCTAGAAAAAATAGTAACAAAATTCACTTGGAAGAACAAAAGGTCCAGAAAATCAGGAGAATTAATGAAAAGAAATGCTAGGGAAGGTGGCCTAGTCATACCAGATTTTAATCTGTATTATAAAGCATAAGTCATCAAAACTACTTGGTACTGGCTGAGGAATAGAGTAGTGGATCAACATAATAGATTAGGTACACAAGACACAGTAGTCAATGACTGTAGCAATCTGCTGTTTGATAAACCCAAAGACCCCAGTTTTGGGGCAAGAACTCACTATTTGACAAAAACTTCTGGAAAAACTGGAATATAGTATAGCAGATACTGGGCATAGACCAATATCTTACACTGTATACCAAAATAAAGTCTAAATGGGTTGCACAATCTAGGATATAAAGGCTGACGTTGTAAGCAATATGGGAGAACAAGGAATAGTTTACCTGTAAGAGAAGGGAGGATTTTATGACCAAACAAGAGATAAAAAGCAATATGAAATGCAAAATGGATAATTTTGATTACATTAAAATGAAAAATTTTTGTACAAAGTCAATGTAACTAATATTAGGAGGGAAGCAGAAAATTGGGAAAGAATTTTTTACAATCAATGGCTCTGATAAAGATCTCATTTCTAAAACATACAGAAAACTGAGTCAAATTCATAATATAAGTTATTCTCCAATTGATAAATGGTCAAAGGATATGAACAGCCAGTTTTCAGAGAAAGAAATCAAAGATATCTATAAGCATATGAAAAAAATGCTCTAAATCACTACTGATCAGAGAAATACAAATCAAAACAACTCTTAGGTACCATATATCTCACCATTCAGATTGGCTAACATGACAACAGGAAAATGACATTCTGGAAAAGATGTGGGAAAATCGGAATACTAATGCATTGTTGGTGAAGTTGTTAACTGATCCAACCATTCTGGAGAGCAATTTGGAACTATGCCCAAAGGGCTATAATAATGTGCATACCCTTTGACCCAGCAATACCACTTCTCAAGCTGTATCCCGGAGTTCAGACAAGTGGGAAAAGGACCCATATGTACAAAAATATTCATAGCAGCTCTTTTTGTGGTGGCCAAGAACTGAAAATCAAGGGGATGCCTATCAATTGAGGAATGTCTAAATAAGTTGTGGTATATGAATGTAACAAAATACTATTGTGCTATAAGAAATGAAGAGAAGACAAACTTCACAATAACCTAGAGAGACTTATATAAACTGATGCTGAGTGAGAAGAGCAGAACTAGGAGAAATTTGTATACAATTACAGACACAACATGTTTGTGATGACTAACTTTGATAGGCTAGGCTCCTCTCAGCAATGCAAGGTTATAAGACAACTCCAAAAGACTCATAATGGGAAGAGATACCAACATTCAAAGAAAGAACTACAGAGTCTGAATGCAGATTGAAGCAAAGTACTTGTTCTCTCTCTTTTTCTTCTTTTATTTTGTTTCCTCTTTCTCATTGTTCACCCCATTGTTTGTAATCCTTCTTTACAACCTGATTAATGATTAATGTGAAGGTATTTGTAGATCCTGTATTGGATTGCATGCTGCCATGGGGCAGAGAAAAGGGGGGGAGAGGGGAAGAAAGTTTGAAACTCAAGGGATTGTGGAACTAAATATTGTAAACTCGAAGTAAATTAATTAATTAATTTTTAAAAACTCAAATAATGTTACTCTCTCCTCAAAAATCTTCAGGGGTTACCTGCAGCCTACACAGTAAAGCCTTCATTTCCTAGGCTGGTGTTCAAGCTTTTTAACAAAATGGCTTGAAATTGCATACTCAGATTTATCTCTGACTGCTCTATCTGAACCCACTCTCAGATTCATTATCCCTTGGACATACATTTTCACATTGCCTCTGTCTTTTTGTTCATGCTATTTCCATCCCCATTTCTCTTGATTCATCTAAATCTTATCCATACTTTAAGACCTAGTTCAAATATTTTATGCTCTGTGAAGTTTCCCCAGACTCCAAGGTTCTCCCTTCTATCAAATTTATTGTACATGTTATTCAACTAATCTTGTACTGCCTTGGAACATTTCTTGTACTCATTCTGAGCTATAATTTCTCTTGTATTGCTATTTACTCTATCACATATTTAGATCATATTCTACTTTCTTCTTCCTTCCTGTCCAACCTTTCCTCTTTATCCTCCTTCACTTATTCATTGTCTTCTTCTCACTTTCTAAGTGTAAATATTCTTTAAGGCTCTATCCTGGTCCCTCAGCACTTCTGTATTCTCTATGTACACAACCTGAGTAATTCCCATGGCTTCAATAATCAGTTCTATACAGTTGACTCCCAAGTCTATATTGTGTAGGGAGGCCAGCAATTTTGGTTGCTTGTGTTACTAGACCTTTTTGGTTATTCCCATACATTCCCACATCTGTGAATTTGCATGGATACCAAGGAGCATTATAGGGGATGGAATGGGATTAGAAAATCTTTTTCACATCAGTTTCACTCCTGCTTTTTTTAATTTTTGCTGAGTGAAGCCCCTGGAAATGATATGCACAAATCAGGAGTATGAGAGCTAGAACTCTTCTGGCTTATTCATTGTTCTTTGACCACTAGTTTATATAGTAACCTTCCTACATGTAATACTAAGAATAAGGAGTATGATGGGGAATAAAGAGAATTTTCTGACCATTATCAAGATGAGTTGTACTGAGAGTCCAAAAGATAAGGGGAAATGAGTTTTTAAAAAACAAAGATGTCAAAATGGTTCTTCAACTAGGGGACTGAATGAAGTTAGCTTGATACAATCAGTACAATGTCATCATGAACCAGAAGTACTTAGAGGATCCTGACATCTATAAGAAACTGCTCCTTGATGTGGACTCCTATGGTTCTCCTCCATGAAGATGATGAAGTATTCTATTTTATGCTTTTCCAACTATACTATATTTCCTCAATTTTCTCATTGTAAAATGGGAATGAGAAATGGGGCATTTAGATGATTTCTAAGGCCACATTCAGCTGTAAGCCTATGATATTAGGTACATAGAGCAAATATTACTGTTTTTATTTTATAGATGAAGAAATTTACTAGCTTTATGACTTGTCCAGAGTCATTTGGGGTGTATGGGGTATTCCGGAGGACTAGAAACTCTGGTGTAAGGGTTTGCTGAGCCCTTTTCAGGGCTGCTCATCCACCTTTGATGTCTAACTGTTTCCCAATTCTCACCTGTGGCTACAAAAAGCTGCAGCATTTGAAGCAGTTACACCCTGTAACGCATCTTGGCAAAGGTTGAGGCTAACTGACAGGTCTCAAACAAATCAGTAAGTTGGGGAAGGGGTGTGTGAAGTGAAGACTTCCCCCAGTGGAATGGGTAGATGAGAACAATGGCCACAAAGGCAGGTAAAACAAGCACTTTGGAGCACCTAGAGCTTGGTCAGACATCGAGATGCCAAAGTTATCTCTTGTCTCCCAGGTCATCAGCAGTCATCTTGCTTTTGTCTTGCCACTGGACTTCAATGATTCAGGAAGAGAAAATAAGGCTGATGACTTTATGAGACTCTGCCTCACTTAAATACAATTCATGCAAGAGTCAAGATTTCACCCTGTAATGTCATTGGTCCCCTTTGAAAATGAAGGACAGGGAGAAAATTCAAAACTCAAAATTTTATGGAAGTGAATGATGAAAACTGAAAATTACTTAATTTTTTTAAATGAAGGACCAAGGGGTGGCTAGGTGGTGCAGTGAATAAAGTACCAGCCCTGGAGTCAGGAGGACTTGTGTTCAAATCCAGCCTCAGACACTTAACACAAAAACTAGCCCTGTGACCTTGGGCAAGTCACTTAACCCCAACTGCCCTCCAAAAAGCAAAAATAAAATAAAATGAAGGACAAAAAATCAGGAAAGGGATAAGGCATACATCAATACCTCTAATATAAGATAGCAAAAGAACCCATTGGCTCTAGATCTAGGGAACATAGATCATTCAAAGATTTAACTCAGATCCATTATTTTGCAAGTAAAGAAACTGAGGCCTAACTACAAGTCTGAATTTTTTACTACTACAAATTGCTTCTATATAAAATGTTTAGAAGAAGATCGCTGTGATCAGTGATCAACATATCTTTAACACTTGAAGTGGACATTCAGTCCAATAATTCTGATCCTGTCATTTCTTTTCAATCTTTGGCTCATAGGAGCAAAGTACATGTGTAGAACTGTTTTTTGTTTTTTTCCAGTTTCATTCCCTCTTTTCCTTTCCACCAGCTCCACCTAGTGTTGAATTGCTGCTTGGTAAGTCACTCCTAGTTTCTTTACCATGTTATGTTTGATGGCTCCTTTGGATAGTGATGTGTGTGTGTGTGTGTGTTTGCGCGCACACGTGTTTTGTTTTGTTGGGGGTGGGTGGTGTTTGGGTTTTTTTAAGACTAGAATCTTAGATCTGTAGAATGTTATAAGTAGAAGGAAACAGGTAGTCCAAACTCAACATTTTACAAATGAGGGTATTGCAGTGAAGAGAAATGAAGAAACTTGGGAAATGAAAACCTAGTCTCCCAAGTCTTGTCTATGCTGACCTACAATCATCTTCCCACATTTCCCCTTCTTTCTTTCTTTCTTTCTTTCTTTCTTTCTTTCTTTCTTTCTTTCTTTCTTTCTCTCTCTCTCCCCCTCTCCCCGTCTCTCTCCGTCTCTCTCTGTCTCTCTCTCTCTCTCTCTCTCTCTCACACACACACACACACACACACACACACACGCACACACACACTCCTTTTCCCCAGTGTAGACAGCATAGGTGAGGGCGGCATATTTCATTACAGTGTGCACCTAGAGAACATTTTTTAGTTCTTTAAGGTGCATAATTTTTTAATAGTCAATCAGACAAATTAATCAGGAGAGCCAGTGTGATGTAGTAGAGAACTGATCTCAAGGTCATGAAGACTTGGATTCAAGTCTCACCTCTGACATAAATTGGCTACATGACTCTGAGGGAGTCTTTTAATCTTCCGGTGAACTAGGTAGCTCTCTAAGTTTCAAGCTGGGGAAGGAAATGGCAAACTACTCCAGTATCTTTGCCAAAAAAACTCTAAATGGGATCATGAAGTCAGACATAAATGAACAACAACTGTTTCCCAAAAAAGTGTCTACCTACTTTGATAGCAGGATTTTCCTAACCTGAGAGTTCTCTATATCAGTGACATAGTATGTAATGTCCTCATTCAATTAAAGAAACCAAAACTTAACTAAAACTAAGCACAATTTTTTGCTGCTCAGTCATTTTCAGTCATGTTCAATTCTTCATGACCCCATTTGGGGTTTTCTTAGAAAGATACTAGAGTGGTTTGTCATTTCCTTCTCCAGCTCATTTTACAAATGAGGAACCAAGGTAAGCAGGGTTATGTGACTTGCCCAGGGTCACACAGCTAGTAAGTGTCTGAAGCTGGATTTGAAGAGGAGTCTTCCAAACTCCAGATCTGGCACTCTATACACTGCGCCACCTGGTGGCCTCTAAGCATAATACAACTCATATATTTATACTAAAATGTCTCGTGGATTAAATTAAAACACAAAGACACTTTTAAAAATATGAGGGTGTGCCTGTATACACTGGACACTTCGTATACACAGACAAATGATATAAGCATGGGCATAATTTCATACCCCTTGCCACCAATATCATACTTGCTACTAACTTCCTTTGTGTTGTCTCACTCACTGAAGGTGATTTCTGGCTCTTAATATTAAAACAGTTAATTCTATCGCATTTGTACCACTGACTAGACCCTAACTTTATTCCATATTAAAATATTCTGCTTCCATCACATTTTGGAAATATTTGCCTTCTTTCCATAGCTATGGCTAGGAAATCCCTAGCCTTAATCATTGCTCTTATTTACTTCCTTCCCAAATATTTTTTCTCCAAGTGAACAAGCATTTATTGAGTACCTTAAGGTCAATTCTCTAATATGTTCCAGGCCTGTAATAAGCATTGAGATCACACAGATAAGTGAAAAACAGTCCCTGATCTCAAAGAGCTCACAACATAATAGGAAGACAATATGCAAGCACGTAGGTACAAACAAGGCAGGATAAACTAGAGATGTCTTCCCTCAAGCGAGGGAAGAAGGCATTATCTTTAAGAGGGATTGGGAAAGGCTTCTTAGAAATGGGAAAATTTTAACTGGGACTTGAAGGAAGTCAGGGAAGCCAGGATATGAAGACAAGTAGGGAAAAAATCCCAGGCATGGTGTATAGCTGGTGAAAATTCACTGTCAGGAGTGAGAATGTCTGGTTTGAGAAACAATAAGAATGCCAGTGTCCCTGGAATGTAGGGTTCAAGGAGCGTAAGGTGTAAGAAAACTGGAAAGGTAGAAAGGAGTTAGGTTATGAAAAGTTTTAACATTGAAATAGGATTTTATATTTGATCTTGAAGGTTAGAGGGAGCCATTGGCATTTATTGAATGGGGGTGAGGGTGGGATAAGATGGGCAGAACTTCACTTGAGGGAGCCCAATTTGACAGCTAAGTGGAGGAGAATGGGCTGGAGTGGGGAGAGAAAAGGGGGTCTATATGAGAGATGTTACAAAGAGAGTATTAACAGAGCCTGATAGCTGATTGAACAAGTGGTGACAGTGAGGAGACAAGGATGATACCTAGGTTGTCAGCTTAGAGGACTCTGGGTCCTACTTCCCAAATGTAACCCCATGCTGTTATGAAAAAAGAGATGCTTCAGCAGATGGCACCCCAAAATACATTGGCTAGACATTTTGGAACTTGAAACTCTGAAGCTGTTTTTTAAGATTTCTGTGGGAAGGATGGCAGAAAGGAGTAAGAGTGCTGGTTTGTGTGAGGAGCACATACTCCATCTTGGGGGCCATGTGGATATTCTAATGTTGAGCACTGAGATGGGTCTCTAGATTTGTGGTCACCTACTCTTCACTTCCAAAGAGAGACTTGACACCAGTGAATGCCATTGCCATAGTCACTTTGGTACCAAAGAAGTGTGTTGCTAAGCTGGTGTGGACCGTGTGTTGATGAGATGACCCTAATACATGCATACATGCATACATATATGTGTCTGTATGTATGTATGTACATGTATACATATATGTGTATTCATTGACACAGATATATATGGAGCAATTTTCTGAGCAGCATGCTTCCTGGTGAGAGACAAGAACTGCATACTTTGCCTCCAGAATTGGAAAAGCAACAAAGGACTATGATATGATATGGGTGAACAAAGGACCTAAGCATTACTCCTCATTATTTCTTAAAAATGCTTTGTTTTTACCTAATTACATGTAAAAACAAGTTTTAACATTCATTATTTTTCTTTTATGTTTTTAATTTCAAATTCTACTCCTCTTTCCCCTCCCATCTCCCTGAGATAGTAAGTAATCTGATGTATGTTATACAGGTACAATAATATAAAACATTTGAAAGAAATAAAGACAGGGAGGAAGGGAGGAAAGGAGGAAAGAAAAGAAAAATAGTGTCCTTTAGACACCATCAGTTCTTTCTCTGGAAGCAGATAGCATTTTTCATCATGAGCCCTTTGGGATTATCTTGAATCATTGCATTGCTGAATAGTTAAGTTAGGGGCAGCTAGGTGGCAAAGTGAATAGGGCACTGGCTATGGAATCAGGAGGAGGACCTGAGTTCAAATCCAGCATCAGACACTTAACACTCTTACTAGCTGTGTGACCTTGGGCAAGTCACTTAACCACAACTGCCCTGCCTTACCCCCTCCAAAAAGAAAAAAAAAAGAATAGTTAAGTCATTTGCAGTTATTAATCATATAGTACTGCTGTTATTACATACAAAGTTTTCCTGGTTCTGCTTACTTCACTCTGTATCAGTTCATGTAAGTCTTTCCAGGGTTTTTTTGAAATCATCCTGCTCATCATTTCTTATAGCATAATAGCAAATTTGTTCAGCCATTCTCCAATCGATGGGCATCCATTTAGTTTCCAATTCTTAGCCACCACAGAGTTAGTATAACATTTTTGTACAAATAGGTTCTCCATTTTAAAAATCTTTTTGATTACCTTTTACTATTACAGTTACTCAGTGAGGTTGTCTCTCCAATATCCCCAATTCTGTTTTCATTCCAAGGAAGTCCAATGCCTCAGGGTAATACCATAAAGCTGGATGTCAATAAAATCAAGTCAATAAATATCTATTAAATGCTTAATATGTGCCATGCACCATACTTAGCACTGGGGATACAAACATAAAAAAGGAAGTCATTGCCCTCAAGGAGCTTGCAATATATTAGGAGATGACAACACACAAAAGTCTACTGAAAAGGGTGGGGGGTGGGCAGCCCAAGGGGTGGAGCGAAGGTACCCAGTATGGGAGCGTGATGGAGGAGTTCAGACGAGTACAGCTGGGTGGGAAATGAAGAGATGCCTGGGCACCTTCTTTAAATAGATGTTGTAGAAGGAGCTCTCTTCTCTTTCCTCCAAACAGAAGCGTCTCCAGGCAGCACACTACTAAAGTGTGAGTTCCAAGGTTGGTGGATGTGACAGTGCAGGATGAAGAGGTCCCTGGGTAGGGCATGATGAAGAAGTCCAAAGGAATACAGCCAGGTGACAAATGTCTATATTGACCTTTGTAGAAGGAAGATAATAGTACTTATGAGAATGTTGAGATACTGCCTAGTTAAAAACACTAAGTGCATTTCCCTTTTAGAAGAGAGTGAAAATCCCAGAGTTATGCTATTTATTAGTTTACAGGATTTGAGAACATTGTGGGGAAATTGGACTTATGCGGAGGTTGGGAGGGAATACAGTTGCAGGTATTGTGAAACCTACATGTGTTTCCTTGCATTTCTTATAACCTTCCATGAGTAGGATAGAATAACAGTAACCCTGTGCCCACTAAATATATTTGTTACCTCACATGTTTGTGCAGAATCTGTGGTCCATATTACCCATATTTGTGCAAACCTAGACAGAAGCAATATTCACAGATTTAGACTCTGACTTTAGGGGGGGTATAATGAGCCAAGAAGAGGTATAAATATTGGAGTAGCCTCCAAATTTAGTTCTAATCCATTTAAGTCCAGAGCATTTAGGATCGTTGACTTACGGCTAGTACAGAATTTACAGAACATAAAGTCCAACTCCTCCATTTTACAAATGAGGAAGCTGAGTCACAAAGCAGTTAAACGGCTTGCCCAAGATAACATAGTATCTAAGGCAGGATTTGAATCCGGATGTTCCTGTGTAGTTCAAGTGTAGGGCCCTATTCATTATCATGAGGGGTTACAGGTTACATTTATACAGCATTTTAAGATTTCTTTGAAACAATGTAATGAGTTACTCTACTAGGGGTAGATGAGAAGAGGAGCCTATTTTATGTGATACCTACTATGTGCCAGCACATACCTACTGTTCTCAGCACTTTACGAATCTTACCTCTTTTGATTATCACAATAATACTGGAAAGTAGGGGGGGGTTTTCATCCCCATTTTTGTTGTTTTGTGGTATTCAACTCTTTGTGACCCCGTTTGGGGTTTTGTCAGCAAAAATCCTGGAATGTCACTGTTTCCTTCTCCAGATCATTTTACAAATGAGAAACTGAGATAAACAGGCTTATTGTGACTTTCCTAGAGTCACAGAAGTAGTAAGTGTCTAAATCTGGATTTGAACTCTGATCTTCCTAACTTCAGGCCTGGAGCTCTATCCACTGTGCAACCAAGGTACAGTTGAGTAGACTGAAACAAACAGGTTAAATTATTTGCCCAAGGTTTTTCAGCTGAGGTTGAATTTGAACTCAGATCTTTCTGTCTGACAGGTTCATCACTTTATCTGTTATGCCACTCAGCTGCCAATGCCAACGCCTTTTGAGTATTTATATTACATTTATAAAGCACTTTAAAATATACAAAGTACTCCTTTTTGTTAAGTAGGATAAATAATATCTTAACATTCATGTTTTTATAACTATGGAAAAAATGAGACTTAGAGATCAGGTGACTTACCCTGGATAATAAGTATGAAACCTACTGATTCCACACTTATTATGTGTAATAATACCCCAATAGCTGAAAACTGAACATAGAAATCCAAGAACTGCACCTAGCTGGCCAAGATTACAAATTTACGTTCTTCTCCTTTAACTTTGTTCCATTTACTATCAAGCAAACATATTACTCAGCCGTCCCTGGCTCCTTCTTTCACAAATAACATCAGCTATCAGGCATTCATATTAAGTTTTCTTCCTTGCTAGACGGTTCCTGTCACCCTTACACTCAGACCAACTCTTAATTAATTTCCCAGAAAATCACTTTATCTTTCTCAGACTATTGCAAGATTTGGGAGGAGGGTGGGGAAGACAAGAGGAGGGTAGACTATCTCATCTTCCCAACTCCAGTCCATTTTAAATGCTACTTTCCAAATCTTTTTACCACCTCTGTGGACATAGAACTTTCCAAGGTCATTAAAAATCAAAGCACCCTGGCATAACTTCCCACATTCCAAGATATAAAGTTCAGTTTGATTGGTTTTTGGCAAGTAATCTAACACTCAGGACTCTACTAGACTAAGCTTAAAACTTCCTCTTTATCCAGGTTAACATACTCAAGGAGAGGAGGAGTTGTGGTATAAAGGATAACATGCTGAGCTTGGAATCATAAATAATTGGGCACAAGTATTGTCTCAAATACTTGTGGAAATCAAATTGCACTAGGGGTCAAGGTTCTGCTTACTAGATTTGTGACCTCAGGCAAGTCACCTAACTGCTTACAGGCTGTGTTTACTCACCCGTAAAATACCAAAGGATATTATTCTAAGAGAGGCAGAGGATAGAGCACTGGACTTGGAATCAGGAAGACATCTTCCTGAGTCTGAATCCAGCAAAACTGTTTGACCCTAGACAAGCCACTTCACCCTGTTTGCTGCAATTTCCTCATTTATAAAATAAACTATAGAAGGAAATGGCAAATCACTCCAGTATCTTCACCAAGAAAACCCCAAATAGGATCACAAAGAGTTGGACAAAACTGAATAACAACAAACTTATGAGAATTACATGAGATAGTGTATATAAAGTATTAGATATTTGTGAACTCATCATTATGATTAAGTCAACAGTCAATAAGCATTTAGTAAGCACTTACTATGTTCTAAGATTTGTGCTAAGTGCCTGGGAAATAAGAAAAAGAGATATAGTCTGCCCTTAAAGACCTTACAATCTAATTCAAGAAGACAATACCCAAAAAGAAAAGGCTCCTACACCACCCCACTCCCACCAGTAGTG
This sequence comes from Pseudocheirus occidentalis, assembly GCA_028646575.1. Lineage (NCBI taxonomy): Eukaryota > Metazoa > Chordata > Mammalia > Diprotodontia > Pseudocheiridae > Pseudocheirus > Pseudocheirus occidentalis. Next base: position 239,467,436 of record CM053593.1, on the reverse strand, counting down.
GTGTCAGATGAAGCATCAGGATATTCATGATGGAAATAAAACAAAGTAACTGGTGGGAAATGAAGAGGTGGAAAATCTGAGCCCTCTATAACAGTAGGCTTTGGGAGGAGTTCTTCACTCTGTCTTTCAACCCTCCAATCAGAAGAGGGAGACAACTAAGGGTACTGAGGAGGTATTGACTACAAGAGCTGAACCAATTTCCCTGATGATATTTCTGGTGATGAGTTTATTCTGAAGGAAAATATAATGTTCAGACTAAGCAGAGCAGGTCATCATTTGGGAAGATCCTTTCAGCCTTGTTATTCATCCTTCATTAGTATCCTCTGCTCCTCTGATTTAGAGGGTGGAGCCATAAACTCCTCCATTTAAAGAAAGGAGACAGGACACTTCCTTCCTTGTTCCACTCAATTCAGTCTTCTTTGACCTTTCCGCCATAGGGTATCTCCCTCTCTCCCCATACCCTCATCCTTCCATCTAAAACCCTTTTTAGCCTTCTTTTGTATGCTGCCTTGGGTTTTAATGGGTTCTCCCTCACTGGACATCTTTAAACAAAGGCTTTGATCACTTATAGTATGTGGCAGATGGGATTTGTGTTCAAGTAGGGGTTGGAATATATGACCATTGAACTATGAGACCATGAATATATGACCAAAATATAAGATTCTATACCTTTGTTTGAAACTTGTACTCTTCTCCTTGCCTAAGAAAGAATGAAGACAATAATGTCACCACTTAAAGGAGTTTTACTGTCTAGTATGGGTTTTGGACCCTCAGTAGAACACATGCAACCTGCCTGATCACAAAATACCTAAATGCTCAGGGAGCATAGATGCCTGGTATTAAAAGTATATCATTGGCTATATCGGGGGCAGAGCCAAGATGGCGGCATAGAAGCAGCAAGGCGCTGCAGCTCCTACACAACCACCCTAAATACCCATAAAATATGACCCCAGACAAAGTCTAGGACTCTCAGACTCACAAAAATACAGAAAACACATCTCTCACAGAAGGCAGCTCAGCAGCAGGGGTTCATCACGGCAGGCCAGGAGCCGAGGCCAGCCCAGCCTGAAGCCGAGACTGAGGCCAGGCCTGGGGCAGTGGGAAGGAGCCGAGCTGAGCTGAGCCAAGCCACACAGCAGCCAGTCTGCAGGAGAGAAGATCTTCAGCCCCCAGCACCTCCACATCTACCAAGACATGAAAAACAGGGATTGGAGAGGGGCAACTTGGCAGGAGGGGTTCATCCAGCGGGCCGGCAGGCCAGACAGTGACCAGCCCAGCCCAGCCGTGGCCAGGCCAGGCCCCAGGGTGGCTAGGAGGAGCCGAGCCTCCCAAGCTGCAGCATGAGTCTACCTCAGAGAAGATCTAAAGCACCTGAGGGAATCTTCAAATCCAGCAAACAAGGATCAGAGACAGTCAGTGAAAGTGAAACTTTGAAACTTAATTTGGGGGAGAAAAAACAGTTCAGCCAATCTGCCCCTGGGGCAAGGAAGCAGGGGGGAAGGGAACTGTTGGAACCTACGGCTGCCCCCACTGGGCTGCTTGAGAGTCCCTGGCCTGCAGACTCCAAAGGGGGGGCAGAATTGATTGATCAGGGCCAAGTGCTCTTGCATTGAGCAGCCTGGATCCAGATCATGGTCTTGGGTGGTGGTCATGAGGTGCACTTTCAGCAAGCCAAAGCTGAGGGGACTTGCAGCACCCCCCTAATAGCTCCAGCAGCTGGGAAAACCCCAGAGATTTGGAACAGAGCTTTCCCCCCTGGAAGCAGTTTCACAGAGCTAAAAAAACAACCAACCAATTAACTGACTGGCCAACATGAGGAAGAGGAAGCAAAATAAGAACAGCAATAAAACTCTAGAATCCTTTTTTGTGGACAAAAAAGGTCAAAGCATGAAACAGGAGGAAGACAACATAGTCAGAACTCTCACACCAAATGCTTCCAAGACACTTGAAGAATGCCGAGAAGCTATACATCAACTGAAAAAGGACTTTGAAAAACA
>CM053593.1:239390050-239464939 GCA_028646575.1 Pseudocheirus occidentalis | reverse complement strand
CACCACCCAGGACCACGATCTGGATCCAGGCCGCTCAACGCAAGAGCACTTGGACCTGATCAATAGATTCAGCCCCCCTGCGGAGTCCGCAGGGCAGGGTCTCTGAAGCAGCCCAGTGGGGGAAGCCGCTGGTTCCAGTAGTTCCCTTTCCCCACTGCTTCCTTGCCTGGGGGGCAGATTGGCTGAACTACTTTTCCTCCCCCAAATTAAGTTTCAAAGTTTCACTTTCACTGACCCTCTCTAATCCTGGTTTGCTTTATGTGAAGATTCCCTCAGGTGCTTTAGATCTTCTCTGAAGTAGATTCAAGCTGTGGCTTGGGAGGCTCAGCTCTTCTTGGCTGCCCTGGGGCCTGGCCTGGCCTGGCCACGGCTGTGGCTTGGGCCTGGGCTGGTCTCTGCTCTGGGCCTGCAGGCCTGCTGGATGAGTCTCTCCAGCCGAGCTGCCCCTCTCCAGATGCTATTCCTCACGCCTTGGTAGATGTGGAGGTGCTGGAGGCTGTAGATCCTCTCCTTTGAAGACTGGCTGCAGCACGGGTTGGCGTGGCTCAGCTCGGCTCCTTCCCACCACCCTGGGCCTGGCTACGGTCTTGGCGTCAGACTGAGCCTGCTTTGGCTCCTGGCCCGCCTTCAGCGAAAGATGTGTTTTCTGTATTTTTGTGAATCTGAGAGTCCTAGACTTTGTCTGGGGTCATATTTTATAGGTGTTTAGGGTGGTTGTGTAGGAGCTGCAGTGCCTTGCTGCTTCTATGCCGCCATCTTGGCTCTGCCCCCCTCTTCTCTTCTCTGGGGTCACCTTTTATTCACTTTTGTGGAAAACTAGATATAAGCCATATATAAACTTTATTTTGGATGTTCCCCTGGAGCAAAATTCTATAGTAAGGCCAATAAGTGAAAGCAAAAGAAAAAGAGAAATAAAAGGATTCCTTAGGGTTAGCCTCTAAAATGTAATCTGATCTATGTGGGTCCAGATCCTCTGAAGGGCCCCGGATCACAGTTTATATACTTATCCTCTCTGTTTCAGTTTACTCTTCTCTAAAATAGGCATTATATGCCCTATCTATTTCATATAACTACCCGATAAAATAATAAATGGGAAAATATTTTAAAAATTCTAGGTTGTTATATAAACATATTTTGTTACTCTATCCACTCCTCTCCCTCCTCCCTCCCTATAATTTCCTCTCCTAACTTCTTTAGGTCTGTTTTTAGTATGTTCATTCACTCTCAGTTCACTCATGGTTAATGCCTCAATTATCTTTGATTCTTTCTCTTACTTTCCATATCTAATCAGTCATCGATGATTAATTTTTAATACATCTGCCATTTGTTTTTTCCTTTCTAGTCCTAATGGTGCTACCATGCTAATTATCCTAGGCTGGTCCTCATTACCTCATCCCTAGATTATTATATTATCACTGGATTTGAAACCTGGATTTCAATTACATCTCAAATATTAGCTGTGTGGTTCTGGGCAAGGCTCTTCAGCTCTCAGATGTTCCATTTTTTCATATTTAAAATGAGTAATAATCTTTACAATATCCAGCTTATTGGATATTTGTGAGAAAACTGCTATATAATTCTAAAATTAATTTACAAATGTGTGTTATCTTCTCCTATCCTTCCTCTTCTTCCTCCTTCATAGTACCTTGGTATGTAGATTACTATTTGGTATGTACATTTACTATTTAAGTGATTACACTTAAATTCTTGTTGACTGATCCTCCTCCTCCTCTTCCTCTCTTTTCTTTCTTCTCCTTCTTCTGATTCAGTCATCTGACTCCAGTTTCTCTCCCCTTCAATCCATCCACCACACTGTTTGCCAAATCTACCTTCTTAAAACGGTTTTTATCATGTCACTCCCTAGCCAAAAAAATGTTTAATGGCTAATGATTATGTATATGATTAAGTTCAGACTCCTTAGTTCAGGGGTGGGGAAAGTGGATTTGTTCTGTGAAGTTTGGATTTGTCAACGGGCTGCACTTCAGGACCTAGAGGGCCACATGTGGTCTTGAGGCAGCAGGCTCCCCACCCCTGGGTTTAGTTAATTCAAAATTTGCCATAATCTGGCTCCACCCTCTCTTTCTAGCCTTATCTCCCACCCCATTCACTCACCCTCTGTTGCAGCCAGACTGGGACTCTCATTATCTTGAGTGACAATATTCATTTCCACATCTTTGCCTTTGCCTTAGTTGTTCTGTTCTCTTAGAATACCATCTCCATCCTTGACACCTTTCCTATCCTTTTAGGAATGGCTCAGATCATATCTTCCTGAAGCTACCTTGACCAAGGAGTGTGATCTGTTTCCTCTATGAACTCAGTCTTTTATTTTATTTACTCATTCATTTATCTATTTGCTATTCTTTTGTTACTTGACCATATATTACCTTATGACTTGAATTACTGTGTTACATTGGTAATGTGGGCAGCTAGAAGTCAAAGTGGGTAAAGCACTAGGCATGGGATTGGGAAGACTCATCTTCATGACTTCAAATCTAGCCTCAGATGCCAGCTGTGTGATTCTGGGCAAGTCACTTAACTCTGCCTCAGTATCCTTATCTGTAAAATGAGCTGGAGAATGAAACGGCAAACCACTTGGCAACCACTTTGCCAAGAAAACCTCAATATGAGATCATGAAGAGTCAAACACAACTGAACAACAATTGATGTTTGAATTTCCGCCTATCGATTCTATCTCTTGTGCATATATCTATTTTTAGGAGTGTAGGCTCACAGGGTAACCTAGAACTTGGGAGTAGTTGGTCTCTCTGGGGATACAACTCTGAATATGTGAGGTGGAGCAGTGTCCAAGAGGAGGTGCTTCTTGTTGGTCCTGTCCAGTTCTTGATGAGTCCCAGCTTCTAGTACACTTACTTCCTCTGTAACCAAGGACAAGCTATTTATACTTTGACCTAACTGGGCATCAATTTCTACACTTGAAAAATGAAATTGGATTAGATGACTTCTGACGGTCTCTTCTATCTCTAAATCCATAACCTGAATGGTTATCTGAATGTCTTGCAAATAAGCTTTTGACTGTAAAAATGGTTGGGGGAGGGGGGAAGATTTATCAGTCTCCACATTTCTCAACTTTGCAAGTGTTCCTCCTTTGGTGTTAAAGGGGGTAGGTAGATTGATGATTTTTTCTCAACTCCAGGTAAGGTAACTCTAGCTATACAGAGTAGGAACTTTCTCATTTTATGGATTTGTCCAGAATATTAAAAGGGTCATGCAGTCAACAAGTGTCAGAGGCTCTTTAGTTGTTATGTCTAGCTTCCTTTCTATGGACACACACGCACATACACACGCGCGCACACACACACACACACACACACACACACACACACACACTACAGCCTCAGTCCAGAACAGGTTGTGGAGGGCTTTGTGTCAGGGCTAAAGAATTTGTACTTCATCTGACACTCCCAGAGGCTAAAAAAATAACCAGCGCAACGTCTCTGCAATTCGACAAATTACCCCGAAAATAACAGATTTTCGTGGCTTCCTGGGTTCCCCGACCCCGAAAGAGGGTCAGGAAGGGCTACAGACAGCCTGTTGGTTGGTATCCTGTGTTCTTCCTCATGACCTTCACGCAGGCAAGCGAGTACCTAGCTCCCCCAAAAAGGCAAACTAAAGACCGGGATGGGCTTCGGGCACGCGAGCACTAGCGGGTCTGACCAATCTGCCTGGAGTCTGTGAAGGAAGAACAAAGTTGCTTGGGTCGCGCAATGATCTTGTGAATCGACTAGCTCAAGGAATGTCTGGTGCAGTATCTGTGGAACTAAAGAATCTAGGGGTGCAGCCCCAGCGCCTCTCAAGCTGTCAGCAGGCTGAAAATCTTGAGGAGACTCTACTTGGTTCATTATTGCAGCCAGGTTTCTTCAGCAACTGTGAAATAAAAGCAGGAACCCTCTGTTCAGGTGCCCCTCAGAAACAAACAAGTAAGCTCACACAGTGCAAGCTGCCTTTTTAAACCTGCGCTTAGGTTCCTGGAGGCGACGAATTTAGCTACCAGTCACAAGTTGAGTCGCCATTTAGGAAACTGGGATAAGGAGAGCCAAACAGCCAGATGGGCAACTCCAGAAGCCAGTGTCTCCTTTTCTTTATCAAAAGAAATCCAGCGCGGCAGTGCAGAACTCCGGTCAAGTACCACAAAGTACACCCAAGTACGCTGGATATCAGAGTCGACCAAGATGGAGGGGAAAAAAAAAAGTTTATAGCTCTTTTCGGCGGCTGCCTTTTACAATTTTGCTCCCTTTGCCAGTTAGGAGAATCCTGGGGATGGCAAACGAATCTTTTTTTCAAACCCACCCAGCTATTTGTCAAAATGGCAACACCCACCACCTTTCCTAGTTCTCTGACCCCTCCCTTTAGTAGCAGTGAGGAATTCCCCTCTTTTTTTGTTTGCATTGACCACTAGGTCGTGCTGTTGGACAGTGAATGATTTGCTCATAGGCTCCTTTGAGAGCCGCTCTGCCACCAGGAGAGAGGAAGAAGCCCGGGGATTTGAAAAAACAACTACTGTACAAGTAATCCAGTCATCTGATGTTAGCTAGGACTCTAGACAGTTCTCCCTCTCCCCACCAACACTCCTCCCCCTTTTTTCTCTCCTCTCTTTTCCCTACTATCCAAACAAGCATGAACTATCCATCGCCTGTTACAGAAATCGAAGTGATTGATAAGGGTTTAAAACTTAAGTGCAATGAAACATACCGAAGTAGCGGAATGATGGAGGAGTGGGTCCACTCCAAGTAATATGATTGTCGCTGTTTCTGTCAGTGTGTACCGCATGTTATACAGGAACATGTATTTGTGTTGAACCATGACAGCTTCTACGAAGGTTTAAGGAAATGGAAGGCAGTCAAATTTTGTGCCCTCCGAGTCCCCCACTGGAATATACTAGGGATAAATTAGAATTTAAGTATGCGCAGTTCTATGAATGGGAATTCACTAATCTGTTTAACTTGGACATGTATATATGTATATATAAATGTATATGTGTAGACACACATATGTGTATGCCTTTGGAAACGGGTCCAGCTCTAGTTTTACAAGGAAACCTTGGACAACCCTGGATGTTTTGCTTTTGACATTAATGCCTAGTTTTAAGTAGGTATTTCTGCGGAAACAATGCTTAGGAAGAGCAACATTTTTCAGAGTTAGTGAGTGACCTTAGATTACTACTGACGGCCTCTAACATGCCTCCCTCAAGCTTGGATGCATCTGCGTGTGCCTTCAGTGCTTGTCTTGGCCCTTCGCAGGCAGATGACAAAAAGAATGCATTTCTGGGACACGTCCTTTGCACTGTCTTTCGCCAGTGAAAAATTGCAGACACCAGAAGCGACTTAGTATGTATTCTCTGGAGAGTTGCTGGGTGTATTCCCTTGCTCCCTTAGCTCGCTATTGAGGGTGATGGCTCCCCGGGTTTGCCGCGGGTGTGGCTCCAGAGACAAATTTGTGAACTTCTCGTCTTCAGCCAAATTGTAGAAGATCCTCCTCCCCCCCCCAAAACCCCAACCCAACAAAAAACAAAAAATGAAAAACAACTGAAGCTCCAGCTCCCCTCCCCAGCCCACCCCCGCAAACCAAGGGCAAAGCTGTGAAACACAATGCCAGTGTGCTCCTTCCTGGCAGCATATTTCCCTTTCTAGACAGGTGGTGTCATGCCCAGAGGGGCTTCCTCTTGCTTTCCAGGCAGCGGTAGGGAACAGAGGTTTGAGCCAGGACGTCTCCTGGCTGCAAGCAGAAGAGCTCTGCTGAGTGCGGGGGCGTCGAGAGGCGGCTCGCTGAAGATGCGGGAGTGAGCTTGTGTTCTGGCGCTGTCACGCGCACTTGCGTGCTTGGAATAACCAGTCAGTGACAGTGAACCGCTATAGAGAGGGGGAAAAGGGGTTCATCAGAAAACTTATACTCCAAGGGGTGGGTTGTAGAAGTGGTGTGTGTGTGTGTGTGTGTGTGTGTGTGTGTGTGTGTGTGTGTGTGTGGTAATAATGCAGCAATACAACTTTGGAGGATTAAGGTATTGGTAAGTGTGCGAAGGTTTTCGTGAAGATGGGAGCTCTCTTTTGGTATGCATCAGGTTGTAGAAGAACGAGATAGTACTTGTTTTGTGACAGTAATGGGGTTTGCGTAGGTCGAGGGGGAGGTGCGGTGCAATGTGCGCGTGGGGGGCCCTTTGTATGAGGATCTGGGTCTCAACTTTGTATGGGCTGTGGGTGTTCCAGGAATGTGCAGAGGTGGAGATTCACATTTTTTTTTTCTCTTTTGCTCTCTTTTTTCCCCTCCCCTTCTTATGGGCTGTGCGTGCCTGCGTGTGTGTGTGTGTGTGTGTGTGTGTGTGATTCTAAGTTCTTGTCATTCTCACTCTGAACGTTCTGACTCTAAAACAGTTCTTTCAGTATGTCTAGAGAAAACTTGACAAAGCTAAATCTTCTACTGGAGCCCTTTCTCAGATGCTAGACAATTTGGGGATAATGAAATTAACGCGAAACTAAAAACTAAACACAGCGGACTGCGTATTCCAAAAACCACGTGGCACCCACAAATGCGATTGTGATGGAAGGGTAACCAATGGAGGATTGGAAGAAGCACTGAAAAGCAGGGTCCTGTGTCCTACCTAGAGATGAGTATATAGTCCTAACATATTCATAAGTGAATCTCAAACGTAGATTCAGACTTGACTTCTGTGCTCTTGGGGGTCCTCCTGGGTTTGTATTTGCAATTGTACGGCTTAGTATCCCTCAGGTGGCCCCTACTCCTCAGATTCTCCTGCTCAGGATTCCCCAACTTCCAGTTTCCCCTTTTCTCCAACTTAAATTTCCTGGTACAGAACCCAAGCACCTTTGTGAAAATGTGTGAGGGACAACAGAAGACTGGGAAAGCCATTTAGGCTTTGAACCTTGAGCGCCCAGCGGCGGAGAGAAGGGTTTCCAGTTGCCTTTGAGAGACTGAAAAAGACACAGGGCACTCTGCGTGCACAGACAGTTAGTTAATGGAAACCTTATAAATCGACTTAAAGTGCACCCAGGACGGGGGGAGGGATCTAGGAGGAAGAGAGGGTAGGACAAAAGGGGGGGGGGAATGTAAGTAAAGAGGGGTCCTACACACTCAAGAGTCTTTTGGTGAATCTTATTCTTGCTGTTTTGGAAATGGGGTTTGATTGAGTTTTTCCATTGTTCTTGATTTTGAAAAAATAAATAAAAGAAAATCGCTTGGCCAGGGAAACCTGATCTCACCGCTCCCCAGTCTGGCCCTGGAAGCGGAGGAATTGCACAGCTCCCCTTGGCAGCCCGGCCGGGCGGCTGCTGTCCCCCTTTTCCTCCTCCCCCCTTACCCCTCCCCTCAGCCGGGGCATTGCTACTACGGCGATCGCCACCTCATGCCGAAGGAATGTCGAAAAGTATGCGCAAGTTTCCAAAAGGAGACCTCCTTCACTGCTGTAGGAGCATATATCAGCCCGTGGCAGCCGTCCACCTTCTCAGGCGTTTCGTAACCGAGTAAACTGAGAGTTGGGAACAGCCCTCTATTAAGTAGCAGACCAGGGAGAGGTTCTTCCCACTTGGAGCCGGCAAGCCGTCCCAGACGGACCCTCGTACTGGAAGCTCCAGAAACCGCGGGGCAGCCGTCTCTTCTCCTCCCAGCTGCGGCTGCCACTCCTCCTCCTCCTCACACTCCTCCGCCTCCTCCTTTCTGCTCCGCGTTCGCCACTACTGCTGAATCTGCCGAGAACTGCTTCACCACCAGGTGCCACCGGAGCTCAGCCTCTTGTTTCTGTCTGCTCTCCCCACATCCAAGCTCCAGGGGCATCCTCAGAGCCCTCACCAGCTAGAGAACCTCCAGTGCATCAGCGTAGAAGAACCTGCGGCTCTTGCTGCTGCCAGCACAGGTCTGTCAGACTGTCTTCACTCCTCTCACCCCTCTTCCCATCAGCCCCACTTTCTTCTCCCCTTCACGACTCCCACTCCTGGCTCAACTCCCCCCAGTGAAACAAATAGTCGCAGGTCGCGCATCCCTTGGAACTTTGAGGTGTGAGACTGGAATTTGTGGGGTTCTATTCCAGTATGATTGAATAGAAATCTTATTTAATTTTATTTTTGAGGAAAAAGATAATAGATTGGCTTTGCAATATCTGATCTCTGGTCGTGTGTGTGTGTGTGTGTGTGTGTGTGTGTGCGTGCTGAGAACACTTACTACCTCCCCTATTTTGAATAAATAAATAAATAAGATCCAGAGGGGAGCATTTTCGAGAGTAACTAAGAATGGCGAATGGTCTGAAACCTAACTGATTTAGATTCATAGTATGCCTCCGAGTCATTTGTTAGTTTTATCACCAGGCTATAAAACTGGTTCTGAGAATTCCTGTGTGTGGCTGAAAAAGACAGTGGTGGAGAGAAAACTTTCACAGAAAAGAGATTTTTTGGAAGTGCGGCACTATTATCTGCTGGTCATCACCCGCAGTTCAAGAAATGGTGTGAAGTTCACTAAAGGAGTGAACCCCACCTGCTTTTCCAAAGAAAGTTAGACTGTGGATTCATTGCTACTGTAGGCATTCAGTAGGAGAGGGAAATGTTTTCCACATAGTCTGGAGGAAAGAATTTCTCCTACTTTTCCTATGCCTGTTCCTTTGGAGAAAATTGTGAAAGGTATGTGTAGTTCCTTAGCTTTTTTTTTTTTATATTTTTTTTTTAAGGAATGGACCTCACAGTTCTGTGGAAACCCTTTTTAAAGAGACTTCCACTTTAGCCTTTCTGCCAGCTGTTCCGAGTATAGATGAAACAGACGTTACACATGGCAGAAAGGAAAGGGAGATAAGATCTTTCTGTCAGCCCTTCCCCTAGGCTCCTAGTTGGGCTCTGCTGGAGAAAAGGGCAGGTGAGGCTGTGTATATGTGCTGGAGGGAACCTCCTCATTTGAGGGAGTTGGATGTCTTGTTCGAGTTGACGCCAGAGTTAAAGAATTTGCTCCCTGATTGGGGGTGGGGGTGGGACAAGGAAGAGGGGAAAGGGATCTTCTCTCTCCCTCTTCTTCCCCCCTCCCCCGCTCCTTCCGCCCCCAACAGACTCCAAAATTATTAATTTTCATTCATGAAAACAAAACTGACATTGACCATCCTGTGTAGACGACTCCAGACATTTTATTTTAAAAAAATGCTGAATGAAGGGTTGCTAGGCAGCCAAATAAATGTTTTGTCTCAAATGAAAAGAAACGTTTTTATTTTTGGAAAGATGTATACAGAATGCCAAGAAGGCAGTGACTACAGACTATATATCTGTGAACGCGCGCCTTCAGATATCATCCAAGGCAGGATGATTCGTAGTGCCTCGAAGAAAATGACCAATAGGGGGCAAGCTAAGCCAAGGGAAAAGATTTGATGATCACCTTTTCAAGGTTTCCAAAAATTGTAGACTTTACAAACTGCATAATGGTTTTAGGAGTCCCACTTAAACATTGTTGTTTTGCTCAGAGCCCAGAAACCAAGCGAGTTAAAGAGCATTATAACAGTTAAAAGTCGCATGATGGGGAGGGGAAAGGAGAGAAGGAAAGACTAACTGTGTTTTGTGGTTTTCACATACTGAGGTAGAGAAGAAACAAGAGTGTCATTAAGTAAGATAAACATTTTATTACTTTATTGACTTAAAAAAAAAGGAGTCCCTGGGAATTTGGTATGCCTATTTGCCAGGTATTTAAAACACTTTATATCAAGGGAAGAGGATACCCTCCACCTCCATCTCTCATAACAAACCAACACACACACACACAGACACAAAAGAAGGAAGCCATTCTCATAGGATGTGTCAATAATTTGAAAAGATTGTTAGATCTTGTCAACTTATTTTCTTAGTTAAAGAGAGCTTTGATTTTTGGTACCCTTTCTGGATTCCAAGCTAGTGTTCCCTAAAATGACAGCCCCTCAGGAAAACACTGAAGGGGGAAAAACCTTAGGGTGTTTCCTGGGCAGGAGCAGTTCCCTTGAGTTTTCTATATGGATTGTTTTTAGGTCCTTCAATAATTTGTGTACTGTATAGTCTTCTCTCTTTTTATATTTTTCTCCTGGAATTTTCTCAATCTAATAAATCACCTGAGAATTTTTATTTGAAATAGATTTCATTGTATCTCTTTTAAATAGTGTAGTTTTCTTCACAAGATAGGATAAATTAGTGTAGATATTCTTTCTCTTTGAACATAGCTAGTTAGACTCCATTCACCATAAATGAAGAGTTAAATCTAACCAGTTGTTGTTGCTAACTAGAACTGCAGAATTTTTTTTTTTGGAAAAAAAATCTTTGGCAAATAGGCAAGAAGATCTCTGCCTTTTCAATCACTTGGCATTGTCTCCTTTTTAGAGCTATTTTCCTCTCAGCTTGTATAAACGAATGATCAGATGTGAAAACAACACTGCTGGAGGAATGTGTCAAGTTTCAGGCTTTGCCTTACATACTTCTTTATAATTTATTTCAGGCCTTAACGAGCCACATATTTGCAAGCATTACAAAAAAAGGCGGGGGGGGGGGCGCAGTAGATTTTTTTAAATTAAATTTTCCAAACTATCCTGAGACCACTAAAATACAGTTAAATAAGCAGTTAAGAAACTAGGAAATAGAAGCCGAATTGAATCCCCCAGCTGGATGATACATTTAGTTGACAGAGAGATAAAATGATCTCTGAATTAGCCATCACACTACAGGATGAAGTCATGCACAGTTTTCCAAGGTCTTTAACCCGGGGCTAGTAAGTAGGATGAATCTTCAGGAAAACAGGACGGGCTTTAACTTGAATTATCCCTCAGTACCAAGATTAACCGCTTGCTGATGAACTCGATTTCCACTACTTAGGTCACAATGAGTGCATTCTTTATTTGCTGGACTAGACCACAGTGCTAGATTCATGCATGCAGATAGACGTGTTTTTGTGTTAAATTGACTTCCAAGTCTGGCATTTTTAACCTGGCCCCAGGGAAGGGGTAGGGGGGAGAGAGGTGGGGAAAGGGAGGTGGGCAGAGGTGCTCAGGGCTGGAGCAAATACAGGGATCTGGGGAGCTCCCCAGTCTATTGATCAGTCCTGACACTTCTCATTGCACTTTCTTCAACGCAGATCCATTCATGTGGTTGTGATTGGAGAAGGCCACCATGAAGATCCGGCTACATTCAGCTTTTGCTGCTGTATGTGCAGCCTTCCTCTTATCTTCGATAGAGGCAGAAGGTAATGATCCCCTTTGTTGCTCATCTCCTTTTCCCTTGAAAGGTTGATTCAGAATTTGAGAAAGGGACAAAAAAAAAAAATCAATCCAGTTATTGTCTTATATGCTTGCTTTCCGTTTTCGGTGTGTATGCTCTTTCTATCGTGATTTCTGTCCCTAAGAGAAACGCCTCTCTTTTCTTAAGGTTTGTCTATTTCCCTGCTGCTCAGGACCGGTTGGCTTTTTTGTCTTGCTCGTTTAACTCTGCACTCTCGTTTGTGGGTTTCTCGCTCGTTCGTGTGTCTTTGGTGTGCTGTCCACACCACCTTTCCACTGCAGCCTCTTCGGAAGGAATGGACCCATTGCGCTGGAGCCCAGCTGAAGCTGCCATCCTTCCCCTGGCTCCTCAGCCTGACTTTACGGCTAGCTCTCAAGGAGAAAGCGCCTGTGCAAACACGAAACCGCCGATTAATAATCAGGCGCCCCAGAGCGCTGGCACCCGCTCTCGCGCGGCTGTTAATTACCTGGCTGAGTGCTGCGAACTCAGTCACATTACACAATAAAGTACTCCAACAGAGCCTGGCTCCATGCGTCTGTGTGTTTTGCTGAGAGTTGAGTGCCTCGGCTGGCCAGGCCTGGAGAGTGAGTCACGGATGCAAAGGCCACTGGGGAGATTGGGGGTGGAGAGGATGGGAGTGCCAAGCTCGGGGCTCTCGCTACTGTCTTCCAAAGCCAGCCCCGCAGGGGAGCTCTCTAGCTGCGGTGCCCGGGGGCTTCCCCGGCTCTGAAGCACGTGGGTCTCAGCCTCGGGGAGGAGCCTTGGGCTCTCCGGGATAACTCAGCCACAGTCTAGCCAAGGCCTTGCGCGGCTCGTGACAGAACGCAGTGAAGTACGCGTCAGTTTCCGCCTCCTGCAGCAGTCTCAGCGGATGGCTCAAGTGTTAGTTCGGGATCAAGGAGAGACGAAGGGGTCTAGTGTACAGTTTCTTTCCTTCATTTCTTCAGTGAGAAACGCAAGCACTTTTGACTTGAACAGAAAGGAGAGGGCGTCAATCCTATTGATTTGATTGAAACACTAGGCACTGGCTCTCTGAAAAGCAGCTTTTCTGTTCCTGCCCTCCAGGAAAGCCAAGGTTCCCTCTCCACCTCCCGATTTTTACTACAATTGCCTGTACAGTGTGTCTAAATCTGTCCCTGAAAGCCAATTTTGCCCGTGGTAGGGGGAAAGAGAAGTGGATGAGAAGAGGGAGACAAATCACTATAGTATCCTTAAAGCACAAGTCTTGATTAAGGAATTTAATCTATTAGGTTCCCCATTCTCCCCAAACTCTTGGAAGGGGCCTTGATTATCAGCCTTGAAGAACAAATTCCAGTCTTTGATTGGATTTCACAAGACAGGACTGAGGTGGGTAGCTTCTGCCCGAAAGAACTCATCAAGATGTCTTGTCATGTGAAAATCTCTCCGTTTATTGAATTTACCAGAAGAACTAGAATTTTAGAATGTTAGACTGGAAAGGGACCTTAGAGGATCATCCAGATCTTACTTGGTTTGCTTACTGATTTTGTGCCTGGACCTGCAAAATGAATGCTTACAGAAGGAAACAAAGCTAAGTAATAATTAACTAACTCAGAGAAAAATGAAATCTCCTTTTGGTCTTTTGTCCAATCTAACCTCCTCTTCCCCAATACCCTGTGGTCCCTTCACTGTAAAACTGAAATTTCACTAGATCTGTAAAATGAGGGGAGTTGGTGATCCCTAAGGTCTCTTTCAGCTCTATGAGTCCATGTCTAGTTTTATGTGTAGGCCACCTAGGTGATACAAGGAAAATGGTGGATACAACATAAGGAATATGCATTTGTTTGACGTTATCGTTGTGTCTATAGGGAGCCAATTAGATGAATTAGGGAGAAAAACTATTTGTAATCTTGTTTCTTGAAGGTGGAACAGGAAAGAGGGGTTAAAAAAGTTGTCCTAGAAGGTACTAAATGAAAGTTTATTGTTTTTGCTATATATATATATATATATTATATTCTTAAGCTAAACTAAGGAAGGGAGGCCAACTAGCAGCATGTGGCATTGTTTTATAGTAGCCAAATGCAAGGGATTGCAACACTTTTGCAAATTAGCTAAGTACTGTTTAGAAAGATTTCTGCATAATGCAGAGCCAGATATTTGAATAATTTATGGTTCCCTAACTCCCAAAGCATCCTGAAAATGTAGGGAAGAGCATAATAAATTGAGATCAGTCACCTGATCTAAGACCAAATGTCAACTCTTCCATTTACTACCTATGGATCTTTCAGCAAGAAGACCTCTATCTAGTCTTCATCTGTAAAATGAGAGTTGGACTAGACAACTTGTTACATACCTCTAAGATAAATCTGTTTTCATCTTTAACTGAAGATTTTTCCATAGTCAAAAAGGTCCCTGATTGAGTGAATGTAGAGAAACACTGCAGTATATTAGATGTTGGAGCAATATTGGAGGGTCTGTTGGAGTTTTCTTAGCCTAGAGTTTGTGGCAAAGTAAAGCTATTTATAGCACTTTACATCTCCAAGATGGTTATGCAGTTCAGATAGTCTTCATTTAGGGTCTTTTAAATTTCCCGTTTCAAAGACTTGCATAGTTGTAGGTGGAAAAGTTGATAGAGTGCTGGCCTTGGAGTTATAAAGACTCATCTTCCCAAATTTCAAAACTGGCCTCAGACATTTACTAGCTCTGTGACCTTGGGCAAGTCACTTTATCTTGTTTGTCTCAGTTTTTTCATCTGCAAAAATCTGTTAAAAAAAAAAGAATTGGCAAACCATTCCAGTTATCTCTGCTGAGAAAACCCTGAATGAGGTCACAAAGAATGAGAAACAACTGAACAACAACAAAAACAATCATGGTTGTTCTATGATTATGTGTACTATGTATGTATCATATGTATTATGATAGCTCAGAAGTAATAGGATGCTCCAATATGCTTAGCTAGGAACATTTTTTAGCAGTGGAAGGGATTGGTGTTTTTTTTTTTTTGGAGGGCAGTTGGGGTTAAGTGACTTGCCCAAGGTCACATGGCTAGTTTTTTTTTGTGTGTGTTAAGTGTCTGAGGCTGGATTTGAACTCAGGTCCTCCTGATTCCAGGGCCTCCTGACTCCAGGGCTGGTGCGCTATTCACTGCACCACCTAGCCGCCCCTTGGAATTGGTGTTCTTAATGATGTGGTAGTTGGGCGCTTTTCATTAAAATATAAGTTCAATGTACAGTAGGTATTGTATAAGGAGGTACTGTTTTTTTTTTTCTTTGCTTTTTTCTTTGTATCACCAGATCTTACCAGAGGGTCTGGCACAGAACAAGCCCTTGATAAATGCTTGTTGATTGATTGACTTACCTTTAGATTTAAATTTACTCCTACATTCTACTATGTCACCATAATCTTGGGACTGAAATACCAAGAGTGAGTCTCATCCTTTCATCACATCAGTTGTACTTGCTTCTATCCATTCTCCATCTATGTTCCATCTGTATCTACTCATGGGTATGTTTTCTTTCCATCACTATCACAGATCTTTATCATAGGGTTGTTGTCCACAATTAATCTTTTCCTGTCCACTTGATCTTCTCATTTCTATAGTAGTTTCTCTTTTCCTCCCATTTTCTTCTAGGATACATTTTAGACTTCTAGTGTTCCAAAGAAATGAAAATTTAGGGTGATTTGTTACTTTTCATTTTAATGGACCACTTGTATCCCAGATGCTTTATAGACATTACCATATTACCCTTATGACAATGCTTCCTTTGAACCATATGGTGTGACTTTTGCTGTTTATAGTATATGTTTTACTATTTAGATAGGCATTTTAAAGATCTTTAGTCGATTTTTTTATAAGGATATTATTTCCTAGTTAATCGATGCCTCCAGGAGAACTAAATTGATCTAGAAGTTGAGATGAACTAACATTGCTGTAAGTAAAAAAATGTTATTTTAGTAATTGCCTGATTTATAACATTCTTTGACAATTTGTTGACTTTTTCATCAATATAGATATTCCATCCAGTAATGCAGAACTCAACCTTTCACTGCCCATTCTGTGTGATTCTTGCCAATATCTCCCAATATACTATTGAACAAAGTAGAAGGCATTTCTATCCTATAGTACAGGGCAGACTCATTCTCCTGCTTAACAAACTTAAGTGGGTCCCTATTACTGCTTAGAACAAATATATACTTCTCTGTTTGGCATTTAAAGTTAATTTGCAATCTGACTCCAAACTACCTTTCTGGTCTTATTATAGATTATTTCCTTATGTGTAACCTACAATTGAGCCAAACCAACTTTCTTATTGTTTCTCACATATGACATTTCATCTGATGTCACCATCTTTTGTACAGCCTCTCAATCATGCCTGGACTTCTATTTCACCTCACCTTTGCTTCATGAAATCTCTTCTTTCCTTCAATGCTCAGCTCAAAGCCATCTCTTATTTCATGTGCCTATCCTGATATCCTTCAGCTGCTAGTACTTTCCCACTCAGTCCACCATTACCTTGAATTTAATTTGTATAAATTTTGTAATACTTCTATACACATGTTAAAATAATCTTATTTCCTGTCATCCACCCACCTCCTTTCTCCCTATAGCATAAACTGTTTGAATGCAGTTTTGCATTCGAATGCAGCATTTCAGTTTTGTCTTTGTAGCCCCAGAACCCAGCATGAAGTCTGGCACAAAGTTGAAACCTAATAGACCCTTATTGATGGATTCATCAAATAAGTATCTGGATGAAATTAGATTCTTGATTTCCATGTTTTATGATTGATTATTTAGGAAGACCAAAGATGATCTACATTTTCTTTAAGCCTTTGGTTACCTAGTCTCACATATCAAAATTCATATCTGGAAGGAACATCAGAGATATCTTCATTTTATGTGTCATAAAATAGATTCTGAGAAGTTAAGAAATTGACCCAGGGTCATTCAAGCTCATGTTTGGAAGAACCAGGATTAGATCATAGGTCTCTTGTCCAATAATTCGTTGTTCTTTTTGCCTCATAGTACAGTTTCCTAGATTGAATTTGACATAAGGTCAATTTAACAATGAAGTGAAAAAACGTTATTCTGATCAGTATCATACAGACAAAGTAATTGGTTTGTTGGCAGAAATTTTCAGTTTTTGATTAATTATATTGAAGCCTTGTATGCCTGGCCTAAATGTATTTCTTAGTTCAATATTTCATTGGCCTTTGAATGGAAAATAAGACTCATATTAAGTTAGCTTTTATTGAATATAATTTTTACAAGATAGTAATAAAAATAAATACCTGTACATGTTCTACATGCTGAAATACAAACAAAAATTTTTCCCTTTGTGAATAATAATGAATTGGAAAGTGTTCCATTGTTAAGATGATCCCCCTTTCAGCTTTGTTGCCATGGAAATGAAAACAAGTTTCTAAAAAAATAAATGAAAACAAGAATTTCTCACACAATACTAATGTTAAAGCAGTATTTCAACATTTCCCAGCCCTCCATGCCCTTTAAAATTTATTAAGATAACCATGATTTTTCTAGCACTAATTAGGAATTCCCCTTTTCCTCTTTTGCTCCATCTTGTTCACAACTGGTGCCTTGGACATCTCCTTTCTCTATAGATTTTGGATTCCTTTGATCTTTGTCGTGACCAAGATGGAAGAAATATTTACACTTTTTCTTTTTCACTTGGCTAACTTCAATCAAATGCAATAGTTGTTAAGTATTATTGACCTTCAGTCTGATTTCTTTTATGATTGAATTGTTTATGTGAGAAATGCAAATTCAAATACAAACTCATATATGAATTTCCTGAAGCAACACTTCAGGATTCAATTGAAGGTATTTGTATACTATGTTTCTATGAACTATGGAGCAGATATAAATTAACTTAATTTATGAATCCTTTGGTGTAGATATCAGTTTAACTACAATGAAAGGATTTATGTTTTGGCATTTTAAAACTATCATATCTAAAACTATGAAAAATATTGTTTCCTAAAATTATTATTTGAACAAAGTATCTTTTGAGCAAAAGCAGTGTGTCTTAGTTGATAGGATTTTGGACTGTGAGTTAGGAAGGCATAACTTTGAATCCTCCCTCTGACACAATTTACTAGCTGTGTAACCCTAAGCAAGTCACTTAACCATTGTCTCAGGCAACTCCTTACTAATCAACTAAGTCTCAACAATTGGACAAATTGTTTTTAGGTCATTGGGCTACTTAATTTGTGGGAAATAATAGAGTACAAAGCTCTCTGAATTTATAAAAAAGAAATTGCAGTTACTATAAATAAGTATTTTATGGAGTTAGCACACCCTTCACTCGTATGTCAGAATGTGTTCTGTACTAGATTAATTAGTGAGTGAAATACCCTAGTAATTTTTTAAAAAGAATGGTATTTAAGAATTTACTTTCATTAATTCATGTCATTAAAATCAGTAAGTGAATATTCAATTACTGTCAGATTCCTTTACTCCTTTTTCAGTTCATAACTATGAATCTTTTATGTAAAGTAATGTAGGGTGAGAATTAGATAGTATTTTTTTTGGAATTGTACCATTGACAAGGGTTGTGTTGTTTTTTAAACCTTCTTGGGACAGTCAATTTGGTATAGTAGAGAGTGGAACTTGGAGCCCCAAAGACTTAGATTCAATTACTGCCTGTGACACAGGTTCAAATACTCCCTGTGTAACTCTGGGTGATTTGTTTTAACCTTTTTAAGTGCTGTAAGCATCACTCTAAGCTCATAAATTGCAGAGAAAGTGCCAACTTGCACTGGTAGAGTTCACCATATCTAGACTTTCCCATTCCTATTTCTATTATTCTTTTAGAGAAGATGAAATGGTAGCTCTTACTTTCTTATATGTGTATCTCAAGAGAGTTTCCTAATGTCTAACTTTTACTCTTCAAGTTGACTTGTCATTCTCACATGCCAACACTACAATTTTTTAAACCTGAAACATAAGATGATAACAAAATATAATCAATGTCAGTTCTCGATGATTAAGAACAAATAAAAAATTCTTGGCAGAAAAGTGGATTCACCATGTCCATCCATCTTGTCTCAGACTTTTCATTGTGGAGTACCACATTTGAGTTTTTTATGAACACGTTAAAAGCCTTTGAAATGTTAAAGACTTTTCCCTACAGTAATTTTTTTTTCAAGTTGATCTGGAATCCGGTCATTTGGATATCAAGTTGGGCAGCTGCCCTTCAGCACTTTTACCCTAATGTCTCTGCTGCATCAGGTCAATTTTCTTCCAAGGTTGGTGGTACTGTTTTTCCATGTACTGATTTTTTCAAAGCATGCTCAGGCCACTTGTGTCTGCCTTTGCATTAAATTTGTCCTGAGCCATTGCTATTGGAACAATATTTTATAATGATATTCTTAATGTGTGTATATTGTACTATTAACATCTGTTGCATGCTCATAGAACTAAATGATGACCAGCTATTTTTTTTTTAGCAATTTCATTACAGTAAATAGAATGTTAAATGATTAAACTTTGCATGTAGATTAATAGTCTAATCTCACTGCCTGTGTATGGATAGTAGGAAAAATAACATTCATTCCAGCACTACTGTTTAAAAATAAATGTAAAAAAAAATCATATTATCCTGGAGTTGGAAGTGAGAGTTCGTTAAAGCGTCTGCTTAATTCGTTCTATTTTCATTAAGCCATGTTATTAATGTTGCATAAAACCTAACAGCAGTTAAATTATATGACTCATGTCTTAAAGCTACTACTATATTTCAATTGACCTCTATTTACATCTAAAAAAATGATCATCTTTCATGGAAAAGATAAACAAAAACTCACAGAGAATATGAGGCTTTCAGTCAGACTAGAGCATTGTAGGAGAGTATGGCTGAAATCTACTTGACTTTGAGAACATGTTTAAAGAGTCATATTTAATATACTTACCATGCACTGACAGTGAGTCAGTAAATATACTGCATGATGAGGCATGAACGTTTTAGAGAGAATATCATTATAAAATATTTCTGGAACGTCTTTGTGTAATGACCATTGTACATGGAGGCTTTTGTTCATTGTAGGACACTAAAAACAAGTCAACATTTCATTTACACATGCATGATGCTGCAAAATGGTGTATGTAAACTTTTTCTTTCTGTACTTTTTGGTTATTCCTGTCAGCTCCTACAAGTTTTTTTTTATTTGCAATCATTTGTTCAGATCACTGATGGCTTCTTTACTGTTTTCTTTAAATTCTGTAAATAAATGTCCATAAATATACATTGATGTTGTCTTTTCATGATTAACCAATGTTTTGTAAAGGTCCATACTGGCATTTTAAGCTAAAATGCCACATCTAGTATGGGGTACACCTGCTGCAAAGTGGAAATAATAGTAGTAGTTTACACCATGGATATCCTACTGAAAGCTGGTGTAAACTGGTAGAATATTTGTGTTATGAATGTTTGTATCATAATGTTGACATGATTTTAAATTATGCTAAAATTGGAAATATTTTATTTTGGAATAACAAACTATGCAAATAATTGAGCATTCCTATACATTTCAAATACATATTTCCATATGAAATGTAGCATTACTAAACAAATATTTGCTAATTCCCAAGATTTTTCTGTAGTAGCAAAATTAATTCTGTCATCATCTCTGCTATGGTTTCAGATTTCTTGAAACACAAACAGTAAGAACATAATAATGCAGAGAAGTAATTTTAAGAGATAATCAATTATGCCCTTTGGAAGAGAGTATTGTGTTAGCATTCTAAATTATCTTCTAGAATTGTAAGCAGGTTGTGATTTGGCATGCTTGTTCCAGTTGCACCCAGCATGTATCAAAAGTCCTTAATTGTTATGTGAAATGTTTGCATATGTGGTTATTATCTGTGATTTCATTGTACATGTATCCAATTATGTTTTTCATCATGCTTGAACTTGCTGGTCATTCTTGAATGACTTAGCAACTCAAGAAACACATGTTCTGTGCTGTCTTCTGTGATATGTATACTCTTTGATGTTTTGTCATATTTTGTCAGCTTTTATTTTATTCTTTTCCAACAAGATATGTTCATATTTGTTGGAAACAAATTTATGCAAAGACAATCTTAGTAAGCTTTGCTCAACACAATTTTCATTAAAATTCCAATTTTCTGACCTTCAAAAGTAACTAATACCCGATTTCTTTTCCAGTTGAACCACCTTCAGACTTGAATTTTAAAATTATAGATGAAAATACAGTTCATATGTCATGGGCAAGACCAGTTGATCCCATAGTGGGTTACAGAGTAACAGTGGATCCTACAACAGGTAAGTTTCATATAGCAGATCATGAAATCTCAGGGCAAGAAAAGACTTTAGAGATCATCTAATCCAACCATTTTTTTTCTTCAGATTTAGAAACTAAGGCTCAGAAAAGCTAAGTAAATTGGATGAGGTTACATAAGCAATGAAGGGTAGAGCTAGAACTAGCTAGCACCCAGGTATGCTGATTTCTCATTCAACATTTGGAGTTCCAGCATTCAATTATCCTATACATTTTTTTTTATCCACAGCTTATCTTAAGCTTGCCCCATTGAAAACTGGTGTGTGTGTGTGTGTGTGCTGACTGTCATAGTGGAGCAGTGCTAATAGTCTTTAATTGCTTTTTATATATATTCAAATTTCTTGAATTTCTTACTTTATAATCTAATCCTTTAACAACTTAAAGGCTGACACAATGAAACTTGACATTTAGAGGCAACTAGGTAGTACAGTGAATAGAAGCTGGACTTGGAATAAAAAAGAATTGGACACTTAGCTGTGGTTCTCTGGACAAATACACTAACTTGCCTCAGTTTTTTCATGTGTAAAATAAGGATGATGATAGCACCTGCCTCACAGGGTTATTGTGAAGATTGGGAGAACACATGTAAAAGTTTTGCTAAGAAAAAGAAAAGATGTGAATTATAGTACCCCCTGCCTCCAGAACATAGGAATCATTATTACATGATGATGACAGTGAATATTAATGTACAAAAATTGAGGATCAATATGTCTCTCTGAGTTGATTTGGGTGTAGCCCTGACTGGAGGCAATGAAATGGCTGTAATAATCTTTATAGGCTCTATACTGTGATTTTTTTAGAAAAAAAGAAGAAGCTATCCTTCTTGGTTATTTTTTTTATTTTTTATTTTTTGGAGGGCAGTTGGGGTTAAGTGACTTGCCCAAGGTCACACGGCTAGATTTTTGTGTTAAGTGTCTGAGGCCGGATTTGAACTCAGATCCTCCTGACTTCAGGGCCGGTGCTCTATTTACTGTGCCACCTAGCCGCCCCGGTTATTTTTTTTAAAGAATTGTTTTTAGGATTAATTATATCATTCAAGTACAGAGAATTATCCTTACTTGTTCAGCTTTTATGACCAAGACGCAATTGGGAAAGTATCTGCTTCCATTGACATTGGCTGGTTGGTAGGGATGTTGATGTCTTGGCCACATGTGGTAAAGGGTGGGATCAAAAAGAATTTATCATATAAACTGTGTAAATTTTTATGTTCTTAAAAATACCAATGGCTTAAAATATCATTTTATGAGGGAATTTAGAATGTATTTATTTTTCTTATCAGTTCTATGAACTTGAAAGGAAGTGGTACCTTTTCTTCTATCCTTTTGTTTTCTTTCTATCACATCTCAGTCACTGCTCTCCCCACCGCCATACTTTCCCTTGCCTTCCAATAGCCCAGTCACAAAAATGCAGTTGCGCTTACCCACTTCATTCATACCAAAGTATAGCTGCCATTGGAAGGGGGAACCTTTTGGTTTCCAAGGGATGTTGGGAAAATTTGACACTGAGCTGCCAGATACTGATCCTAGAAGGTAGACTCTTGGCCCTGCAGTCCCACACTTCAGTTTTTTCTGGTCCTTAGAGAAAACATGGAACAAAGTAATTGATATGGTGTAATAAAATACTTTGAAAGTGGAGCTTTTGATGCTTTTTTTTATTATAGTGAGGTTCACCAAGTGAATTATAAGGACCTAACAAGTATGTATAAGGGTCAGATTCTATATTTACACTTTGGGGTGAAGAGATCTAATTGCTTTTCACAGAAGTGTTTTACCTTTTAAAGCCTGAATATGGATTCCATTTTCCTTTGATACATCTCTCAGTTTTGAAATAGGTTTTTTCCACTTGGTTTGATATCTAACATAAAAATTATTTTATGACCATGAATATATGTGTGTGTATGTATATATACACACACACACATATATAATGTAAATTGCATAGATTTTGCTCATCTGCTGTATTGGTAGAAGGAGTTTCTTCATGGCAAGTTCCTAAGACCAATGAAATCTTAGGATCACAAATTTCGAGCTGGAAGGGAAATAAGAGATTGTTTCATCCAATCCTCATTTATTGGATGAGGCACAGAGAGGTTATGTGACAGAGTAAGGGTCTAAGAAAGGATTTGAATTCAGATCTTCCTCGGTTCCAATTCCCTGTCTACAATGCCATGCTGCCTCTCATCACTATCTCTCTTTCCTCCTCTCTCTGCACCTCCCCAAAGAGGAGCTATGTTTTTCAAATTATACCTTTAATAATATAATACATTAATATATGTTTCTGGATGTTGAATATGATTATAGCTAAGTAACTATACTGAATGTCTTCATGTAATTAGAAGTTTTAATTTTGAAGGGCAAACATAAGTCATATTTGTATGCCTGAAAAATTATAAAATTCAGGTTTTGTTTGAATTTAACAAGAAATTTTAATTTTCTTTTAATGCTCTGGATATAGTTTGTTTAGGATACATATGTTGCAGTTCAGGGTTTTTACTTCTAACCTGTATTTTTTTTCTTCTTTCAGATGGACCTACTAAAGAATTTACCCTTTCTGCTAGTACTACCGAAACTTTATTGTCAGACCTTATCCCTGAGATAGAATATGTTGTGACAATAACTTCTTATGATGAAGTTGAAGAAAGTGTACCAGTTATAGGCCAATTGACAAGTAAGTATTTGCAATAATGGTTTTCCCCCTACATTTTCCTCTTTTTTCTGGTACAACTATTTAGGCTTTTTCTTTTTCCTCTTATAATCACAATGATAAAAGAATTAGTAAAAATCAGCATTACCTACTTTATGCAGTATTTGAAGGAGACTTTTTTTCTTTTAGCTTAAAGACCTCATATAGCAGCTATCTTTCAGGAGCCCACAGAGACTTAGGCTTATGAATAAGCATAGGGCTGTAAATTTCATGTTACAATAATAGTAACCAACAAGAATAATTCTCTATGGCAATTAAATATGGATCTTCTAGTAGATAGGAGGAAAGCTAGGTTTATTGCAAAGATCACTTGGACAAAATTTTCGAAGAAAGAAAAATGATAGTCATTTGACCTTGTGTTTGTAGTTGGGTAAATTTCCTAAAATGGCAAATATTTGGACATGGAACTTTGAGGGTAGGAATACAATATTAAACAGAGAATAATAATTAAATGATAGAATGAATAAAGAAGTAGAGACAACACTTCTTAATCAGCAGTATAGTTAGAAATCCTAGGTCCCTAAGTGAAAATTTTAGAAAGAGCCCACTTTATCAGAATTATCCCACCTCTGCACAATTCAGAGTGCATTTGTGTAGTAATGGTACGTATGGAAATTGTAAAAAAAAAGTAACCCATAGGTGCTGGTTTCCTTACATTATCATAGCTTGCTATCTATTGTCTTTTGTGATTTCCTACGCAATGCAGACTCCCAAGAGGAATTAATCCTTAACAAACTGAGCTGTGGGTACTATTATAAACTTTAAATATTGAACTGAGGTGGATGTGCTTCCAGTATTTTGTGGGTCTTTAAAGGTCAAAGATAACATTCTTTAAATTCCATCTGGTACATATAAAACCTAGTTAACTTTAAACTGTGTTTAAGGGACTGCTTTGTCAGATGATGTAGAATGGTGGTGCCAAGGATCCTGTAGTCACATATTGACTTAGAAAACTTCAAATGAACATTATTAATGTTGTATTGTATTTTGATTTATTTTGTTAAACATTTGCCCTTTACACTTTAATCTTGTTCCATATTCAGGAGTTTTGTGGTGGCAAGGGGCCCTTCATTTGAAACTTAGTGTAATTTATATGGAGACAGAGGATAGAGCACTGGGCCTGGAGTCAGCAAGACTGGCTCCAAATCCAGCAGCAGAAACTTTTGAACTGCATGACCATGGGCAAGTCAGAAGAAAATGGCAAACTCCTGAAGTATCTTTGCCAAGAAAACCCTCTGGACAGTATGGTCTGCAGGGTCACAAAAAGTTGGATGTGATGACAACAACAATGGGAGCAGGAACAACAACAGCATAATGCATACAGGGCTGGCTTTGGAGTCAAAAAGACCTAGATTCAAGTCCTATACCCTGTCACATACCAGCTGTAGGATTCTGGGCAAGTTAATTAGCCTCTTAGTGTCCCAGGAAACTATAAGAGTTGTGGAGAAAGTTGTCTGTCTACATCAGTAGGAGGTAGTTCCACATCAGAAGTTCCCTACTCTGACAAAAATCACAACCTCCCCCATATATATGTTACATATCATATAGAATATATGATATTTATTATATAGTTTATTTTTGTTTTATTTTGATTTGTTTTATTTATTACTATTATATAATTTATTTATAATCAAATGAGTATTGTGCAAGATGTCCCAAAAGTCTTGGGGCAGTTTTACACTATTAAAGCCATTATTAAGCTATTAAAGCTTAAAACTACCCTAATACTTTTAGAACACTCTAAGTACATATGTATGTATCAATTGCATATGTGTGTATATATCTGTATGTATATATATATATATACACATGTATATGTGTATGTATGAATAATTAATCCACAATTTATATTTATAATGCCTGATAGCACCACCATGATTGAAAACTTTAGCCTACTTATTTCTTACCTTCTGGACACAGCCTTAAATTGGAGGGATATTGATGTGTTGTTGCCAGTAGCTACATGAAGAGCTTGTGAGCTTGTGTCTGTTAACCTTTTAGTAACTGTTCTTTTCTTGGTATACTCAGTTCAAACAGGTGGTCCGCTAAAGCCAGGGGAGAAGAAACCAGGACAAAGTGAGATACAAAGTGAGTTGTTGTCTAGTCCTTTCACTTGACTTTGTAGCAACAGTAAATCAAGGTTATGTGGAGCTTCCCCAATTCCTCTCACTAATTTAGTATTACTCATCTTTACATGATCTAAAACATTCAATTAGCATGAAGAATTTGGTACCATTAGTTCAGAACCTTTAATCAATTAGTGTTTGAGTTCTGACTTTTTTTCTTCCCCTTCTCCTTTTTTACCCCTAATTTTAACAATATAACATTCCACCCCTCATGTGTGACTTGTTTTTGATACCAAGTTATTTTACACTAACATTAATTTTTTCAATATTAGCAGATAGATTTTTGAGCAGTGTCCATTAGTGGCATCTTGTAGATGTTAACAGTAAGTGAAAAGCTAAAATTTCTGGAAGGGCTTGATTCTTGTCTCAAAGATAGGGCAACTTGAAAAATCTCATGTAAATGTTTGGAGAATTTTTTTTTAACTTAGGTAAACTTAAAAGTAAGATATATGCACAAAGAAATGAATGTACAAGGACTAAGAAGGAGAATATAGGATGGGGATACTACCCTAATGAAACTGGAAGGATTATTGGCTTGTAGATGAAAGCAAAATTTCTTTCCTTCCAAATATATGCATGTACTCAAGCTCTTCTTTTGACATTTCCAGCATTACTGTTTTAAAGCCCTTCTTTAATTTCAGATTTGGCTTAAGCCTAATTCTTTGTAAGATGTTGGTGCATTTGTAATCAAATGAACACAATTTTATTTCAGTTCAGTTTTTGGCATCATTAACCTCCTTCTGTCTTATCCTACTTTGTTTGACTTATTGGGTAAGCCAAAATAGAGGATGGGTTTCTTGGATTTCTAAGTTTGTCACCCTGTAAAAGTTGAATTTATGAACTAGGATGTTAATAAAAAACTCATAAAACATATGTCCCTTTATCTAGGGATTTTCTCCTTACAGATCTCTGTTTATCATTCTTTCTGAGGTCCATTAATCATAAATGAGGTTTATAGGGAATGAAGTTACTATAGTAATATTTCCCTCAGGTCAATATTTATTCTAATTCAAAGTATTATATTAATCACTGTATTTCTCATAGGTACGAATCAGTTTGTCAAATCATTTGCAAGCATACACATCACATAATGTGGCCCCTGCTCCCCTCCCTCAAACTTTGATATCAATTTGGTGTTTGAAACTTTCCAGGACCCCTTTCCTCTTCTTCTTAGCCATTAACTCCATTTCCTACTTCCCATCCCAGTGAACTAAGAGCACAAAAGCATCTAAAGAAATATGTTCAGGTTTTTCTAGCAAACACCAATTCTCATGAAAACCAAACAAAATTGTATGAAGAAAGAGTGATAATATTTTTCATTGATACCCAGTGCATTATTTTGATAGGTCTGTTGCCCAATTTTCATTAGATCAACCTTGCATCCTTCTGGTCTAGGGATGATTTTTAAATGGTTTTATTGCGTTCAAACAATAACCTAAGGAGAGAATTTTGACTATTCACACTTTTATATTAATATTATTTATTCTTCCCTGATACTTTAGAAATGTCAACTGTTAGAAATTCCATTAAACATGGATGTAAGTTGTTTAGAATAAGTGAATTGAAAATTAAAATAATAAGATCCTTAATATTTGGGCATAATTTATTAAAACTTAATAAACACATTAAGTGCTTATTTTTTTCCTACAGCCTTGTACTTAATAAATACCAAGGACTTGCTAAGATAGCTAAGTTTGTGCCCTCAAGCTTTCAATTTTGCCCCTAACTTTATTGTGAAAATGAAAGAACTATTAAAAATGTGTGAAAATATTAAACTGAATTTGTTCAAATGACTAAAATTTGGCTTGCCTTCATATTGTGATGAATATGAAAGAATTAAAATGGTAGGCTGTTGCTTGGTATTCCTCATAGTAGGCACTTAGTAAAAGTTTGTTGGTTGACAGCTTTCTACTATCTTTTTATTTCCAGCTTCATGACAATGAATCAGAGGGTTTGTCCATTTTTATTTTATATCTATTGGAAAGAGAAAGTTAGGATATTGTCAAGAAAATTGAATTGGCTGACATTTCAGAGAAACTTTTGAATGAGAAAATCCTAGAGAGAGGAAATTTTTTTTGTCGCTTCCCTCTTCCTTTCCTTTTCCCTTTCCTTCCTCTTCCCTTCCCCCTTCTCCTTTGCCTTCCTTTCCCTTTCTCTTTTCTTTCCTTTACCATGAGTTTTCATCATGATGTTGAAAATGTTTTGTTCTTGATAGATTTCTAAAATATATTGCAATTGTGAGAACACAACAGTATATGGATAAGTTCCTTAGGTAATCTATGCATACTACTTCCATAAATGAAAGAATTTAAGTAGGTGACTTTTGAAAGTGACTTGTGTTATGATCTATGTTCTACTATTAGTTGGATTTACAAAGGCATTTAAAAAAGTAACATCCTATATATGTATTTCAGAATGCTCTCTCAGTGCCTGGACAGATTTAGTTTTCCTAGTTGATGGCTCTTGGAGTGTGGGGAGAAACAATTTTAAATACATCTTAGACTTCATTGCTGCCCTTGTATCTGCTTTTGATGTCGGGGAAGGAAAGACCAGAGTTGGTGTTGTTCAATACAGCTCTGATACCAGGACTGAATTTAACTTAAATCAGTATTACCAAAGGAAAGATCTTCTTGCTGCTATAAAAAAAATACCATACAAAGGTGGCAACACAATGACAGGTATGATTAAGAATATATTTTAATTTTTAAATTTAAATTTTTTATTTTACCTTTTTTAAAAGTATAGGTTTTCTTTTGGAGGAGGGGGGGAAGTAATGGAAACAAATATATCCAGGAGAAGGCATCCATGATGTTGAAGGGATTCAAAATCATGTGTTATGAGGATGAATTGATGGAAATGGAGTGTTTAGCCTTTAAAAGAGATGCCTTAAGGGGAATATGGGAGCTGACTAAAAGTATTTGAAAGACTACCAAGGGGAAGTGAGATTAGTCTTAATTCATCTTGGTTCCAGAGAGAAAAACTAGGTGTAAATGAATGGAAATTATAGGGAAGTAGCTTTTGGCTTTATATAAAAAAGTTTTTTTCTTCACAATTAGAACTTTCCCAAAGTGGAATAGGCTCTTTGGGTGATAGTGTCTTGTCTCTGGAGTTCTTAAGTCTGTGGGTGATGTTGCAAAATGGATTTGAGCAGGAGTTGGGCAAACAATTTTGCATCTTCTAACTCAGTCTTTGATTCTAAAAAAAGCCAACAAAATATTGTTCATTTACTTATACAACAAAGGAGTTAAATCTACAATGATTTCTTTATTCTGACAATATTCCTAATGAACATCAATTTAATAAGTTTCTACCCACTTTAGGGGATGCTATTGATTATTTAATTAAAAATACTTTTACGGAATTGGCTGGAGCAAGGGCTGGCTTCCCTAAAGTGGCAATTATTATCACGGATGGCAAATCTCAGGATGAAGTAGAAATTCCAGCAAGAGAACTTCGGAATATTGGTGTTGAAGTTTTCTCCTTGGGTAAGTTGTTTGGTTCCTTAATATAAATTTATTAGTATGTTAGTCAGTAAAAATGTGCATGAAAATTAAGACTTTTTACATGTGGGATTGCTATTCAAGAAGCAGAATACATTTTCTTATATTGAATCAGAGGGTCTTAAAAGAGAAATTGAGTTTCCCCACT
This sequence comes from Pseudocheirus occidentalis, assembly GCA_028646575.1. Taxonomy (NCBI): domain Eukaryota; kingdom Metazoa; phylum Chordata; class Mammalia; order Diprotodontia; family Pseudocheiridae; genus Pseudocheirus; species Pseudocheirus occidentalis. Next base: position 239,435,958 of record CM053593.1, on the reverse strand, counting down.
CCCTTCCTCCATAATTTCCTTAGTACACAAAACAATTAAGATTTATTTTCCATTTTGTATTATAGACTTTGACTTTTTAGTGACCATTAGTTTTAATATTAGCAATATTAGTAAGGGGAATCATTATGGATTTTTTCTCATGTTTCATATATAATATATGAAGAATATAAGAATTCAATTAAGATATATCTTAATCTTAAGATATATTAAGATATATCTTCAATTAAGATATATATATGAGATATATAATAAAGATATATCTTCAAATAATTCAATATATCAATATCTTAATATATCTTAAGATATGTCTTAATTAATATCATTAATTCCTTATTGCCATGGAAGGTGGTGGTCTTATCTTCACAAATAGCACAAAAAAATGATGGAATAGTTGGGATGAAGGTTCAGCCTGTTTTATTAATATTCTTTTTATGGTCATTGGCTGGATATAGTATGGAAAATTATAAAAAAATTGGTTTGCCAACAAATACTTTATTTAGCAAGTATTAGATGCTCAGCACTATGTAACAAACTTTGGAAGATACTTGGAATGAATAAGTCATGGTCCATTTCCTGTAGAAGCTATAAATGCATTAGCAATGTGAATATTTATAAATGATTATGCAACAAAGCCTTTTCTGTTTAAGATCTGAGCAATATGGAAATACATGCCTCTACTAAGGAAATCCTTGTATCATAACTCACACAAGATAGGACCGTTGTTCATTTTCACAGGCTCCTATCTTCATAACCATTTCTTTCTTTTCTTTTTTAAGGTATCAAAGCTGCAGATGCAAAAGAACTCAGACAAATTGCATCCCCACCTTCACTCAAGCATGTTTTCAATGTGGCTAACTTTGATGCAATTGTAGATATTCAGAATGAAATAATTTCTCAGGTGTGCTCAGGTGTTGATGAACAGCTGGGTGAATTGGTCAGTGGAGAAGAAGGTGAGTTGATGATGGTTACTCTGAAAACATTTTAATTCCTTATTTGCCCTGTTTTTACTTTTTGAAAATATGCACAGGGCTGACAGATCAGCATCAAATTTATAATATTTAGTAGAGAATTGCCTGTGTCATCAAGAGGTTAAGGGAATTTCTCAAGGTCACAAAACCAGTTCATGTTAAAGGCAGAACTTGTATTCAAACCTTATTGACATCTTCCCTTCCCCCACCTCCTCCCTAAGTCAGAGCTGTGTCTAATACATTATCTTGTCTTTCATAGAAGTATTAGATATGCTGGAAAAAACATATCTTCCAACATTAGGCACCACCAAATTTACATTTTTCCAACAGTAGACTCTACAATATTTCTATATTATATTAAAATTCTCCCATCTTAGCCAAATCCATTACACAAAGATTAAGACATAAAAAACAGTCAGCACAGTAATTTAATTAACATGACATCCTTAAATCAATCCTTTTGGACACATTTTGAATTGCTATTTCCTTCTAGAGCCTTTTTATTTCTTGGTATTTGTTTTCACAGATTACTGTGAACAGTATATTTATTTTATAGAGAATGTTTTATTCTTTTCTTAATAGATGTCTTTTATATAGCATTTCATGTTTATTATCTCTTTTGATCCTCAAAAAACTCCTCTGAGCCTGGTATTATAAGTATTAATATCACCTTTATAGAGAGGGATAAATTGAGTTTCAGAGAGGTGAATTGACTTTCCCCAGGTAATATAGTTGCAAGTTTAAGCCTAGAGCTGTTTCCATGTCGCTGTCATGTTTCTCCCAGTCTAATATTGTCAGATAAGGTACATATACATGTATGAACATCCTTCATTTTTATTGACTTCCAAGGAAAGGACTTTTCAGTTAGTACCTCCTAAGTACTTTTCCAAATATTAGAGGATTTTAGAATCTCCAAGAAATAATAAATTAATTTTACTCATTCTTATATATGGGAATTTTTCGCATTTTAAAAATGCCTTTCAGTTCATGTCTTCCAATGCATGGAAGAAAGACAAGGCACTTTAAAAGATGTTAAAACATATGATAGTCAACATTTTGTGCAAAGCCTTTATAATTTCCCCTTAAAGTTATTTTCTCATCCTCACCATTCAAATGGGATTCTAAAGCACATTCTAAATAGATATGTATGCATCTCAAAAATCCCCTTATTGTCTAGAATTTCTAGTCTCTGGTTCTCTTTTGGCTAATCTTTCTGGGTCTTAGTTCTGGCTTTTAGAATCTCTCTTATAAGTTAATTTATCAAAAATTCTTATTCTTATTTCATTGTCTAATTGCTCCACTTCTGATTTACACTCCCTTCTCTAATTTAAAATGATAAAATAATTGAATTTTGTAGTTGGAAAGAACCTTAGTGATTATTTAGTTCAGTCTCTTTATTCATTCCTATTGTCCATTCCTGTTTTCTTCTCCCTCTCTCCTTATTCTCTTCCTCTTTCCTGATTTTCAGTTGCTCCCTGTCTCCCTCCCTTCTTAACCTCTCCATCTGTTCTTCTCCCCTCTTTCCTTTACCTTTTTTATCTCCTTCCTTTTCTCTCACTGCCCTGTCCTCCTTCTCCCTCCCCTGACCTTTCCTCTTCTTCCACTCTTCTCTCTTTATCTCTCAATCCCTTAATTCTTCTTCTTTAATGTTCCCCTTTATCTTTATTGGCCTGCTTTGACTGTTTATTTTTGGTTTGCCCAGAGATTTACAAGTTAATCCTCTTCTTGAGTACAGCTTCATCTCTTCCCATGTTACCACTGGTTGACTCAGGAAGCATCTTGTATGAATCTATGAATATACAAGTTGTCTCTCTCATTAGAATGTAAGCTCTTTGAGGACAAGGACTGTTTTGACTCTTTCTATCCCTAGTCCTTAGCACAGTACCTGGTGCATACTTAATAAATGTGTATTGATTGATAGATTCACATTATGCTTTAGTAAGTGCACATAGCAACTGTATGAGTTTAAACAGAAGTGATTTTCTTTCCATAGCCTTTTAGTAGAACTTGTGATATCTAGTCTTGTTATTCTGTTTAGAAAAGTGGAGTGTTCTTCTTGCTATGTTCTTATTTAAAAATCTGTCATGGAGTGTGTGTGTGTGTGTGTGTGTGTGTGTATCATCTCAAATTTTCTTGTCAAAAATCTTGGAGATGAATATGAACAATGTTGTGTTTGTTCTTATATTATAATGAGTTCTGCCCTCTGGTTTTATATAATAAAAATTAGTGTTATCTGACACAAATGAAATATTGTAGAGTTCACTCGGTTTTGAGGAAAACTTTTCCTAAATACTTTGGAAGGCATTAAAACACATACTTTCTATACAAGCATTATTCCTTGAAAGACTAATAAGTAGATCTAATAGAATATTAAAAATATATTGTAGGGAACAACCTGAAATTGATGACTTGGTTTTGGGAAGATTAGCATATTAGGTGTGCCATGCTAATATTCCTCCTCCCCCAAGGAAACCTTTAGTATTAGTCAGTTCCTCTCAATAGCATTGGTCCTTTAAATTAGATAGGAAGATTTTTAGACATTAACTTTTCTTGATACATTAATGATTAATTTGATAAGGACAAAACCACTTTGGACTTCTCTTTTAACTGATATTCTAATTTGATTTATAGTTATTTGAACATATGGCTTATCTCTCTTATCTGAATGCATACTCCTTGAGGAAAGGAAATGTTTCAACAGCCTTTGGACAAAAGCAAAAAAAAAAGGCTTATTTTATTTTTCTGCTCATAATATCTACCAAAAGGCCTTGTACTTGGTAGGAGCTTAATCAATGCTTGTTGAAGATAAGAAAAAAAAGATCTGTTATAGAATATAGTGAAGCTTGCTTGAATAATTGCATCTTATTGTTTTTAACCTTGTTTTGTCTCAAATGTTCAGTTGTAGAACCTCCTTCAAATCTGATTGCCACTGATGTATCATCAAAATATGTTAAGCTCAGTTGGGATCCATCTCCTAGTCCTATAACAGGCTATAAAGTGCTTCTCATGCCAATGATACCAGGAAGTAAGCAACAAGCTTTGAGTGTTGGTCCTCAAACTACCTCTTTGAATGTAAGAGACCTTTCTGCAGATACAGAATACCAGATTAATGTCTATGCAATGAAAGGACTTACATCTAGTGAACCCATTTCAATAATGGAAAAGACTCAGCCAATGAAAGTTCAAGTGGGTGAGTAATTTGATTTGGACTATTTGAAAATCTATTATATAGTTTGCCTTGATTGCTCACATTAAAAAAAAAACATGTTTAATGGATATCACTTGACTTTATATCCCTTTCATTCCCAAATACATCTTTCCTTTACTTTCCAGAAGGCCATTCCTTTTAAAAAGGGGGAGAAAATAGCCTGCTTTATAAAAGCTAATCAATACATTAATCAAACTTGATAGCATATGCAATATTCCCCACCCATAGATAGTCTCTTTGGCAAAGAAATAAGGTGCATTTTCTCTTTTACTATTTATTATTTTATTTTGTTATTTTATTTTTATTTACATTTAAAACTAAGCTAATCAGTATCATACAATATTCAGTTTGTACTATTGCTATTGCTTTTCTTTCCGCTTATATTAGTTGTGCTTGTCCACAAGTTAGTTTTACCTAGTAAAAGAGGAATGACATGAATGATTTTTAAGGCCACATTGATAATCAGAAGTAAAGATTCATTGTCAAGTCTAGATTATTGAACTTTAATTAGAACTTATTTTTTTCTTTGCAGAATGCTCCCGCGGTGTGGATATAAAAGCTGATATTGTGTTTTTAGTTGATGGCTCTTACAGCATTGGAATTGCCAACTTTGTTAAAGTTAGAGCCTTTTTGGAGGTCCTCGTAAAAAGTTTTGAGATTTCCCCCAACAGGGTGCAGATCAGCCTTGTTCAATATAGCCGAGACCCCCATACCGAGTTTACGTTGAAAAAATTTACTAAAGTTGAAGACATCATTGAAGCTATTAACACATTCCCCTACCGAGGCGGATCCACAAATACGGGCAAAGCCATGACCTATGTGAGAGAGAAAATATTTGTGGCTAGCAAAGGATCTCGGAGCAATGTACCAAAGGTCATGATTCTTATTACTGATGGGAAATCATCAGATGCCTTTAGAGACCCTGCTATAAAACTCAGGAATTCAGATGTTGAAATCTTTGCAGTTGGCGTCAAGGATGCAGTTCGGTCTGAATTGGAAGCTATTGCCTCTCCCCCTCCTGAAACTCATGTGTTCACAGTGGAAGATTTTGATGCTTTCCAGAGGATATCATTTGAACTTACTCAGTCTATCTGTCTTAGAATTGAACAAGAATTGAAAGTTATAAAGAAGAAATGTAAGCCGTTCTTGTGGTATAGAAAAAGTGTCATTCATGTTTTGTTTTTTTGGTGTTTCTATACAACAAATGCTACATAGCATTCGTACTTCTTTACTACAAAGGGTAAAGGGACTTCCTTAAAGTTTTGAAGAGTATTGAACAATTCTATCATCTAATTCTCATTTCTGATTCCCTTATGAAAATGGAATTTTTATTTACTGGCATAGAAAGATTGTCCTTCTAAGAAAGATGCTGCGGTGCTCCCAGAGAAAATGTAGAGAACAAATCATGAACTTTGGAGTCAGAGGACCTGAGTTCAAGCACTAGTTCTATCATTCATTACCTACAAGACCTTGGGCAAGTCACTTAATAAGGTAGCTAGGTGGTACTGCATAAAAATACTTGGCTTAGAGTAAGGAAGATCTGAATTTATGTCCTGCCCAAGATACTTACATCTATATGACTGGGAAAATCACTTGAACTTCCTTAGTCTCAGTTCCTTACATATAAAATGAGGTTGGATTTGGTGGCCTCTAAGATTCCTTCCAGCCCTAAAACTATAATGCTAAGATTATTCACTTGCTGATTAATTAACTAAGGCCATGGCCATTCCTGGTGAGATTTGGATCCACATTAATTTCCCTAGAACAATGATTTTATTATGTAAACACATGACTTGGCTTAGTATTTTGTTGCCTTTAGCTAAAGGCTCTTGTAATCCTTCCTGCTCAGAACCTTTCACTGGTACCCTATTGCCTTCTTTTTTTTTTTTCCTTTTTGGAGGGCAGTTGAGGTTAAGTGACTTGCCCAAGGTCACACGGCTAGTTTTTGTGTTAAGTGTCTGAGGCTGGATTTGAACTCAGGTCCTCCTGACTCCAGGGCCGGTGCTCTATTCACTGCGCCACCTAGCCGCCCCCCCTATTGCCTTCTGAACAAAGTTTAGACACTTCAGTTTTACATGCAACAATGTGGTCCCACCCTACCTTTCCAGCTCTATCTACTGACACGTGGGTACTTAAATGCTTATTGAAGACTTCTAAAATAAGTACATTCTTAGCTGAGAGGAACTGAGCTCTGTGGGCTTTTCTGCAATCATAGGATCATAAATTTAGAGCTGAAAGGGGTCTTAGAGGTCATCATGTATGAGGTCTTCATTTTATAGATGAGGAAACTGAGGCCCAGAAAGGTTATAGGACTTAGTCAGGGGTCCATAGTGTTTGGTGGGATTCAAACTCAGGTCTTCTTGACTCCCAGTTCAGTGCTCTATCCATCATACCACAATGCCTTTTGATTCAAGGATCATTTGGAAACTATCGAATGTTGATCATGAGATGCAATGGTAACCATTTCTCAGCTATATACAGTATTAAGAAATATGAAGAATTTCAGGCAATATAATACATCTGTGCTTTGTCAGGTTCTGTTCACTGAAAATAGTTTCTTCCTTTCTCTTTCATATAGCTTATGTGCCTCCAAGGGATCTGAACTTTTCTGGTGTGACTTCAAATAGTTTCAAAGTCAACTGGTCTCCAGGTGGAGAGCATGTTTTTACATATCACATCACATATAGGGAAGCTGCTGGTGGTGAAGACCTCACTGTTGTAGAGCCTGCTTCCAGTACCAGTGTTGTTCTAGACCACTTAAAGCCAGAAACCTTGTACTTGGTCAATGTGACAGCAGAATATGAGGATGGTTTCAGTGATTCCTTACCTGGAGAAGAAACAACTTTGGAAGGTATATTGCAGTCTTGCTAATTTTTTTAAAATGCAGCTTATAATGTTGTTTTATCTTGACAGGTATATTGTCATCAAATCATCTGCTGCCTCATCCAGAATTCTGTACTTGCAATCATTTCTTTTTTTTTAAATTAAATTGGTTTATTTACTTTTAGTTTACAACGTTCAGTTCCACAGTCCCTTGAGTTTCAGATCCTCCCTCTTCTCCACTGCCCCATCATGGTGGCATGCACTTGAATATAGGATCTACAAATATCTTCATATTAATCATTAGTCAGGTTGTAAAGAAGGATTATAACTGATGGAATGATCAGTGGGAGAGAGGAAACAAAACAAAACAAGAAAAAGAAACACAGCAAATTGTTTCTATCTGCATTCAGACTCTGCATCTCTCTCTGGATGTGAATGTCTCCATCATGAGTCTTTTGGAGTTGTCTTATAACCTTACATTGCTGAGAGGAGCCCAGTCTGTTGAAGTTAGTCATCACACATACCTTGTGTCTGTGATTGTATACAAATTTCTCCTGGTTCTGCTCTTCTCGCTCAGCATCAGTTTATATAAGTCTCTCCAGGTTATTATGAATCCCATCTGCTCCTCATTTCTTATAGCACAATAGTATTCCAATTACATTCATATACCACAACTTGTTCAGCCATTCCCCAATTGATGGGCATCCCTTTGTTTTCCAATTCTTTGGCACCACAAAACTTGCAATCACTTTGTATGAGTCTTAGCAATGCTTAAATTTAAGTATCTTAAAATATATGAATATGTATTTCATAATTTCAAAGAAGAGAGGGAAAAATAAAATCAATTTACTTGGATTTCTTGGTTTATTATCATGCCAAGTAATTAATGAATTAACTAATGAAATGCTGTGTTATATTTTTTTTCTGTGCCATATATCAGTAATGGCCACATTTTCATACTCTTATGAAGTTGTTTTAACCTTCTGTATTAGTCCAGTGATGGATCTGTTACAAGTATAAATCTTGAACTCTCTTAGTGTAGATGTTATCTGAATATTTGCACAAGAATCAGGACCTTGAATACATTTAGTTCTATCTACCAAAACTTTAAGTGGATGAAGTAAGGCTAGGAGAAGGAAGATACTAGTTAAAGATGGAGGTTTCTGGATAGCTCTGCTCCAACTTTGTGAGTCTGAAGCTAGTTTTATGCACCATTTAAGAGTGAGAAGACCAGCCAGGTGCAGATGTACTTGATTTTATAGCTATCTGTATAGAAGGAGAAGTAAAAATTTCAGAAATTAGCAAAAGAGCCTTGAAGAATGGTTATATTTAAGGATGGCTATCCTCAAATATGGATAAGTAACTATATTTAAAGGATGCTCTAAGTATTGAATTTTCCTTTGTAGGAAAATAAAGCTGTGGTGTTTCCTATTGACACATTTTGTTGCATCAAACCTGTATTTAACCTGAAGAAGAGGAAGTGAAGGGATTAGCTTGAGGAACAGTACAGGTTAGACAAGATGGCCTTTGAGGTAACTTCCAACTTAGAAATTCTATGATTCTGAGACATCCAAGGAATTTGCAAATATGTACAGGGTCACAGTGAATGTAACAGCTGTTCTTCATTTCCACTGAGGGATAGAAGAATAAGAAGCAGGCTAAGACAAGAGTATGAGGAATTTAGAGTTTTACAGAGAAGAATTTGCTGATAGTGTTTTTAGATGCTAGAAGTATTTTCTTGTGGCAGCCTGCTAAATTTCTTTCTCTGGGCAGCTTTAAAAATAAGATTGATCTGCATCCATTGGGATGGTTTAGATATATTTTTGCCAGCTTACAGGAAAAGCAGTTAGATAATCTAGATCAGTTCCTGGCCCAGGATTTTATGACTGTGATTTAAAGGTTCCTTTTAACTTCTCATATAAATAGACACATATCCTTGATTTCCACTTTTGACTTGGGTAATAGAAAAGATGGAGTATGGGCTTCAATTGTATAAAGTGCTGCTTTCTTCTAAGGTTGTAATCTCTGCTTATGCCTAGAAAAGCCCCAAACCCTGACAGCTTTACTTTATCATGTAAATGGAAAGCATATTTTAAGTAATAATTTTGATAAATGACAGTATAGTATAGTATGGTATGGTATGGTATGGTATGGTATGGTATGGTATGGTATGGTATGGCATGGCATGGCATGGCATGGCATAGTATAGTATGGTATGGTATGGTATGGTGTGAAACGTATGATATGATGTATTGTGATATTGTAGTCTGAGTTGCCTCGAGTTACTGAGAGGTTAACTGGTATATATTAGAGATGGGTCTTGAGCCCAAATTTTCCTGACTCTAAGGAAAGGATATAGTGGCCTATATCCATTATCCCACATTGCTACTCACTTAGTGAATATTATAGTGAAGTCTTTTCTTTGCCATAAGAGGCAAAAAGCAAAACAGTAAAATTTTATTTCTAATTATGTGGCTATAATGTAGTCTGGAAGTTAAATGCCACCCCTCCCCCCCCAAAGGTCATTCAAATGCATAAAATTGTGATTCTTTACCTCTCATCCCAAGTGATTGAGTTTCTCCTGGCTACCAGAACTAACTCAATTAAAGTAAAGTGGCTGAAAACCATGATAAATTTTTTTTTTAGCCCCTCAACTCCCATCCCTTTCAGGAATTATAATACAGTGGTGTATTATATATCTGAATAGCTTCTAATCATTACTTAAATTTTATTAAGTGCTCAGTGATTGTGTGCTATCAGTGGCTTATTTTAATAGGTCAACAAGGCAGAGAAGACAGTGCCCCTTACCTTCCATTTACTGTCAAATGTTTTTCAAATAGATGGGCACTCAGAAGGATTTAAGTTAAAGATTGAAAAGGTCACATAACTTCTGAGGTGGAAGGGATACTGGAGCCCATCTAGCCCAATATGGTCATTTTACAGATGATGAAATTGAGGAAAGAGATGGGAATGCTGTAATCAGGTACACATGGTAGTTAGTATTTATGGTTCAATATCACTTCTCACTTATTTATCTTATGAGCATTTGGTATAATTTCTCTGTTCCAGTCCTGATAAGAAAGTTATTATTATTTTTCCTGAGCAAAAATTTTAAAATGTCTTCTTTCTTTCAGTGAAAGGTACTCCTCGCAACTTAAAAGTGACAGATGAAACCACTGATAGCTTTAAAATTGCCTGGACTCAAGCCCCAGGGAAAGTCTTAAGATACCGGATTGTGTACAGGTCAGTTCCTAGTGGAGCAAGACAAGAAGTCACAGTTCCAGCAAACGAACTTAGAAAGACTCTCGAGAATTTGACCCCTGATACAAAATATGAAGTATCAGTTATCCCTGAGTACTTTTCTGGACCTGGAAATCCGCTGACTGGAAATGCAGCTACTGAAGAAGGTAAGTCAAAAATTCAGATGGCAGCTACTTGTACAAAATGAAACAGAGTCTTGTGGCTATCATCCAACTAACTTAATATCCCACATCCATTAAGAAAGAAAAAAGAAAAAAGAAATAGCACTTTTGTCCTGATTATATGCTTTTAAACAAAACAGTTTGGCCCACTTTTCTACTTTACCTTTTCATACTCAACCTGAAATATCAAGTCCAGATGTTCCTTATGAATTTCTAAGATCATATACTCTCAGATCCTAGCACATGAAAATGGTGAAGGAGGATTATTTCAGCTTTTTTCCCCTAGTAAGCTGTATGACTTGCTTGAAACAGTCCCTATTTAACGGGCTATATATTTTTAAAATGGATTTATTTTTAAGGACTGCTTATAGAAAGCTTTCAGTATTGTGGGATTTAATGTTTGGTATACATAGGAACAGGGACAAGGATTTGATATGGTGTGGGACATTGTGTGAGAATGGTTGTTAAGCTATAATTCTATCAGTCTTTTGACTGTGCTGGCCTACTGTACTTGAGTGAATTATCAGACAGTTGGACTGAAAGGTTGTTACATAGGTTGTAACTTGATGCCTAAGGTGGCAGTAATGAAGTAGGTTCTTTGTACATAACTGACTGACTCATCATGGACTGGCCCACCTCAGCAATCTATCCAATGCTTCTTCATTCTTCCTTCTTCTGGAATGAATGAAATTTCCTGAAATACTTTCATGCCCTTTCAGGGGGTACAAAAGTGTTGAATTGCCACAGAGATAGCTTAATGTCCTCTCTATCAGAAAATTGATAACCTAATGGTTGTGTAAGAACTACACTGTCACTTAACTACTGTTTGCCTCATTTTCCTCATCTGGAAAATGGGGATAATAATAACATCTACCTCACAGGGTTATTGTGAGGATCAATTAGGACAATAATTGTAAAGATCTTGACACAGTGTTTGGTGCATTTTAAGTACATTAAAACATTAGCTATTGTTATTATGATTCTAGCATAATTTTCATTATGTGATGTCTAATAAGAGTATAGGCCAACTCAAATTCAACTGGTGGTTATCATCCTTCAATATTCATAGGAATAGTAAATTTTTTCCCCCATTGACAATTTCATGGAAAAATAAAAATCCAAATTGGGATAACTAATCAACTCGTATATTTTTGGCATATCTTTAATTCAATTTTTGACAATTCGTTGTGTTTGAAATAAGGGGCTTTGACATGTATAAACACAGGAAAAGCAACTCATTCCTTTTATTTTAATTGTGACATATACATAGGACCACACTTGTAATCGTTGTGACACTATTGTCTATTTGGCACCATTTGTTGTATTTGTTACAGGTGCCACTAAGTGTGAGAATTTGTCTTAAACTATGTATGCAAATTTGATTTAACACAAAAAATGGTAAGGTAACAGAATATATCTTGAGTCCTTTATGTTTACTAATGTATTTTCGTGTGTTTTTTTTTTTAACTTCATAAAGTTCGAGGAAATCCAAGAGATTTAAGAGTTTCTGACCCTACAACATCATCAATGAAATTATCTTGGAGTGCAGCACCAGGAAAAGTCAAACAGTACCTTGTAATGTACACTCCAGTGGCAGGAGGTGAAACCCAAGAGGTAACTGTGAGGGGTGATACAACCAGCACCCAACTGAAGGGCTTAGACCAAGGTGCAAAATACTACTTGTCAGTGACTGCCTTGTATGCTTCTGGAGCTGGTGATGCTCTTTCTGGAGAAGGAACAACATTGGAAGGTAATGCCTTTTTTTTCCTTTATGAAATGCATTTAAAATGTTTGTAACTCTGAGTCCAGAAGACTTAAATGTCCTTATCCCTCCATATCAAGATATTTATGTTGAAAAGCAGCTAATTTCTATTCAGGTATGCACTTTAGTCAGAAATAGTAGTAACTGTAGTAGTTAGCACTATGGTTCAGGCACTGTGCTAAATACCTTACAATTCTTATCTCATTTGTACTTTGCAACATCTCTGAGAGGTAGATGCTATTATTCTTATTTTACAAATGAGAAAACAGGCAAATAGAGTTGCCTAGGGTTATAGTTAATAAGTGTCTGAGGCTGGATTTGAACTCAGGTTTTCCTGATTCATGGCATGGTGCTCTATCCACTGTGCTGTCTGAGCTGTTAAATATAAAAACAAGATTACTCAGAAAAGGCAAACATATTTTAGGATTATTTTAGTAATGGAGAAAAGTGTGAGAAGAAAATGTATTCATTGAAGACAAGTAGGTTATTGAAGAAAATGAGTTGAGAATCTAAGTAATTAAGAGCTAGAAGAAACTTTAGCTATCATTTAGTCCAACTCTTAAAATGTTTTTTTAATATAAATGAGGAAACTGATGTCTAGTGATTTAATGGACTCTTTAAAGGCACATAGCTAGTTAGCTCCTTGCCAGTGGGTATTTTTTCATTCTTTGTATCTATTACCAGTGCCTAGTACAATGTTAAGCATATAGTATGCACCTAATATATGTTTTACTAATTGATTGATTGATTACTAGGACTTCGGCTGGGTCTCTAGATGTCTAGTTCAGTGAGTTTTCATTATACCATTATCTTATCTCAAAAGCTTTTGAAATTATTTTTAACACTTTTTTGAATATGTGATTGGATGTCTAAGCTTGTCATGCACAAATTCTTTGGAAAAATTTAGTTCATGCTAAAACTGTCAGCTCTCAGAGAGGGAACCTTATCAACCAAAAAGCAAACCACTGGGTTCTTTTGGTGATGATAATAATAGTGTGATGGGGAATGTAAGTTACCTAGAGTTTCTGGTTTGATTTTTCTTTAAGCAATAGTTCTAAGCAGGAACCTCCCAAGTTTAGTTCCTTCTCAGTAGATTGAAGATGGATACTTTGTGTGATCACCTATGAATTTGGAGAATTTTTCATAGTGATCTAGACCTGTTTTCCCAAACAAAGGCCACAGAACAACCCTTGGTTGGGGGAGGGAGATTTGATTTGACTTCCAAGTAATGTGCATTCAACTGGTAGGAAGGTGAGAAGATGGAGTGCCATCCACCTTCTCTCCCATGTAGCCAGTTACAGGCTTGTCTCTAACACAAACTCCACCACACCCTTGAATTCTTCCCTGCTCTGTTCCCTCCTATCACTGACTTTTTGGGGCTATGTAGGAGTAGTATTATTATACACATCAACCTTGCCACCTGTTGCAGTAAAGGAAGGCACAATTCCCTTTGGCACTCTTACTACCCCCTGTATCTCTATGCTTTTCATCTTTCACCTTGTTGCTGCAGTAGGTATCCCTCAGTGACAGGTTCTTTGCTTTGGAATAACGGGTGATTATTAAGTCCCCTCCACATTTTTAAGTCAGTAAACTTCTCTATTTCTGTTTGAAGACACCACAGAATAATTTAAGTGTTATTAAGAATAATCTTAGTGTTATGCTTGATTCTGCACCCTTCCTTATCCCACATACATAATTAGTTGCCAAAATTTGTCTAACAGTATCTCTCACAACTATTTTCTTTCATCCATTCACAAAATCCACCATTCTAGTTCAGTCTAACATCATCTTTTACCTGGACTATAGAATGGTCTTTTAATTTGCCTTCCAGCTTCAAGCATTCCAACTCTAATCCATTCTCCTCATTGCTGCTGAGTGGATTTTCCTCAACCAAAAGTCTCACTATGTTTCTTCTCTGCACAATAAACATCAGTGGTTCCCTATTGACTCTAGAATCAAAATACTATTTTATCTTCATCTCATTCTTTTTTTGTAACTTTCTATTTCTGTTTGTTTCAAAATGTGCATGTCAGTATAGTACTATTTATATATAATTTATAAACGAATAAATGTACAGATATTGGGGTTGCATGCTCAAAACCTTTTTACTGTAGGGATGTATTATCAAGAAAGCTTGGAAATCACTGCCCTAGATAATTTTCAGGGGTATTTATATGAATTGTTGTATATCTTGGTCAACCAGGATTCTTTATTTTTTGCTTTTTTTTGGAGGGCAGTTGGGAATAAGTGACTTGCCCAAAGTCACACAGCTAGTAAGTGTGTCAAGTGTCTGAGGCTGGATTTGAACTCAGGTCCTCTTGACTCCAGGGCCAGTGCTCTATTCACTGCATCATCTAGCCACCACATCAGCCAGGATTCTTTAGCACATGACATCTAGAAATTATCTATATAACTGTGAGCAACTTCCATTACCCCTCTGGACCTTGATTTCCTCATTTGTAAAATGAGAGAGTTGGGCTAGACAGTCCCTGAATTCCCTTCCACTTCTAGGTCTATGAGCCTACAAACTAAACACGTGGTACAAGATGGGTTTAAATAAAATGATTATTCAATATACCTATGACAGAGAGATCAGCAAGGATTGAATTAAACATTTTAAAGGCGTACTATTTTGTTGACACTATCCCTCCCTCCCTCTCCCCCCACCCCAGTGAGAGTCACTGTGGCATAGTGTTTAGAGTCTTGCAAAATCTGGCCTTGTCTCTGATACACACTATCTATGTGATCATGTACCCGTCAGTTCATTCCTCAGTATACCAGAGACTATCCAAGATCTGTCAGTGGAGGGAATTTCCATACCAGAAGTTCCTCACACTGATGAAATAACAGACTTCTCTCCTTTCCCCATCCTCAAAGTAGAAATGGTCCAGATTAAATCTAAAATGTAAATTCTTGCAGTGTAAAGTAACAATAGAGTAAATAAGTAGCAAAATAAATGACTTCATGAACTTGATGAGATTGTTAGAGATGGATCCAGCAAAGATTAAATATCCAACAGTATTTGGAAAATTCTAGTTAAAGACAGAGGTGAAGAGAAAATAGATGAAGTTGTTTATCTCCATGTCCAAAGAAATCCAGATTTGAAGCATAGTATGTTGACACAAAATGCTTTTTGTGTGGATTGGCACAACTCAAAGCTAATTTTGAAATCCTATTATCATGATTGTGGAGATACTTTCTTAGGTACATACAGTTCAATTAAACTTGCTTTTTATTTGTTCCAGGCCCTGTCCTGGGGATACAAAGGCAGAAATGAAATGGCCCCTGCTCTCAAGGAGCTTACAAATTACTGGTTGTAATATTTAGCATTTAAAAAAAATAATGGTTAAAATGGCAGCTCATAACAAGAAGTCATACATAGGGTGGAAATGAATTATTGACTCAAACTGTCTTCCTTAGAATATAGCCATAGTGCCTAAGAATGATTAGGAGTGTTCCTCTGATTTTAGAATGCGTATTTAGAAGGGTAGAAAATCTTTAAGTTATATGAAGTAAAATTGGCCCAGGCTGCAGTGACCTAGTCAGAACAGTAAATGAATGCAAACTCTCCATCTGTAATAACATATGGTATTTTATGGAGATTTGCCTTTTTCCTTGTGATTTATTGCATTTCCCTTTGCTCTTATACTTCCCACGGACTTTTTGTGTGTTTACTCACCTGCTACAATTTTCAGGGAGTATACTTTTAACCTTTAGTCTTTTTAGACTGATCATGAACTTCATTTAGACTTGTGAAAATGTCACCTTCACAATGTCTTGAAAAGCAAAATAATTATACTTTTAAAATGTTCTTTATTCCCTGTAGCTTAAAAAAAATGGCTTTCTTCTTAGCCAGAAGACCTTTTAAATAGTGATGCATGATCTCAGGAACAAAATTTTTTTTATAGCCCAACTGACTGCTCTAGATTTAGAGCAATCACTTTCGACAAGTGATTCTACAAGGGCTCTGGCTTGTTAAAGCTAGTCATGGATAGCTAAATAACCAACTTAAGCTTTTCTTACTTGGGAAGATTCCTGATAATATGAATGTGCCTTTCCTTTCCAGTCATGAAATTGTGACATCTCTATTAATCCAATTATAGCCCCAAATATCATTCTGTACATCACAGGAAAGGAAGAAATCTTAGTGGACATCTAGTAGGACACCACCTCTTCCTCATTTAGGATCATAAAGCTAAAGATGGTCCAATCCAACTCCATTTCTGCCTCACTTAAATCCAATTCACATGCAAGTAAAGACATTACCTGTAGTGTCATTGGTCCTTTTTGAAAAAAGGATGAACAACATTTTTTTTTATGAGGGACAGAGGCTCAGGGTGACTCAATCATTTGCCTGTGTAGTAGCAGTAAAGTATTAGAGGTAGAATTCAAACGTAAGTCCTCTGATGCCAAATCCAACACTTTTCTCACTGAATCCAACTTCCTCTCCACATCTTAATATGAGTAACCAAGACCCAGAAAAGGTAATGACTTATTTAAGGTCACAATGGTAGTAAGCAGTTGAACTGGGGTTGAACCCAGATTTTCTGACTCCAAATCTAGTTATCTTTTTACTGTATCAATCAATTAGTAAACATTTATTAAAGATCTGTTATGTACTAGGCACTATGGTAAGTGTTAGAGATACAAAAAGAAGAAAAAAGCAATCTTTGTCCTCAAGGGGCTTACAGTCTAATGGGGGGAGACAATATGTAGCCAAATATATACAAACAGTTATATACAGGTTAAACTGTAAGTAATCAGCAGAGGAAAGGCAGAATTAAGAATCATTGGGGAAGGCTTCCTATATTTACACTGGTTCTCAATCTTCCTAATGCTATGACCCTTTAATACGGTTCCTCATGTTGTGGTGACCCACAACCATAAAATTATTTTTGTTGCTACTTCATAACTGTAATTTTGCTACTGTTATGAATTGTAATGTAAATATCTGATACACAGGATGTATTTTCATGCTTACAACAGGATGTATTTTCATTCTTACAAATTGAACATAACCCACAGGTTGAGAACCACTGCAAGAAAGTAGGATTTTACTTGGGACTTAAAGGAAGCCAGGGAAGTCACTATTCAGAGTACACACACACACACACACACACACACACACACACACACGAACAGAGACATGCAGATGCATATATATTTATACATATCCATTACACAATGCTTCTGTAAAGAGATAGACAATAAAATAAATAAATAAATAAATGAAGTAAACATTTAATTTTTTATGTTCCCCATGCCCTGAGTAGGAGGAAGTGTTTGCAAAGTGACTTTCAATAATAACAAATTTATATGCCTGGAACTGTGGGGAATATGTTTAATTCATAATGCCTTTTGCATAGTAGAGGGAAAGCATTAATAAATGACTTTTGAATTAGCAAATACATTTAACTGAATTAAATTTTGATCTCTGAAGATTTGGAAAAAATAATTTCACTCAAAGATCCCTATCTGCTGTAAAGAATAGCAGATACAACCTTGCCAACATCCTTTTATTAACATACTTATCCCTTTGCGTTACGCATGATAAAACTTGACAAATATGTGAAAACATAGTTATAACTAAATTAAAATGAGGAGTTTTTTTTAAACTTCTGGTTATTCCATTTAATTTTATTATATTAGTTTAGCCAAACTCACATACCATATATGAGGAATAGGAGATGATGGTAAATGCAGCGAATGGAAAGCCCACAGAAAGAGAAACAGTGAGCTGTTTCTGAGAGCTACTGTTTTTCTAATCTGTTTTCTCTTGGGAGAGGAGGTGGTAAGAACAGAGCTGGCAAGGATCTTGCTTTGACTCAGAGGCATAAAATCAGATGGCAAGAATATAATAAACGTTGGTAGTTTATAGATCAGCTTAAGTTCATAAAGGTTTTTAATTTCCAGAGAAAAATAAAACTTCCATTCTTTGCTATAGACTGTATAATCTTTTTTTCTAGAACTTTTAATATTTATTTTCTTGAAATGTGAACATATATCAGGTAATTGTCTTGTAGCTCTAACTAAGGATTTATTAGTACTTGCATTGCTGGCTCCAGTATATTAGAATGACAAAAGCAGAGTTCATTACCATTTCAGATACTAACTCTAGAGGAATTTAACCACAAAGCATTCGTATTGGTTTTGCAGACATAGATTTTAAAAAGTGGAACAGCCTATTCTAATGAACAAAACACTGTTGCACATTGAAATGCATTATAAATCTTCATAGAACCTGGGGCTGTCACTAGACAGAGGGCAACCTGTTTTTACATTTAAATAAATGATAACCACTTTTCTTTTGTTCCAAGAGATTAATCCAATTTAATAAAACTTCCAATTTGGGATAACATAGATGTCTGTATATTTCAGAGTGCTCATTTTCACCAGGGAAAGAAGTAGCTTTTGCATAATTTCTTCCTTGCTCCCCTTCTGTTGTCACAGCAACATAAAAATGTTCTAGAAATGAATGGCCTCCTACAGACCAAATTGAGCTAACTCAATTGACATTTTGCTACAATGAAGTTTTTAGCATATCACAGGAACTCAGCATCATATTGAATTACATAGTGCTTCTCCCAGATGGACTAAAACAAGGACTCACTGTTTTTTAAGAGATTTAGTGCTGTTTCATACATTTGCAAAATTATATGTTTATAGTATTACAACTCTGACATTTCTAAGGAACTTTGGATAGTTATCAAATGATAATTGATAATTCCTTTTCTATGGACTAACCTCATACAAAAAAAATTAAATTAGCAAAGATAGACAGAAACTTTAAACAAAATTCTCCTCTCCTTTACAGTAAATGGTAACTTTAATGTCAGAATTATAACTAGGGCAGGGTGATTAGAATTTTGCTTCTGGGTGCCAACATTGATAGGGTGCCAGTTAAATTGCCTTAGGTTGCATTTCTTTCTCACAGCTGCTACACCCCAGCTATACTCCTCCCATGCAATTTCCATATTCTGACCTTTTTTCTTCTGGCTTCCAAATTCCTAGTTATAACTATGTTTAATTGTCATGGAGAATTTTTTTTTTAGTGTTACCTGTATCTGTGTCTTATCTATCCTATATTTACTTACCTGTATGTTTTATATGGGTAACACCAGAGTTTGATCTTTGAAACAGATATTTCAATTCAGTAGTTGTAAGTCAATTCCATTCCAACATAAGCTTTCTCCAAGAATAGATCTTCAGTTACTTCTGAAGTGGAAAATTGGAGGCTTTGGGAGCTGCATTCTAGCAGAAAGAACAAATTAGTTTTGGAGAGGGCTTACTTTAACATCTATTGGTGAAAGTGGTGCTTGAAATTCAGCGAAAGCTAGTTGGAATCATATATAAAGTACAATAAGCTTCAGTGCTTCAGCTACCTGTGATTTCGTTGGTGTGATTATTCCCAACACTGGAACAGAGAGTGTAATGGCCTTAGACCAATTACTGTGGCCAAATAATTGAGCCAATCTTGGATCATAAGATCATAAGATTTAAGAGCCATAAAGGGACCCCTCCTAACCCTCCTCCTAACTAATTTTACAGATGAGGAAACAGAAGGGTCATAATGTAGTACATAGCAAAATTAGAATTTTAATGTGTTTTGCTAAGCTAGTCCTTGGAGGATAGACACAGACCTTTCCAGTTTGGTAGAACTTGCCATAGATTAGGCTCCACTTGCATAGCCTTTTAGAACCTAGAATCACTTCCATCCCATGATGAAGTGTCACAGTAGAACTTCAATGGAAGGGGAGAAAATAAAACATTTGTCCAAGTCTCATGAACATTTTGTTTGTCATCATGGGTTAATCCAGGTTGTATTGATAATTGCACTAGAAAGGTCACATGAAGCTTGAGCCCAGGGTGCCATCCTCTGGGTGCCTGACCTTTCCTAGAAATTCCCTGTTACAGTCAATTAGCATATTTTAAGGACTTACTATTTTCTGCTTGCTGTATGTTAAGCTCTGAGGATACAAAGAAAGGCAAAAACAATTCCTACTCTCAATGGAGAAAACACCAAGCCCACAGCTATGAACAAAGAAGATTTCTACCTACCTATCCATCTACCTACCTACCTATCTATCCATCCATCCATCCATCCATCCATCCATCCATCCATCTATCCATCCATCCATCCATCCATCTCTCTACCTACCCATCCAATCTATCTATGTATCTATCTGTCTGTCTGTCTATCTCTGTCTGTCTATCTATCTAATATAGATATAATATGCTCATGTAGTCTATCTATCTGACAAACTGGGAGTGGTCTCAGAGGGAAGGTATTAAGATTAAGTAAGACTTGGAAAGGCTAATTATAGAAGGTGGGATTTTAGCTGAGACTTGATGGAAGCCAGAAAAGCCAGGAGATGGAGATGAAGAGGGAAAGAGTTCCAGGCATGGAGGACAGCCAATGAAAATCCTGAGAGTTTTTGGTGCGAGGAACAGCAAAGAGGCCAATGTCACTGGATCACAGACAATGTGGAAGGAAGTAAAGTGTAAGAAGACTGGAAAGGTAGGAAGGGGTCAGGTTATATAGGACTTTAAAAGCCAAATGAAGAATTTTACATTTGATCTTAGAGGTAATGGAGATCCACTGGAAGAGGCAGTGATATATTCAGACTTGTGTTTCAAGAAGATCAGTTTGACAGCTGTGGACCCTACATGGTGGGGTACAATGAAGGTCCTACCCCTCTTCTGGGCCACCATGCTTATTGTTTCATGCCTGCTTATTCTTCCTAAGAGTTGCCTGGTGTGTTCTTGTTCATTTGTTTCAGTTGTGTCTGTGACCCTATTTGGGATTTTCTTGGCAAAGATACTGCAATGGCTTGCCATTTCCTTTTCCAGATAATTTTTTTTACAAATGAGGAAACTGAGGCAAACAGGGTTAAGTGACTTACCCAGGGTCACATAGCTACTAAGTGTCTGAGAACAGATCTGCCTGGTATGGTTCCATATACCTCATCCCATCACATTTTTCATTCTGATGTTTGTTCAGAGTGACTAGATCCAATCAGAGGGACTTATTTCTGTGCCTTCCTCTTTTCCCTTCACCTCCTTCTGGGGGTTGTTCAACAGATTGTCATAGCTCCTTCATGGTAGACTGCTTTCCCTCTTTTTTGAGCCTAACCTGCCAACTTTGCCCTGGCTACCAGGATGCCTGGTTACAGCTCTGGTTGAACTCTGCAATAATTTGGTTTTTTAGACTGTGTAACGGAAAGGGTTATGATATATAGGAAAGTTACTTAAATGAGATATTAATTGTTTGGCTTGGTATATGGAAAAAAAGTGATGTAGAAATTAAACACTTGGAGACATTCAGAGCAGTAAAAAACCACCTGTCTAAATTACCCTGTAGAATACCAAGCACAGTGATACATGCACTTAATAAATAGTTTTTGATGATATTTTATGCACATTGGAAAATCAGGTAAAATTTTCCAGCATCAACATTTCTAAAGATGTATCAGATTTTGGCAAGTATGAAGTGGTGAGAGAGCTGGGTCATTATTCTTTATCCCTGCTCTCTTTCCTGCAGAAGAGTAAATAGATTCTTCGTTGTAAATCACAGATTCTCTGAGTTGGAAGGGGCCTCAAGTCATCTAGTTCAGCTCATACTGGAATGAGAATCCCTTCTGCAGCATACTTACCATCGTACAGACTTTGCTTAAAGATCTCCAGTGGCAGGCAACCACCTCGGTCTTGAGGCAATCTATTCTGTTTTTGGATAGCTGTGTTAGAAAGGCTTTCCTTACTTCAAGCCCAGACCTGCCTCTCTGCAGCTTCTTTGTATTCCTCTCAGCTAAGCCCTCTGCTACCAAACAGAACAAGAAAAAGATGTATCTACCTTTCAGGGAGGCACACCTCTGAAGGTGAGATTAAGGGAAACTATAGACTACATTGCCAGAAGCTACATTTTCAGAAGCAAGAGTGACATAAGAAGTATAGGCATATAATGTAGGATATCAGAACATTAACAGGTTAATATCACACCTTGATAACATCTTTAAAATGTCATATGCATAAAAACCCATAAAAATTTGCCCATCATCAGTCTTGTTTATTTGCAATTGTGCCCAGGTTATTTTGGAATCTTGGAGAAATAGAGAAAGGAATTAGGGTTAAGACCCCCATCTGTACTTGGAAAAGGAAGAGAGAGGAGATATGAAATCTCATAGTAGGCACAAGGCCTTTGCCAGGAAAGAGTGGCCTTTAGGGCCTGGAAGAAGCCAGTAAGGACACAAATTCCTAAACCTAGAATAATAGGACTCTAACAGCCACATATGAACTAATTCCTATTTTCTTTATAGGAAAGTAGATGAAATGAGATTGTGGACTGTCTTTCATCTTTCATTGCCTGAGAATGACAAAATAGGTTCATAAATTTAGAGCTGGAAAGGACCTTTAGTCTAGTATAACTGATAGACAGACAGACACACACACACACAATTAAGGAATTAAGAACCAGAGCTAGTATATCAACATAGGTCTCAACTCCATACTTCACACTACTTTCATTATACTGTATCACTTTTTAAATCTTTAGGGCTGGCCTGATAAGTAGCATTTCAGGATCCTTGGGCTAGACCCTCAAAATGACTTCTCTACTCAATATTCTTTAAGTTATGGAGACAACCAATTATTCCACAATTAGAGATATAAAGCTTAATATGAAAAAATCTGGTTGAGGCAGAACAGTGACTATTATTAATTGACATGAAAAAGTGACCCATCAGGAGGATGTGAATAACTTCTATTAGATTCTATCCTGTTTCTATACCATGGTGAGTGCCTGTTCTGGGAGTTATGGAAAGGACAGAATAAAGTTTAGAAAACATTTGGGTATTTGGCACTTTTTTTTGGGATGGGGAAGAATCCAGAACAGGAGGCTGAGAATACCCAGTTCTCTTTCCATCATACCACATTGCCTCTATATTGAGGGAATCCTTGAAGAAAGTATGAGAAGAGGAAAAGGTAGGCTTTATCAAATGATACTCTATAGCAGGTTGCATTTTTTCAATCACATAATTGACTGAAAAGTACAAAGATTTCAAGATCCTACTATGGTTGCATTTTGTTGTTTACGTCAATATATTTGGTGAACTAGAACAAAATGTAGCTTTAAAAGGCTGTCTAGTAGTTATGTATCTTTCTCAAATATTTTAATGTCATTGAAATTATTTGAAAGATGAAATAACAGAGATTTTCATTACCCTCTGATCATTGCTATAAAGCAAGGCACACAACAGGGAAATGGGCTCATTAAAGGCACTGGAGTACCTCACCTGAATCCAAATCTGGCACTAGCTGTGTAACCCTGGGCAAGTCACTTAATCCTGTTTGCCTCAGTTTCCATATCTGTAAAATGGGAAATCGCAAGGTACTCTAGTATCTTGTCAAGAAAACCCTATATGAAGTCATGGGGAGCTGGACACAACTGGGAAAAACTCAACAAGAGAGTCTCTCTATCTAACTGCATATGGGTAATAGGAATTCTTTACTCAATCAGTTTTTTTTTCTCAGTATAGGCTTGGTGCTCTCTCCTCTGTGCTACCTAGCTGACCAGGTAGACTCTAGAGTTTATATATCAGTGCATATATCTTTGACAAGCATTGTAGATAGATAATATTGGGCCCAGAATAAAACAGGAGGAAGAAAGTAGGCTGGGTTACATTTGGAAAATTGTGCAGTGCTTCTAATGGCACTAAGCTTCTTTCTGAAACAAAAAAAAATTCATTTAAAAAATTTTTTTTTATTTTTTTGCTCTTTGGAGGGCAGTTGGGGTTAAGTGACTTGCCCAAGGTCACACGGCTAGCTTTTGTGTTAAGTGTCTGGGGCCAGTTTTGAAGTCAGGTCCCTCCTGACTCCAGGGCCGGTGCTCTATTCACTGCACCACCTAGCTTCCCCAAAAATCCATTTTTCTAAAACTAGGATTATTCTGGTGATACTGTATACCTATAGATCATATGCTATTGCAGTCTCTGAGGAATAAAAATTGCTGGTCACTCAAAAACTGATGAAATTACTAAGTTAGAGGATATAGAGAGACAAGAGAAGGGAGAATAGGCAGAGCCTTGGGGTGTACCCCACAAATAGCGATTGGTACATAAAGATCTAGAAAGGGGGACTGAGTCAGAAAGGTAGAAGGAGAGAGAAGCAGCATGGAAATCCAGAGAGAAGAGAGTATTGCAAAAGAGATGATTAATGGTGTCAAGTGTTGCAAAGGCAGTCAAGAATGTTGAAGATTGAGAAGAGGTTGAATCTCTCACTTTACACAGGATAACTTTTGTCGAGAGAGGTTATAACTTCCTGAGTTTACCTAGCTAGTTAGTGAGAGCCAGGTCATTGGACTTTAAATATCATGAGTTTCCACTTCTCTGTTTATTTTTTCACATAATACTTAATTTTAATTGTTAAAATAAGAAATATTGAACTCTCTGGAGAATTTTAGCATTTAGCAGGAGTTAGATTTTCTTATAATAAATACTGTGGTAGGGTCATATACCCAGCATGAAAGCATTGAATTGAAGAACCTGCTATAGTGTCTGTAAAAAGGGCAAAGAATCAGTGAGAATTGCTTTGCAAACAGTAGGTGCTCAGTACTTATAAATGTCTTTGATTAACTGACTCACTCCTAAGAGTTAGAAGTCATTAAATTTTGCTACTTGTTTACTTTTTCAACCGCAGGTCCTGGATGACATTCCTGTCAACTTTAGCCAACTTTTCCTTGAGTCCACTTTTTTTTTTTGCCTATAGAGAGCGACTGTAGTGTAGAGAAAGATTGGGGGAAAAACATACTTAAACTGGATTATTTATGTTTCATTTACCCAAATCAGTAGATACAGTTTGATTTATAAAACTTTTCATTTTTAAATCCATTCCTTGTTAAAGGAGTGATTTGAGAGATTAGATTTTAAAAAGAATTCTCTACAATCTTTTCTTCTTAAAAGTAGTGAGTGATCATCACAAATTCACCCATTTTACAAAGATCTTCCATTAGTTTTATTTATTTATTTGACAAGTTCTCTGATTTCACCAGTGTAGGGAATTCCTGGGGGTAGAACTTCCTTTATCAAGCCAGGCTAGCGTATTCTCTGGAACTTAGTCTTTGAAAGTGACCTACAGAAGGGAGTAGTTTAGTGACTTGCCCAGGGTCACACAGCCAGATTATGGTAAATGTTGGATTTGAACCCAAGACCTCTTGATTTAGAGGCCATGTTTAAATTGAGAACAGAGAATAGTAAAGGGAAAAACCCTGAGAAAAATTTCCTTACTTGGCTAGTAAACTTCTTTGCCTATTTTTCAGTGAGTTCAGAAGTATGTTTGAGTTTGTATTTTTCTTACAGTCTCTTCACCGGCCATCTACTCATTCTCAAAATGAAATCATTTGGCTGTTTGTGACACTGAAGTCT
Organism: Pseudocheirus occidentalis; assembly: GCA_028646575.1. Classification (NCBI taxonomy): domain Eukaryota; kingdom Metazoa; phylum Chordata; class Mammalia; order Diprotodontia; family Pseudocheiridae; genus Pseudocheirus; species Pseudocheirus occidentalis. The sequence continues at coordinate 239,410,360 of CM053593.1, read as the reverse complement.
GTTGTCATGGGAATGAGTATAATGTCACAAACAGCATTGTAGCAAGTAGGAATAAAAATGGACTGAGAAGCAAATCCTTGGGAGAAAATAAGTACAACTTGGAAGTGTCGATGTCTTTTGTTCCCCACTCCCAAACCATCCCAGCATTAAATGGGAAAAAACCCCAAACCCACTGCAACATTGGAGCCAACTTTGGTTTCATAGTCATGCTTTTTGTGCTTCACTAATGCTTCACTGAGTTGGTTTTAAGTAGGGAGGAGGAGTACAAGGAGAGGGTATCTCTGGAAACAATCTCTTTTACTGAGTCTCATGGCCACAAGATATTAATTAGGCAAAAATGGAGTATTTTCTACAGTGTGAAAAAGTGAGATATATGGACATTATTCATTTATCTGTGTATAACATTTTTCCCCAGTAGAATTATAAGCTCCTTGAGGACAAAGACTGTTTTATTTTTGTCTAAGGATGATAAACATTTAGCACAGTATTTTTTTGAATTGAACTGAATTGAGTTTAGTTGATTTAGAACAACTTTGGCACTAATCCAGAAATCCCTCCCCTTCTCTTCTATTCCTCAGAGATCTCAGACAGTAGTCCAGCAGTTTCATCTACTGGTTGCTTTAGTGCCTGTGGATGAAATTTGTCTAGAGTCTACATTCAACATAAATGTTAATTTTTGACATTATTGGTGGTTCAGAATCTTCCCAGAAACAAATAGCAATTTTAAGTGGGATGAGAGGTGGAAGAAGTGAGAGAGGGATAATTGGGGAAGTGGGAGTGAAACTAATTATGAAGTTATCAGGTGGTTTGCTTTAAGTGGTAGTGGCTTCACCCTCGAAGTCTTTGAGTAGAAACTGGATCACAACTTGTGGTGTATGTTGTAGAGGAGATTCTTTGTAAAGATAGCAAGTTTCACTATATGGTCACAGAGTATCCTGCTGCTTCTGTGACTCTGTATCCATATACTGCATATGTCAAATCCAGAGTCCTATTACCTGAATAACATTTAGTGCAAAGGTGTTCTTATAAAGCTGTGCTTCCATGTTGTTGCATGTAAAGAAAATACATGACTTGTGTTCCTTTTTGGAGTTTAGAGAGTTCTAGAGAAACACAGCCATCCTTCCCCACCTTATATGAAACAGTCACAAGCTTTGAAAGAAAAGAAATTACCATGCAATGTAATTGCTTGCTGATTGCAGTGAAATTGCAGTGAAATGCTTGCTTCATTCTCCCCTCCTCCCCTGCCCCAGAAAGGATGTTCTGTCAGCCACTTAAGTTATTTATAATAGAGTTAGAAGTTTCCACTTGGACTTGAGGTTTCAGAAGAAAAGCCCCAACGTTTTTCCCTTTTCATTGAATTGCATCTTTTTTTTTTTTTTGTTCGATGTGGCTTTTCTTTCCTCTAATGTCACCTTTGCTGTTCAGGTTCTAGAATGTTGTTGTACATAATTGCTAAGCATACATTATTTTTTTCTCTCTTCTTTATGGCAACTTTATGATAGTTGAAACAACAATGATCTTCAGAATTTTTACGGTGACTTTTTGTATCACTTGCTTAAACACCCAGTAATTACTTGTTAAAAATTATGCTGGGAAAGCAGATAGTTTTATATTGATGTCATATTATGGCAGAAATCCTATTTGAAGTAGCCAATATAAAGTGACTTGTATATTTATATTACATTAAAATATGGAAAGAGTAGCTATTTTATTGGGAGAAAGCTGTGGTTTGGGTTTTCTTATTTTCCATTTGGATTATATTAATGTTTTTTATTGAATGAAAGGGGTTGAATTTGGGAACAGACATTTTCAGCCATTCCTCCCTCCCCCATTCTAGAGTATAGCCCCTTTTAATAACTAGTACTTTTTCAATATTCTAGAAGAATGGGTGTTTTTTCCCCCAGTTTCATTGAAAGGTTACCCTTTCACATTTATAACTCCATAAAAGCCAACAACAAGGAATGTATATTTGTAACTAGTTTTGCCCATTGGAATGAGGTCATGTTTTAGAATTTTAGTGAGCCACGCATTAGAGCTGCAGATTTGTTTAAATTAGACTGGTAGAAAGCACAGAGCAATGGAAAAAGCCCTGGGCTTCATATGAATGAGGAGACTTTGGAGGTCCAGTCCCAGAACTTTCTGCCAGTAGATAGCTGTGATATGGTCACCAAGTTCACTGTGAACTTCCCCAGATTCTCATTAAAAGAGGAGTGGTAGGCTAGCTAATCTAGATGGTTGTTTTCAGCTTTAAACATCTAATATATTTCTATATCTATATCTAATAACATTAATATATATACTATGTAATATGTGTATATGTTTACATTATACACACTTGTATGCATCCACGTACATGTATGCATACGCAGTAGAATTGTAGAAAAAAAAACTTTTGAGGACCATGGTCCCTGCCTCAAGATAACTGAGGCATGAAAGGAGATGAAGTCCTTGGGAAAATCCTGAAGATATAAATCAGGAATCTATTTTATAGATGGAATGGAAGAGAGATATCATAATGATATTTGAACCAATAGAAGAGAAATCGGAGATAATGCAATTCCATTCAGGGTAATTCAACAAACATTTATGTAATAACTTATACTGTGCCAGGCAGTGGGAATAGAAATATATACAAAGTATCATCTCTCTGGGTTTGGAAGAGACCTTAGAGGCCATCTGGCCTAACTCCCTCATTTTACAGGTGAGGAAACTGAGGCCAAGTGACTAACCTGAGGTCATAGGAGATAGCAACTTTCATAGATTTAGAGTTGGAAGGGAAGTCAAAGTTCACCTAGTCCAATTACATCATTTTATAGATGAGGAAAGATAGTACATGTAAGCTATATGGGAGATAAAATTAGAAAGATAGATTGGGGGCAGATTGTGGAGGGCTCTGTGTGCCTTACCAAGACTATCCTTTATTTGGAGTCAAATTAACAACAGTTTATTAAGTGCCTCTAATGGGTCAGGCTTTGTGCTAAGAGTTGAGAATACAAAGAAAGGCAAAAACCCAATACTTGCTTTTAAGGAATTTACAGTATATTGGGGGGTGGTGGTGGAGACAACATGCAAATAGCTATCTACAAGCAAGGTATATGCAGGATAAATTGGGAATAATCTCAGGGGAAGAAAATAGCTAAGGGGGATTGGGAAAGGCTTTCTTGCAGTAGGTGGGCTTTTAGATGAAACCTAAGGAAGCCAGAGAATCTAGAAGTCAGAGATGAGGAAGGAGAGAATTACAGGAATGGGGGACAGCTGGTGAAAATGCATGGAGTTGGGAGATGAAATGTCTTGTGTGACAAACAGTAAAGAGGCCAAGTTTTTAGTTTGACTTGTCAGCTGATTAGGCATTTAAAGAAGATTAATGATGTAGTTTTCATGATAGAAAGGCAGCAGAAAATTTTGGAGGAAAAGAGCCTTTTCATTAAGTTAAGTAATATAAGAACTTGATTTGGAATGATGGCAGTGGGGATGAATAAGAAGGGTTGGTCAGAAACTTTGTTAAGGAAGAAGTGACAAGAGTAGGTGACCAAGCTGATGTGGGGAACTGGAAAGAAGAAAGAATCAAAAGATGATTTTGAAGTTTCAAACCTGGCAGAAGGAGAATAAAGTTGTTTTTGGTAGAAACAGAGACGATAGCAGAAGGGGCTCATTGTTAGTAGAAGATGATTGCAATTCTAGATGGGTTTTGAGGTACGTGAAGGAACTCTTTGAATAATAAGGATGAGTATGATATAATTGATGATTTCATCAGTATTGGGAACCTTCTGTATGGGAACTCACTCCACTACTTCAGATGCAACCTGTCTATGGATTATGTCTAAGTCCTAGAGAATTATCCAAGGCACATAGAGAATTACCCAGGAGTCATCCAGCTAGTAAATATCAGAGAAGGACTTTGAATTTGGATCTTTCTGAAATTAAGCTCATTATCCTTTATTAAATGAATATAAATTTGAAAAAAAGAAGAAAGTGTTAGATGTTTACATGTATAATGCATATTCTTACACTGATTAAATTTTTTTTAATTTCTCTTCTGTAGAACGAGGTTCTGCTCGGGACTTGATTACTAAAGATATCACTGACACTTCCATTGGAGCATACTGGACATCTGCTCCAGGGATGGTTCGTGGTTACAGAGTTACATGGAGGTCCCTTTATGATGATGTTGAAGCTGGAGAGAAGAATCTTCCTGGAGATGCAATTCATACTGTGATAGAAAATCTGCAACCAGAGACCAAATATAAGATTTCAATATTTGCCACCTATACCAGTGGGGAAGGGAATCCTTTGCATGGAGAAGCTACAACTGAATGTAGGTTTACATTGCTACTATTTATTATCCTATGGATTCTGATCAATGTGTATTAATAGATATTTAAAAGTGTGAATATATATAGTTGGTTCTCCAATCTACATATATTTGTTTCATACTGAAACTTAAGACTGAGGAAGCATAGAAAGGATCATAGAATCATAGATTTGGGCTGAAAGGTACTTTTGATGCCACTGGATCCAGTCTTCTCTCCCATTTTGCATATGAGGAAACTAGTACATGTCTGAGCAGGACTTTTACATCAGGCCCAGACTCCAAATCCAGTCCTCCATCAGCTAAGCCATGCCATTTATTTCAGGGAACTTTAGTACCTATAAGTATTGGGAGAAAGGATGAATGTGAGGAGGGACCAAAGAGCCATTGCTTGCCAGGAAAGAAAGTAAACTCAGAAAATCTCTTCCCTCTATTTACTTTTTGTCTAGTTAGGTCATATGTAGTTCTTTTTGTTAATGTAGCTTGCTTTTCAAGATCCCTTAAATGTCGGGAGTAAGCATTCTATTTTCTTTATTCCAAACTCAATGCCACATCTTAGGGCCAATGGAAGCATTGGGCAGGGAGTGGAAATGTTTTGAAGTAAGTAAGTTCAGCCTTTCAACATTAGAAAACTGCTTCCTCAACCCAACCACATGACTCATTGTTGTCTATTTTTCTGAGACCTAGCATTCTTTCTAGAGCTTAGTTAGGGAGTACTGAGTGGGATAACAGTGTGTTAACTGATTATTATGGAGTTATCAAGGACGGTTAAATGACTCCAAATAATACTTGATTGGTCATGTGCCTCAAGCTACTTTCATTATTTCTTGCCTGGGATTTCTGTTTCTGTCCTCTGTAAGGGAAGGGGAATTTTAGGAAAGGGGAATGGAGGGACTGTTGATTAGAGGGCTTGTCTTTATGTTGTTTTATTAAAAAGAAAATGCTGAAGAGGTCAGGTCAATGGCCATTCTTTCAGGTCTAGTGGAGAATTGAGGTGTGCAGTGACTGACATCACTGATTCCCTCCTTCCTCTCCCCCTCCCCGCACCCCCTTCTAGTTTGTTTACTTCCAGAGAAAAATCTCATGGCTGAACTAAGAATTGAGTTATTGTAAATTAACATTCTCAGACAAAGAAATTTGGTCCTGGCTTGTGTCAAACATAACCAGATTCTCTATAGTTCTACATAATTTAGCAGAAAATTAAATTTTGCAGAAAAGTTATTGACATAGTTGGTTTCCATGGTAAATTTAATATTATATCTGGAATGTATTGGCTATTGTTTAATGATGTGTGTTTTGATTGTTTTTTGGCAGAAGTTCAGTTGATGTAAAAGTAAGGAATGTGTAACAAATTAAGATAGCATGTGAGTGAACCTCCCAATTAATTTCTTTGATTATTAAAAGCATATCATTTCTGTGTTTGGAGAATTTTTAAAATGTAGGCATCTAAAGGATTGACAAACATTGCATTTGCCAAAAAATCATGCTCTATGTGCTATCTTCTTGAAGGTGTGACTCTTCTAATAAGTTCTTGTGAAGGGAATTATTGAATAGGAATGTGTTAGTCTCAAAAATATATGGGACAGCAGAAATCTTAAGTTGCCTTCTACCTCTCTGAAGCTGAGTCATAGTACTTTCTCAATAAACACTTGTTGACTGATTTTGTTGTTATTGAATTTAAAAGTCCTCCTCTGAACTGGGAGAAACCTGAGTAGTATTGAATTCCATTGTTGGTTGAGGGTCAACTATTTCAAAAGTTGAAGTTAGAGAACTTCTTAGAGGGGGAAAGGAGTTTATTTGTTCCACTAGCCATCTCTGAGTATTTTTTTTTTTACTTTTTAAACTTTTGTTGTGGAAGATGAAACAATCTGGAAAATATTGTTGAAAAGTTGTGATAGGCAAGGGGCAGGATGTCTAAGCCATTTATATTTGTAGCACAGATGAGACTTACAAGGAACTTTACTTCAAAGGTATGAAAATTTTCATCCTGTCTTCTTTGCTTCTAGTAGGCAACATTTTGTTGAGTACTTTCGATATAGCTTTCAGCTAAACAGCTCTGGAAACACTGTAAGGTTCAGGAATATGGTGGGATTCTTTTAGAATTCTGAACTGGAGTTGTGTCCAAGATTCTAGTAGACAGAGAACTAATGTATGTGCATTTGTATGTATATGTGTATGTATATATGTGTGTATGTGGATGATATGTGTATATATATGTGTATATGTGGATGGATATGTGTATATATACATAGGTATGTTTTCCTAGTTTGAGATAGTTAGTTTAGTGGTATTGCTGCCTGGAGACATCCCATGGAGGAGAAGAGACATCAGCAACATGGGGTGGAAGGGAGAGGAGAAGAGAAGAGAGGGTAGTACAGCAATTTATAGAAAACTTGTCCATGTTGTTGTTGTTATTTGTCCTTTGTTCTTGAAGAAGACCACGATGTTGTGGTGCTGATGCCATGACATGCACCATGCAACTTTTTTTTGTAGTGGTGAGCCAACCTAGTTGCTTGTTCCAAAAGTCTGAGGGTCAGTTAATAATTAGCACTAGATGTACAGAAATCTGCTGAAGTTTCTTTCTGTTATTTTCTGTAATTTATCATAAAGAAAGGGAATAACTAAGAAGCCTGCAAGATATCACAGTATGAAGCATGAAATCCAAAAGTCTGGTTTAAACATATTTAGATTTTTAAGTATTTGCACAGCCTGGGAATCTTAGCACTTGTGTCAGGGGAGTGGTAACAGATTTTTGGAGCACTGGTTGCTATTCATAACAGCACCCAAGGATTTTTTTGTATGATCATATTACATTCTTCTGAACTTTGAAGATCAGTGAAATTAGACTGGGCATCTTGTGTAAGAGGGAGAGATCTAATACTCATTGTGAAGAGGTTTGATTTTTTTTTAAGTATTGAACAAAAATTAGTTCTGTGAATGTAATAGCCAGAACTCTTGGTATTTCAGCACTTATTTATGTAGGAGAGTGAGTCATTATGGAATGGTTGACAGTGTGTTAAATTTGAAGTTAGGAGACCTGAGTTCAAATCCTTTCCTAATGCTTACTACTTGTGTGAACTTGGGTGATTCATTTAACCATTCTGGGACTTAACTGTCTTATTTGTAAAATGAAAGGATTTTACTGATAGCCTTTGAAGTTCTTTGAAGGTCTAAATCTGGGGTTTTCAACCCTGGGTGTATAGACCTCCAAGAGATTGTTTATAGATTTCTGGAGATCTTTGAACTTGCATGAGAAAAAAATACATCTTTATTTTCCTTAGCCTCTATTGGAAATCTGGCATTTTCTGCCTTTATGAATTAAAAAAAACCCCAGCAACAAAAGCCTTCCAACATTCTTCTGAGAAGGGGTCCACAGATTTCACCAGACTGTCAAAGTGCTCTATGACACAAAAAAGGTTAAGAACTCTTGCTCAAAGTATATGATCTTATAATTTAAACCTTTCTTGGGACAGGCCCACACACATACCATATCTTAACCCACATTTGATAGGAATCAGGATCCTGAGCCAGTAGTCGCCTCAGTGAATGTTGACATCACTTTTTTTTAAGAGCCCAAGCAAGACATTATAGTTTTTTTAAAATGGGAAAGCTTTTAGCTAGTTTCTTTTCATTCAAACTGGTTCCTCTTTATCCAATAATTTGTAATAATAGAAAACTGTGAGTTAGATTTGAATATATTTTAGATGAAGACATCTTAGATTCTTAATATGTATTTTAATTTATTCACTTCTCTTCATATCCATCATTACTGAACATAATAAGAGTATAGCTTCATCAAACACCCAAGTTCAAGATTTTTGTATTTGATTTTTAAAAGGCTAATATTTTGTGGCAAATCATTCAGTTTTTTTGTGCCTCCATAATCCCCTAATGTAAAGGTCCTTAACCCAAGGTTTATCAATTTGTTTAAAACAAACAAACAAACAAACAAACAAACAAACAAACAAACAAACAAACAAACAAACAAACACCTTTTGGGGGCAGCTAGTTGGTGCAGTGAATAGAGCCCTGGCCCTGGAGTCAGGAGGACCTGAGTTCAAATCCAGCCTCAGATACTTTAATGTATGTTGTATGTATGTATGTTGCTGTATGACCTTGGGCAAGTCACTTAATCCCGATTGCTCTCCCCCCTCCAAAAAGCAAAAAACAAAACAAAAAAACTTTTGATAATAGTATATCATATAATTAGCTTATTTTGTAATTCTATATATCTCTTTTTCTGTATTTAGAAATGTCATTTTAGAAAGTTGTCCATGACATAAAAAAGATTAAGAGCACCTGATTATTGTAGTGGAAAGCCTCTGAGCTATTCTTTTCTTGGAGTCTCTTGGTATACTCATCTAGTTCATCACTGACAATTTTATACTCCCTTCCTTCCCTATTGCCCATAAGGGATCCAGAGCAGGAAACTGTAGTTTTTCTTAATATAGTGGTTAATACTTGTCATCAGGCCATGTCAAATGTTACCAGAGCAAATCAGGACAGGAGCTGACATTACTCACCAAATACTTTTATACAAATCCACCTTTGGTTGATATTTAACATAAGAACTCTTTACCTGAACAAAGATGAATGATCATCTTATTTTAAGTTACTTTGTTATTTTTATTACTGCTATTATTAGCTTGTCAAGACCTATAATATCTTTGACACTGGGAGCTCCCAGTGAGGGAATTTCTCTTACCAATACATATATGAAACTTAAAGTCTTTCAGAGTTGCCTGGAACTCTGACATTAGGCTAAATGTCAGAGGTCAGAGACTTGAACCCAATTCTTCTGAAAAGAGGCAAGCTGTCTATCCCTTATGTCATGTTGCCTTTCTTTCTCTTCTTCTCTTTTTCTTCATTTTAAAATCTACTTTCCCTTCCTTTTTTAAATTAAAAATTTTTCCCTTCCTTTTTTATCCCCTTCTTTTCTCCCTTCCCCTTTTCCTTCCTCTCTCTTTCCTCCTCCTTTTCTCTCTCCCTTTTCCTTTCCCTTTCATATTCTTTTCCTCTTCCTCCTCTCTCCATGACCCTTCTTTCCCTGCTATTCTCCCCTTTCCTCCTCTTCCTCCCCACCCCTTACTCTCCCTTTCCCTCCCCATTTCTTTCTTTTCTTTTTCCTTCCCTTCCTTCCCCTCTCCCTCTTTATTACACCCTGCCCCTTCTCTCTTTCAAATAGTAAGGGGAAATTTTAAGTAATTTTTCCTAGGAGCTTACAGTTTATTCCTATTTAAAATTATTCTAACCTTTTGAAGTATCTAATTCCTGAATAAATGAAATAAAAATGCTAACAGTATTGGCAGAATATAAACACCACATTGGCATAGTAAAGAAGTTAAATGATCTCTGTTAGAAGTTTAATTACCCTTTCATTAAATAAAAATAGCCTAAATATCAGAGAACGCTTATTTTTGTCAATGATATTTATTATGCCTTGAACAAACACTTTAGATAGGAAGGATTCCTACCAGACTAAATTTTCACAAACCAATTTTAAAATTGAGACATTATATAATGGCTTATCTTTTAATATTCCTCTTCTTTACATTTTCTTGGGAGAGAATAAAAGAAATTTCATTAACAACCTTCATTGTGGCTAAAGTAATTTTCTGGGTCACTCTTGTACTCCTTGCTATGGCCCCTGTCAAAATTCCCTTGCAGAACTAACAGCTGTAAAATTCCTCAAGGCATTTGGTTTTAAGAGAAATTCTTTACAGATGGTAGTAGGATAAAATTTCTAAAAGCTTGTCCCAGGAAAAGGATGTTTTCTTTTCTAAATTCCCTAATGCTTGACTAGGAAATCCCTAGGATCCAGATTTCTAGTTTTTAGGGCATAGGCAAGAAAGGTCTCTTGGGATGCTTTATTATTCTCAGTTGACAGTAGATTACAGCGCTGAACTATGAAACACCATGATCCTTGACATTCATATAGAGCTTTAAGATTTGGAAAATATTGTACAAAGAATGTCTCATTGGAGCCTCACATAAACCCTGTGGCATTGGTACTAAACGTATTATTATTATTATTATTATTTTACAGATAGGAAAATTAAGGTTCAGAGAAGTTGCCACTTGCTAATAGTCAAGCAGTTAGCAAATATCAGGGAGTAATTCAAGTCTTCTTAATTCTGGTCTACAACTTTATCCACTAGGCTATTCTGCCTTTCCTAGAGTACTTGAATATCAAAGAACAGATCATTACTCTTGGCTTAGATGATGTTTTATTACTATATAACATGTTTTCTTTTTTACTGACCTGCATTTTAATCTGGCTTTGCATCCCACAGTATCTCAAAATGCTAGGACTCTGAGAGTGGATGATGAGACGGAAACGACAATGAGAGTCACTTGGCAACCAGCACCTGGGAAAGTTGTGAACTATCGTGTTGTATACCGGCCTCGTGGAGGAGGAAGACAGATGGTGACCAAAGTGCCCCCCACAGTCACATCAACTGTGTTAAAACGACTTCAGCCTCAAACCACGTACGACATCACAGTACTTCCAATTTACAAGACAGGAGAAGGAAAACACAGGCAAGGATCAGGAACCACATGTATGTATGATTTTAAAGGTGCTTTTTAAGCTCTTGGAATCCTAGAACCCCAGAGTTCCAAGGAACCTAAGAGAACCACTCATTTAACCCATACCTGAGTAAAAATCTCATCTACACTACATGCAGTAGGTGGTCATTCAGTCCTTATTTGAGAACCTAGCTGTGTGCCAGGGATCATTCCATTTTTGGCTAACCAGTTATTAGGGGGCTTTTCCTTATATCAACTCTTAAGTACGCTTTTTTTTCCCCTGGCAATTCCCTTTGGGTTCTGACTTCTGAAGTCAAGAACAAGTCTGTTTCCTCTATGTGACAGTCTTTCAAATACTTGAAGTCTATTAGTGTACCTTGCCCTCATTCACCCTTGTTTCCCTTCCAAAAAGTTTTCCTTCCTCTAGACTAACTACTGACAGTTGTTTCAAATAACCTTTCATAGAAGAAGCCAAAGTCCTTGATCATGCTGGGTACTCTGCTCTTCAAACTATTCTTACCTATATCTTTCCCAAATGGTCATACTCGATCTGACCAGGACAAGATTTAATAAGACTAAGACCTTACTAGTCCTGGGCACTCTGCCTCACATGAGGTAACCCAAGACTTCATCATTTGTTTTGGCTGTTACATCCCACCCTTGACTCATACTGAGCTTATAGTTTATTGAAGCTGATGAGAGAAGAGGATGGAATTTAACTTGGTGTATGAGCATTTATAAGAAACATTGACTCTGATTCTCTTATCTCTTGTCCTTTTTGATGACTCCTTTGTTATTTTTCCTCCTCTTTTCCCCTAAAAATAGGTATCCTTTCCCCCCCTACTTTCTCTATACTCTTTCCCATGGTGGAGTTATGTCATTCCCTGGCTTTAGTTGCTTCTGTGCAGATCACATTCAAATGTCTGTCTCCAACTTCGGCTGCTCTTTTGAACTCCAGTCCCAAATTCCTAACTACTTATTAGATATCTATTCCTAGATGTCTTGCTGACATCTTGAATTCAACATATTCAAAACTGAGCTCATCATATTTCCTTCAAAATCTGCCCCTGCTCCTGACTTTTCTAATCCTTTTGTTGGCACTCTTATCTTCCTTGTAACCCATGCTTGAAATCTTGGAGTCTCCTTGGATTCTCCTTTCTTCCTTACTTTGTTCAATCTCCAGTCACTTGCCAAATACAGTTGACTTTAGGCCTGAAATATTTCTTACCTTTTCTTTCTCCTTGCACAACACACTAATTCAGAGCCTTGTTACTTCTCATCTAGGCTATTGTGATAGTTTCCTAATGAGTCTTCCTGACTGGTGAGGACTTCAAGTCTGAATGGAATGCTACATTCCTTAAAACGAAAAATGATAGACTACTGCACCTCTGGTGTCTTCCCCTCTTCAGTTTATCCTTTACACTGCTGTCAAATTAATCTTCCTAATGCACAGGTCTGATCAGATTACTTTAGGAGCAGCATGGCATAGTGCTGGGGTAGGGACCCTGTGGCCTTGAGGCCACATGTGAACAAAACTGATTCCCCTTAATAAAAGGATTTGTTCTGTGAAGTTTGGATACAGTCAAAGGGTCACACTTGAGGACCTAGAGGGCCATATGTGGCCTTGAGGCCCTAGGTTTTCCACCCCTGGCATAATGGATTGATTGGTGGATCTAGAGTTAGGAAGGTCTGGGTTTGGTTCTTGACTTAGACTCACTAACTGTGTGAAGCATAGGCAAGTCAAAACCTTTCTTGGCCCCATTTCCTCATGAGGGTGATTGGATTAGATGGCTTCTAAGGTACTTCCCAGCTCTATATCTAAGATCTTGCAAAAAAAAAAACCTCTTTAAGTGGTTCCCCATTTTCTATGGGATGAAACTCAGTACAAATTTCTTGGTCTAACATTCAAGACCTTCCATAATCTGCCTCCCACATACCTTTCCAGCCTCATTTCTTCTCTATGGACTCTATAGCCAAATTGAACTAAAAGCCATTTTCTGGTTTCAGTCCATCTTCTTTTACCTCTGCACAGATTTTTAAAAATTCATAATTAGTGCCTGAAATGGATTCCTTCTATATTTTTGCCCTGTTTTAATATTTTTCTTTCTGCAAAGGCCAATGTAAATGCCACCTAGTCTGTGAAGTCTTTCTGTGGTCCCTCATCTGGAAATGATTTATTCTCTCCAGAATCTCTTATCCCTTTTTGTTGATATTTCTCATAGACATCCATTCTATTCTAACTTATACTTCTGTTCTATTCTAACTTATGGTTATTTGTTTGTCTCTATTATCCAACAATTTACTCCTAGATTGCAAACTCCTTGTAAACAGAGACCATTTTTAATTTTGTTTTTGTATCCCTAATGCTTGGCACAGTGCCTGGAACATAGACGTTTAGTAAATGCTTATTAAATTGAATAGAGTGGAATCGATGGGAGGAAGATGGAGTTCATTGAAGGCAAAGACTATTTCATTTGTGTTTTTGTAATCCTAGTACTGAGCCCAGTACCTGGCCCATAGCAGGTGCTTAAATGCTTGTTGATTGGTTTTTCATCCTTCTGTCCCCATGCTGTGAGTCAGTATGACACAATGCGCAAAGAACTGATTTCTCACACCATACGTGTGTTCAAGTCCTACCTACTGGCTGTGTGACCTTGGGCAAATCATTTCATCTCTGAGTGTTCTAGGCCATAGTCTGAGTTGTTATAAAGGAGGAGCTGACCTGCTGTGGTAGAATTTCTTCCCTTGGGAGTTCCCTAAACTGATGAAATCCTAGGTCCAATCTCTGTTCCTACTGCTTAACATAGTTTGCCTGATCATAGCAGGTACATAATGCATATTTACTGAATTCAGCTGTGTTGAGTTCAGTAATGGAACTATTGATAAAGGTTTACTATCCATGAAAAGACTTTTTATTTCATATAATAATTTTTTTCTCTTTGCAGTATCAAAATTCAAATCACCGAGGAACCTCAAAACATCTGACTCAACTATGTCGAGTTTCCGAGTCACTTGGGAACCAGCCCCTGGGGAAGTAAAAGGCTACAAGGTCACTTTCCATCCTACAGGAGATGATCAGAGGCTTGGGGAATTAGTTGTTGGTCCCTATGACAATACTGTTGTTTTGGAAGAACTTAGGTATGAGATAATTTTATTCTTTTTTTGTTGCCATTTTATATAATTTATTGAAATCAGCAAGGCTTAAATCAGAAAACATCTTCAGTTTTCACTTTACTCTTCAGGGAAGGGATTTGTAAAAGTTGCTAGATAGTGGAGATGAACACTACTTTCCTGAGGCATGGTGTGGCTTCAGTTTTGGTTGCTGTGAACAACTCAGTCATTTTGGAAATTATCAAGCACAAAAGACTTTCTGTAATTCTTTGTCACATTTTTACAACTTAGTAGGAGTGGTTTCTTTCAGCAGCAATACTATGCTTTAAAATACAAAAAGAGCCTCTAGTCTGTAGCATTTTGCCAAGGGTAGTCCCCTCTCAGGGTGTTGCCATTATGTGGTAGAAAACCCTCCCCAAATGTGGATATTACTATTTCCTCTGAAAATGCCCAGATGACTCATTCTGAAATCCTAAGTGTGAGTCTTCTTCCAATTTGAGACATAATAGAAGGCAAGACTTTGTGTTTTGTGCCAGTGGGGCAGAAGAGGGGAAGGGTGGGTTGATTAAAAGCCTTGCTCCAGGCTCTGCAATGGAAAACAAGGAAGTTCAAGAATGAATGGAGGGTGACCATTCATTATAATAAGGATAATAAGCTACTGTGCTCTTGATGACTATATATTTGATTTGCTACTCATTCTGCCTCTCCTGGTGGAGGAGAGAGGAGTTGACCTTTGCGACAGGAACCTGGGTTCAAGCCTTCCTTGTCTCTGACACTGACCATAGGCAAATTATGTGATCTCTTAGCTCCCAGAGACCTCCCTAAGGCTATAAGTTACAGAATTGTTACAGATCAGCATTGATTGAGAGAGAGGTTCCACATTTGGGATCCCCTCAAAATGAATTCATAGATATGGTCTACAATTAAAACAAACAACATACTTAATCTTAGCATTCAATACTCATTTATTTAATCAAGAATTCTTATTTAGAAGTTTCTTCATTGGTACAATAATATGGAAATTTGAACAATTATCTCTCTCTAATTCTAAAGATCTATACAGAGCAAAAAAGCCATTCTTATTGTTTTAAAGCATATTATTTAATAGTATTTATCAAATTGTGAGCCAGATTCTTCTCCTTGTATATGCAGTTAAAAGGTAAATGCTCCCCAGAGATTCTGTGCAGCTTTATTACTTGTGAACTGCCCACACCATGTAGATCCCCCAAGAGGGAGGCAGGGGAGGAATTTGTGAGTGGGTAGCTACCTCTGGTATTCTTTGAGGCATGCTTTCTGGCTGCCTTGTATACTTGCCTACACCTGAATTTTCAGGTCACTGCTCACGGCAGTGATATTAGATGGTATCTGGCAGTTTCCCATCGTATCATAAGGCACACAGTTGAATGCAATGGTGAATTCTCATCCTAAACTCCATATTTTCTTATGCTCCCAAACTCAAATGGAACAATTTCTATGACTCTTTTTTAATAATGTGGAAAGAAAGAACAGAATCCTTTATTTGGTTAGTTAAAACAATTCTTTTTTTAGCTAACCAAAATATATATCCATTTAAAAAATATTTCAGGGCAGGCACAACCTATAAAGTAAATGTTTTTGGAATGTTTGATGGAGGAGAAAGTTCACCACTGATTGGACAAGAAATGACAACTCTTTCAGATACAACTGTCATGCCAATTTTATCTACAGGTAAGCAAATTGTGAGAATTTAAATTAATTTGGATGCTTTAAATTTAGGTAGTTTGTCTAATTGTTTTATGGAAACACTTCTGAAATAATTTAAAAAACTAAATGTTGACATTTTCAATTAAAATGTTCAAACAACTAAAGATGTTTTAAGCCAAATCTTGCCATTTTCCACTAAAAGTTTGAAAAACTTCAGGTTAATTTATGTACTACATAAATTTATAACTATTTGTACCAGTCCAGATGAGTAGCCCTGTTCAAAAATGATATGACACTATGTGCTTTGAAAGTCATAACAATGTTACCTGTTATTATGTAGGTAGATTATATATAAATAAATAAATGGCAGCTATTACTCTTGTTATTATTAGATATCTAACTGACATTGACACTATTGAAACCTAGAATACCTTTTTTTGACTGAGACAGTCACCAAATATGATTTTGCTTATTATTATTTTATGATTTAGTATTCTGCTACTAATACATCATTATCTGGTCATGGTGTTTTTATTAAATCAATGCAGTTAAAGCAATTGTATTATTTTCCCCCTCTAGTATCTGAAACATGCTTTTGTTAAAGAAGATGTATTGAAAATGTCAATATGTGTGATTTAATTTTACAAGATAATAATGGCTGATAGAGTGTATTTAGTAGTCAAGACAGGGAAAAAATTAAATGTATTTTCAGTGAGGGATCTCAAGACATCAGGTCTTAGGGACTGGAGAGATTTATTTAAAGTATTTGTCACCCTGAATCAGAGTCCTTAGAAGGCTGGAGTAGTTAAGAAGCCAGGAAGCGTGAATTTTGTCAATTGTAGAGCTGTGCAGAATTCTTTGACTTTTTTCTTTTTTGCTACTATCACATTTATATCAACAATATTATACATAAAGCAATAAACATTGTTTAGTGAATTGAGGGTAGACCTTGAAGAGAGAACTCTCTGGGTTCAAATCCTTCTACTTGACCCATACTACCTTCCTGACTTGTAACCTCTCAGTGATCCTGGCAATTCTCTCAGGTTGTAACTTAAAGATGAGTCACTGATCTGCGCTGCTGGAGGAAGTTTTTACACTGAAAGCTCCCCATAATATTGAAATAGCAGGACCAGATTTCCTCTTCCTTTCCCCCCATCACCTAAAGCACACGTGAAAGTAGTTTTAACTTCTTTAGGACAAAACTGCATTTAAACAATTTTTTAGGTCTTTGTGTTATGTTGACAAAGATTAGATTTGTACTTTCTATGTGTAACAGTATCATACTTTTTAACCATTAAATACTTGGAATAATAATTACTTAAGATCCTTTAGTACTGGATTGCTTATGTAGAACATTAATAGAATCACAATATCTTTTAAGTATGATCATTTTTAAAAAAATGGAATTTCTTCCATATAAAGATTAGAAGTTATCAGGGCAAGAAGCCAGAAAATAAACAACTGGTAACAACAAAGGGCAGTTTTTAGATGAGTAATATTAAGTTTAATTAAAGAATTCATTCTGTTTTATAAAAATGTTCTATTATTTAACTTATGATGATATTAACCGACTCATATTTTTGTTCCCTAGCCTGTGAACTGAGGAGATCTGAAATGATTCTCTTTCCATAGCATCCCAGTCTTTGTATAAATGTTTGTACTTGTGTTTCTACATCTCACTTGTGTGTTTGTTTGCATACCTCCTCCTAAATTATGTTCCTTCTTTCTTATTTTTTTAAATGTGCACACTCCTTTGCCATCTGTATTTATCTAATCGCATTACAAAGTAAAGAACAGTGTACAAAAATGGTAACTATGAAAGTTCTGCATGGTAAATAAGAAGTAATATTGGCATAGGACATTCATTGGGCATTTCTAGCCAAATGTGTTTGCATTTAAGTAATCTTATATTTGATGTTAATAGTTATCTCCCATATTTGGTGCAGTAAGTTTTAAAAAAATGTTTTTGGTCTACAGAAGCACTTTCTAGCCCATGCATTTTATCAGCTCATCCCATACTCTTTAACAGTTTTGTGGTGATATGATTTGCTGCCAGCAGTCAGATATTATTCCAGAGAAATATAATCCTAATGTCTTAGGTCCTATTTGAAAATTTAAAATGTCTAATTCCCAATAGAGAACTCTCTGGGTTCAAATCCTTCTACTTGACCCATACTACCTTCCTGACTTGTAACCTCTCAGTGATCCTGGCAATTCTCTCAGGTTGGGAATATCTTTAAAAACAAGTCTAATTTCTTTCAGACTTATAAGCCTATGCTCATTTATCTTGCCAATTTGACTAGAAGACTAATTTCTATGACAGGTTTTGTAAAGTGAGGAAAAAAGAAAGGAAAAATGCCTAATTGAGAGTGGGAGCTATGAAGCATATGCACTGAAAAAGGCATTGAATGAATGACCACTTCTTATTGATACAACTTGAGGTTCATGAATGAGGTGATGATGTGTTTCATGAATATATTTCCAGTGATATCCTAATATCTGGTAATGCCAACAGTTGAAACAGGGAGGCCAAGCATCTCAGTTTTAGCAGAGGGAAGAGAAATAGGAATAAAGGAAACCTAAGTACCACTTACTGTCTTACATACTCATATGTGCCTTTTGATTGTTGCTGCATCAGGCATGGAATGTTTCACCAGAGCAGAAGCTGACATCGTGCTACTGGTTGATGGTTCTTGGAGCATTGGTCGGGCTAATTTTAAAACCGTCAGGAGTTTCATTTCACGTATTGTTGAAGTCTTCGAGATTGGCCCCAAAAGAGTACAAATTGGTAGGCCCCACTAATATTAAAGAGTTTTAGACACTTGTTTTTATGCTTCTCTCAGTAAACTAATGATAACTGCATTCTTTAAGCCCTTGCTCAGTACAGTGGGGACCCCAGAACAGAGTGGCAGTTGAATGCTCATAAAGACAGGAAAAGCCTATTGGAAGCAGTTGCTAACTTACCATACAAGGGAGGCAACACATTGACAGGTAAATTCTGACCTTTAAGTTCTTTAAGCCTTGGTTATTTAAAAAATAATTATCGAAACTTAAAAATCATTAAGTAATCATTATATATCTATATCTATATCTATATATCTTTTTCAAATCACATTAGGCATGGCTTTGAATTTTATTCGACAAAACAACTTCAGACCACAGGCTGGCATGAGACCTCGAGCTCGCAAGATTGGTGTTCTCATCACTGATGGAAAATCACAGGATGATGTAGAAGCACCTTCAAAGAAACTAAAAGATGAAGGAGTGGAACTGTTTGCTATTGGTAAGTACCGCAAAGAATGGCAGCAATCTAATGGCAGTGCTTTTAAGATTTCAAGGGTCTGTGATTTTGTGAGCATGGTTAATCTATCCACTGAACAACGAAGCCCCTTTATGTCTGGCTAGAATTCAGGGGGTGGGGAGCCTGTTGAATCAATCAAAGGGCCACACTTGAGGACCTAGAGGGTCACATGTGACCTCGAGGCTGCAGGTTCCTCACACCTGGACTAGATGGTCTTTGCAGGTCATTGTAGCCAAAAAGATTGAAGACCTGGTCATTATTTTCTGGTGAACTTAGCCAGGTTGGCTCATCTTAGGTTTGTAACTGAGATCTTTATAACTTGGTAAAACCTGACAGAGACTGTGTCCTACTGGTATAGCCTTCATGCTCCATTGAGGTATTGGGGCAAAGAGGGAAGGGAAAGAAAAAAGCATTTACATATAGTGCTTGTGTAATGCCATGCACCAGCAGATTCCCAAAAGGATGCTACTGTGAACACCTTTTAAGGTTTGTATTACACAGTAATAGTGAACACTCTGTTTATTCCATTACAAATCAAGGCAAGCATTCACAATATATCACAATATAATATTCACAACATTACTTCTTATCACAGAAAATAACAATATCTTGTTCATAACAGCTTAACATTAGAATGGCCACACAGTTTTCACTACAGTGGCCACAATATTTAGAACAAAGCATTCAATCAATTCATATTGTATCAATATGAGTAATTGATTAATTGAGTAATTCAATTGAGTAATCAATACTCAATCATTCAATCAATTCACAGTACAATAGTCAGTCTTTCACTCATGGGGCAAACCATTAACTTAATCATTCAATCAATTCATAATACAATAATCAATCTTCCACTCATGGGGCAATCATACATCAACTCAATCAGTCATTAAATACAATCATTAGAAAACCCACACAAGCCCTCCGTGTCCAGCAAACCTCAATTTCATCCAATAGGAGGCCTTTTCTTCATCTTCACTCTGGGTGGTCTCTCTGATTCCCTGGATCCCCTTCCATGGCCCCAGCTCCCTCCTGAATCCGTCAGTCACCTGGATTCAGAAGCAGACAGCTGCCAGGTTTTCATCCAGACTTCAGAGGTAGACAGCTCCCAGGTCCTTGTCCAGTACTCAGGGCAGTCTCTGGCACACACTGAAGTTCACAGGGTCCAGCACATCTCAAACCCTTTACCACTTCTCTTGCCTAGAACTCAACGATCAGCCAGGCCATGAACAAAGTCTTATCCTGGTCATACTTCTTCAGTCCTCCAGCAGTTCAACTGGCCCTAGGACCCAGAAGGTCTCAGTTCTCAGTCAGCTTCCAGATGCTGGGCGGGAAAATCTCAGTCTCTCTCTCTCCCTCTCTCTCTCTCTCTCTC